>OZ026616.1:16643222-16833222 GCA_964020975.1 Hermodice carunculata | reverse complement strand
TCCTTAAATTGTTAGGTTTGTGCATTAAGCTTTGAAAATACACACACAACTTAGTTTCTTAACCAAGTATTTTTTCTATTTTATTTGTCTATTTCTTTTTTACAGACTATTTTGCCCGGAGTCCTTCTCAGACATTATTGTTTCACTAACCACCAAACTTGCCATGATGACTGACCTAGTAGTGAAGTTTTACACCTGGTTTGGAATCTTCGTGAGGTTTATAACTATGCAAATTAGGCACAATTAAAATTTCCAAATCTCAATATCTTCAAACTTTTTACAGATAGACTCAAAGTTCCAAGTTGTATACAGGGCTTTGTGACACCTGCCAATGTAATGGACAATGAAGCAAACTTGTAAGATTTTAATTCATACAAATTAGGCAAATTGAAATCTCGAAAGAGAGAAATTTGCACACAAATGTATAAGAAAAGTTATTATTTTTTCAATTGGGTTCTTATTATTTTCTTGCGACCTTCTGTCCCGGGTATCGGTAGGTTGGTTGAGCAGTGACTTGCTTGTGTGTGTGCTTTATTACTGGTCATAATATGATACTGCCAACAAGCTGTGTTGCTTCTCTTCTCATTGGCGTGGTGGCAGTGGTGGGATTCGAACCCAGGCCTCCGAAGAGTAGTGCTCTGCCTGTGTGTGTGCTTTATAACCAGACATAATATAAGACTCCCAGCCAGCCGTGTTGCTTCTCTTCTCATTGGCGCAGCTCATCGATGGGATCATACGTCTAAATGACCCCAGTTAAGCATAAGTGATTAATTAACGGCACCATATATATACTTGGGACATTTTTCATTAGTCAGAAGCAAATGGTATTTTGTGTTACCCACGTGCGTATTATGTGCTAGCATCTGAGCTGGTTGCCATGATACTGGCAGACCCATTTACTATTGGTAAAAGCCTCAGTGCATATGTATTTAGCCTAACTTGGTAAGTAACGGGCAAGTTTTTTTGTTTTTTGTTACAAACACTACTTGAATAACCCTCGTATATGAAACAAGTGCATGTCCTTCATACGGTAATATATGACAACATATTTCATTGGGCAGGCCCTCCCGAATCTGATTTACAAAAGTCCACAAAGCCTACATATGAACGCTGAATCTAACTTTAGGCCTAATTATCTCCAAACTCGATCAGGAGGTCTGTTTTGCGGCTCTTCACAAGTAAGGTAACAAAATGGTGTTTTTGTGCATAACGGGAATCTTGATCTTTGATCTCAGTTTTGATCTTTGATGCCACATCTGCTCATCATTATTTTAATTTTACATGCGCATGGGGTACATACCAGTCCAAGTTCAATTTATACTAATAGAAAAACGCAACACCATAATTCGTATCAGCGGTCATGATGGCCATTAACATTCATGGCTCAGGTTTTAATATCAAAATGCTACAAGGCTTTTGGTCAGTTGAGCACAGGACTGTCACGGTCCTCTTTTTCTGTTCAAACGCCGTCATTGTGATAATTATTTTTTGTTATCAATGAGCATTTAGCTCAACTAACTGGCCTTGATGGACTTCAATTGCTCAAAATCGGGAAAGAATCGCTGACAAATCTCTGTGGGTGAGCTGGCTGTAACAAGTAAAGCCATAAAAGCTTTACGATGTCTCCATTCAGTCCCCTTAAACTTCTTGTAGCCTGCTGACGCTCGACTGTTGTCGAGATTTTTATTAGTGATTATTAAATGTCTCATGGAGCTCTGACATGAGAAATTATGATGTCACCGCAAACAAAAATTAAATATTAGGCCTACTGCTGACCGTTTTAAAGAATTGGAAAACTATCTAACCATCTATGGTCGGGAGTGTAAAATATCTTTTTTGGTCCAAAACATAAACAAGACCATGTGTTTGGTCATTTACTTTTGTTTGTTGCTAAGGCATTCAGAAAGGTTTCCTTATCATGATGTAATACATGCTCCTCTACAAGTTTGTATTTTTTTATACGACCAAGCCATAGAGTTATAATTTATATGTCATATGAAAGATTGCGCTCACCCCTCACACTCTCTTGAGCTGGCACGCTGTGGCTAATGCGATAAAAACCGCGCGAAAATAATTAGGCAATCTCATATGTGACACCGGATTCACACCACGTGGTTACGTTTGCGCTACCATTTGCTCGTGGCGGTATAAAAAGACCACGTGGCCTCTGAGGTGTCATTTAGTGTGAAAGTGATTCAGTGTGGTGGACGTGCGAATTTGGTCTGGTAAATTCAAAGCAAAATAATGATGAGAGGAGAAAGAAGACGAAGTTCTGCCGCATCCAACGTCAGTGAAGGCTGGAATGAGTTACAACATGGAGAAGTAAAGGAATATTTCTGGGGTAAGACTACGGGTATTTTTGCCAGGAAAACAGATTCAAAATTCTGTTTCGTGAATCTGTAATCGACTGTTTTGCGCATCACGAAACGCCTCGCAAGTTTCGCCACCATGCGGTCGCAAACAACGTCTGGAGTCGTGTAACTAAAATGGATAACTACAAGTTTGTCACGTAAACGTCAACAGGCTGTTCTGCAAGTGACAGCAGGTTGAACACTGGAATTGTCAGGCATACGGACCAAGACTTGCATTGCAACAGGCCCGGATTGCAATTTGCATTGCCATTGTTAAAACTACAAGGGGGTAAATAGGAAGAGTGGGGTTTCAGACAGGTACATTGCTTTCCTTTCTCGCGTGACGCACGAAATTAAGATGGTAGGGATTAAAGTCTTCAATTTTTTTTCAGGAATTCATTTTTTTGTTCAAAAGTCCCAAGAAAAAAGGTAATGTCCTTTTTGCCCGGAAAGCCATAATCAAGTAAAAAAATCAAGGGGTGGGGTATGGTTTCAGTTTTTTTCCCAGCAATGTCACTTTCATCCCAGGGATAAGAATTACTCTCTTTTGAGGAGTTTTCCTCCTTGTTGGTCAGAGGAGTTCTAAAAGGCTGTTCTATTATTAAGAAATGATTTTTTTTATTTCAAGAATTCAATCCATGACAAAATTTTTATATAAATTAGTTTTGATACCAAACACTGGGTGTTTGTATTGCGAATTGCCCAAAATTCAGAGCAAAAAAACAGTAACCGTGAGTAAGGCATGCTCCCAGTCGATTGACAATCACATGCGCTTGTTTGCTAAAAGCACCAAATCAAAGCAAGACCCCCCACCCCTCCCCCAAATCAAAATTCATGTGTGTAGGCTGAATCTGCCACTGTGTGCAAATACCCAAAATTCTGAGCAAAAAAACAGCAACCATAAGTAAGGCAGTCTATGGACATTCACTTGTTAGCCAAAAGCACCAAATCAGTGTGTGAAACAAATTTGGAAAGTAAATAGACAATGGGTCTATGAAATCTTGGCTATGCATAAACCTGCTCTCGTATGCTTAGGCTGGGGCTTAGACACATGGTTAACGCCTGAAGGGCACCAAGCGAAACTAGGGGGTTCTGGCAGCATGCTCCCACCTGGAAATTTCTGAATTTGAGCATGCTATTTGGTGCATTTTAGGGCATTTACTTGGTAAAATTGAATGGGAAAAATACATGTAAAGGGGTCTAATAAAAATAAATTAAGATAAATTATTTTGCAACAAGTTTTTACAGTGACGTTTGGGTTCATTCTATTATATCTGTTATAATAAATGTATTCAAATCATCAATCTGACAGCTCATTACCAAAAACTTCAATTACAATTTAAATTTTGTACAAAAATGTGCTGCTTTTACTCAATCATACTTTACATTTTATATGTATCGGAATGCTTCATTTCCAGCATTAAAATTTAAAAAGCTGAAAAATTCATTCCATTCATCTTTACCTTGCATGACTGATTGTGGGTGTGTTTTCAACCATTGCATGAAATTCAAGCTTGTCCCATCACCCAGCGATAAGAAGACGAAAGTTTCACCCTGGGCTTGACATGGATGTTCAGTTCAAGAAGTCTCTGAGGACAGTTAATAAGACTTAGGTTTATTTAATATTGGGTTCACTTTGGGAAGCACTTTCTGCTTTGTTCAGGAGATTTTGTGCTTGACCACACTGGCCGGATTACAGGTGGAAGGATCAGAAAGTAAAACACAGGATGTGCTTGGATTTAATGAAAGTCAAACTGTTGGCAAACTAAAAATGCACATTTCACCACTGATGTGGCATTTTTGGTAAAACATTTGCACTGTTCAGCACAATCGATGCTGTAATCACCAGCGTTAGCAGTGGCATCCATTGTAAACATGAAGGCGTGGGCCAGACTCGGCCACTTGCTGATTGGACAATCAGGCCAACAATGGAATGCATACTTAATTATGGTCCGGAAAAAGTGCGATACAATTTGGTATGAACGGGTCTATTACAAGTGATTACTTCACAACAAAAATAGATCTCCTGATGTTAAATCTCCTGTAAAAGTTACAAAATGGAAAGTGTTATTTTCATCTGCACTGTACATGTAGTCTGTTCACTGTAACTTTTCCTCTGGTTTGCATGCTAGTCAATGGCCTTTCCTTGAGATTCTGTCTCGCACGTTTGACCGTTGCCATAAAACAAAGTGGCAACCTGCATTTCCGGAACAGGAACCGGAAGTACATCTTCCCGATCGCTCTTTGTAATGTGCAAGCTGATTGGATGCTAAAAATTGTTTTCACCAATAAGGTCTTGCCTTTGTACAGGAATATTAGTGACATATTTTACATATCTCGGTCATGGATTCAAACATGACAAAGATTCAAGAAAGATTTCCCATGCAAAAATGCAGAAAAATGTGGACGGAATATCAGTAGGGTAAAATAGAATTAAATAATCCATTCAAATGTGATTTTATATGTTTTTTTCATCATAGCCAAAAGGTCTACCTTGATTGACATCTGCTCAGACCTACATATTTTTACATAGAATCAAACTGTTGGTCTACTGCTTATTTTGCACACTGCCAAATCAAAGTAAGACCCACCAAAATCAAAATTCGTATGTGTAGGCAACACAGCCAATCAGGATCACTCGGGTTGCTTGATTGTCATATTGACTTATCAAAGCTTTTCACCCATTGAATGATATTTTGATGACGATCATAGGCAA
This sequence comes from Hermodice carunculata, assembly GCA_964020975.1. Classification (NCBI taxonomy): domain Eukaryota; kingdom Metazoa; phylum Annelida; class Polychaeta; order Eunicida; family Amphinomidae; genus Hermodice; species Hermodice carunculata. The sequence goes on along the minus strand of OZ026616.1, from coordinate 16,828,155 downwards.
AAGTATAGTTCCTTTAATACAGAAAGTGGCTGTTGTGCAGTTATTTTGAAGCAAAGTCAACTGGAACACTGCATTTTATTTCAACTTGTCTGGAGGAATAACTTGGGCCTGGGAAACAGCATAGCTGTATAACGTTTGTTCGGTGAAACAGTATAATCCCAGTTGTTTGGTGATCATCATCATGAACTTTTGCCAGGTTCTAAGTGCCCATTCTCTGAGCTACCAGGGTAAATGGTCGTCAAAAAAGTACTTTTAAAATATGACTTACTATCTTAACTTTAACTGCTTGATTGTGTCTGAAGCAGTCATCATCATTAGTTCCAAATACAAATGAGACACGATACCCTGGCAAATCGCGTGGATGTTGGCGAGCACCATTTTAAACCTGGTGCAATGCATTGTGGGACAGTCACGCAAAAATACATTTGATTTGGATAAAAGTCGAAGTGAATCATCACAGCATATATCATTATTGATGCTGTGAAATATTTGCAAAATATATACTTATGGTTTCATATATTATACCCCCCTACCCCCCCCCTTTAGTATCCTTGGCTTTACCACCTCTTTGCTTTCAACTTCTTGGGAAATCAGTAAAATGTGTCAACCCACCCCACACTGAGGACAGCTGCAGCCAAAGCATGCGAGGCAACAGTGTTGACACAGTTTTGTTCAAACCTGGAAAATGGTTGACAAAGATGCTTTTTTAATCTCCACTTACTATTTGCTAGGGTGGTGTATGTGTGAACGTCCATTGTTGTCCATATAAAATGAAGCACCGATTTTCCAAATGTCGTCAACCATCCCTGTGGAAGTTGCAAGTTTTTCACTGTGATGTTGAGTACCGAGTTCAGTTGTGTGTTTCAGGATGTGAACTGACCAAAGACAAGCCGTCAGTGACCTGGTCTTTTGAAGAGGAAGATGGGGACAAAGACTTTTTGTTGCACTACCTATGCCTCAAACATGTAAGGCTTGATACCGTGAGACTTCTCCAATTTGCACCTTCAAACATACCCCAGTGATTGATGTTTAGTGTAAAATTCTGCCCGTGTATGCTGTCTCAAGCATTTGTAGGAATGGTCAGCAATCGGTGCATGATTTTTGTGCAGTCCAAGAAAGATTCCCCCCTCTGGCATGATTTAAACAAGATAATTTATTTTGGACATGCACCAGTGGTAGCATTATTTTTGGGGTTTTGTTTTTATTGATAATCATTTGCAGTAGATAAGAATTTTGTGTAGCAAAAGGCGATGACTGTTATTCTGGCAAATTTTAAGCATTGTGGTTTGTGTGGAACATTTATAAACAACTAACATTGCCCTGGGCAGATCTAAAAAAAACACCAATTCATTCCAAAGTTCGCTGCAGCCAAGATTTGATCAAATTATTCAGGGCTTTTTTTTTTTTTTTTTTTTTTAAATCTTGCCTTTATACCAGTGAAGTGTATGGGACAGATAATGTTCATTTGCACATAAAAAGGCACTATATAGCATTTAAATTTCTAACGACACTTTTCCAGATCTGAAACAAGTGAAAAGAAGTGATGGACAAGTCAAATTACTACCATACTCGTCCAAACTGTATGTGCAATTGAATTAAAATAGATTCAGCTGATTAAAGTTGCTAATGAAAGCCTGTGTATGTTTCAGACACTGCCATGTTGACATTTTAACCCTTTCCCCTTTAAAAAGGCCAAAAAAGGCTGACGGTCTAATGTTGTAGTCTTAAATCTTTTCAACAAATTTCACCAGTAATGAAAAATAACTTGATTGAGAATTATACAGATCTATCAAGATCACCTGGCCCAGGTCAACAGCTTTCCTTGGTGTGCCAAGGACAGCTGTTGACTGAGTCTTAATTCAAGGGGTAAAGGGTTAAACCCTGTCTTTTCTATGCAGGCTGTCTTAGGTGGGGCTGCCAAGGATGGAGAGAAACAGATCGTGCAGGTAGAGACTAAAACTTTTTCCGGGGAAGAAGTGAAACAACCATTACTGTGTCTGACATCAGGCAAGAAAGATATGGTAAGAATCGCAGATGATTTCAGTGTTAAATTGTTCTTTTGCAAAACTGAACCTCAAAAACCTTGCAATGGATTTAAGACAGAGATTACGTGACTTGTAAAGTGTGAAGTTTAAAATTGGGCAGTTTTTGTTGAGTTTAAAGACAGATTGATTAAATAGATCTAGGGCAAAGTTAGAGCATGATTCCTTGAATGTTAGTGACAGCTTTCTACTATGTGCTAGCTCTGCTGTAGGCTTCCGCAGATACCTGACTGAACTTTGGGGCAAATAGTTTGTGTTGGTGTAAACATGCATGATCCTAGAAAAATCTGCATAAGCCTGAATGTGGGCTTGTAATTTGACAGAAAATGACAGAAAATGCAGGCTGTTGCTTTAAAACTAGAGCATGCACATGATACAAGTATTAAGTCTCTTGATATATGTGAACAAAGGGAGGAACACAGGAGTATCCCACCACAGTCGCTCGTATGCAGGTTAAATTTATTTTAGTTTCATGTCTACAACTAATACATATGCATGCTATGCTATATAGTAGCAGTAACTCATGACCTAACTGAAGGTCTGAGCAGTTGAGCAAGATTTTCGACAAACTTGAAGATTTTGGACAAACTTGCATAGATTCTCAAGAAACATGCTGGTGATGTCCCTTTCAAAATTGGAACGAGAACTGTACATTCTTTTAGTATTATTTAATTCTCGTAGGACCCACATATCACTGGTATACAGTTATGCTAGTGAGGCATATGACAACCAGAAGCTGACTGAAGACTGTATAGATTTTGGATCGTGCACCGTACGTTTCACAGCAATCAAGGAGCTTCCTATTGGGAAAAGGACTCTCCTTGTCAGGTTAATTACAATAACTTAACTTTTAAGCATCAAGGCTCATCAATTTGTATGTCCTATTGTCTGGGATAAGTAAAAATTGATGGCGGACAAATGAAGTTTGTGAAAATTAACATGTAAAATGTAGGAGCACTTGTCTCCAGACAAGCAGACCTTGGAGAGAATTGTCTTGCCCTGAGCATGCTGACAGCATGATGAGGTATAAAACTTTTGGTTTCAGTGTTCACTGGACATGACTTTCTCCTGTAGCACCCCGGTGACTTTTAAGCTGCAGGAGGGCAGTGGACCTGTATACCTCTGTGCTATGCATGATGTTGGTAAGTCTTGGCTAATTACTCCTCATTTTTCTTGGAAACCAGGAAGGCTTTTGTTTGATTGTAGCATTTTGTGACACCCAGAAAGGCAAAAAACAGTTACATTAAAATGAGTTGACCGGATATTAGGTCTTGATAAGTGAATGATGGATGTTCTCATAGATGGCAGTACTGGCACAAATTAAAGCCATGTTTTCATGGTACACTATTTCCTGTTTAACCACTGACCAATAAGGAGAGTCCGTTTCATCTCCTAGGTGTCTCCACCTGCAAGTATTATCAATTAGGGCACTTATGAACAGTGGTACCATTTATGAGAACATACCCCATCATAGAGGGTACCTTATAAAACTGTTGCAGTAAAAGTTGCATCAGTTTACTGACCAAACTGTGCAAATGAAGTGGTGCCATCTTTTAGAACATACCCCATTGTAGAGGGTACCTTATCAAACTATTGCAGTAAAAGTTTCATCAGTCTACTGACGAAACTGTTCGAGTGTCTGGATGTGGGTTCTCCTTGAAACAGTACTTCATAGTAAAAAAAGTAGCCAATACACAGAGAAATACAGTAAATGCATGGGATTTATTTACTTCGTGAATCAGATATCTTCTTATTTCTCTTCGTGTCAGGTAGACATGTTGTGAAAAATTACCAACATAAAAACATTTTTCCCACAAACAGCCAAAAAAAAAAAAAACCTGCCAGCAACCAGTTGAGGCACCTGGCATGTGAAGGACAAAGCAAGCACTAGAGTTAAAACTTGCACGCGAAAAGATTTCTCTGTGAAGGCGACTTCGGTAAGACTTCGGGAAACGACCGAGTACAACGCTGCACAGGTACATGCTGACTTGCACCCAGTTGGATCTCTTTGACAAATAGGATTTTTTTTTTCATTCTGAATCTCTTGATTAATTTTGGACCTTTGTGAAACACCACCCCCACCCCTAGCCTGTATTTGCACCCTGTGTTGTACGTTACAGAGGTGCCGAGTCCAGAGGGAGAAGAAGGGGAATTTACAGAAGAGGAGATGACAGAAACAGAAGGGGAGGACTCCATACTGAAAATGAAACCCAAGAAGAGGAAAGCATTATCACAGGCCAGTAAGAAAGCAAAGGTGGGTGGGCCTCACTCCACACGAAGTGGATGCTCAGACACGTGTTTTTTCAATGAGGTTAGGTGTAACCCTAAAAAATGTCTCCTCACCTACATGTTCAGGATAGGAGGTAGGGAGTTACTTTTTTTTTGAGATATATAGATATCTGCATCAATGCAAGACCTGAGGTGTCGCGATTGCTGCAGGTTGTTGATACTCTGTGTGTGACGTGCAAAGTGCATTTGTTCCACAGACATTGTGTATCGGGTCAAATTGAAAAGTGTGTATTTCTTGATCAGACACTCTTTAAGAACCCTGACCCCATGTAGTTTTTAAATTGGCCAATGAATAAATTAAAATTAAAAGGATAGATAGATCTTGTTAGAAAGCTAACCGACATCAAGAAGCCAGCATGTTGGTTGTTTTTAACTGCATTATTATGATGATTAACGCATGAGAAAGTGTGACTAGAAAGTGTCCACAAATATTTTTCATAAATGTTAACTGAAAAAGCTCTCCTTTCAACCCAAGTGGTCCCTATATCAGTTTAATGAGCACATGTCAGAGTACATTGTATACTTGTTGCATACCTGTCCAAAAATGTAAGCATTGGCATCCATGATATGACAGTAATATTAAATCTTCTTTTTGTTTCCTGTTTAAATAATAATGCACACTTGTATGTGTGACTGCAGTAGTTGCATCAACTGTGATGTTCCTGTTTTCCCGAAAGTTGACTTGTTTCTGAGTTGAGAGCCAGCTGGGTTGCAGCATTGAATTTTAATGATTGTGGAGCCAAATATTAACATCCAGTGTGCTTTACATAGTTTTCAAGGTCACAGGCAAGATTTATATTATTAGTATCCGGGTGACTTATTACATTCTGAATAACCAGTTTGAAAATGGCTATATAATTGTGGGAAAACAAATTAAATTGGGAACATGGCGTATGGTGCATGGTATGAATTGGACATGAAAAGCCTCCAAGTCCCTAGCCACGGTGGGAGATCTCCCCCTTTTTCGTACTTTTTACAAAGTCTTCCACTCTTCCGCTTTTTATAAAATCTCTCCCGCTCTTTGCAAAATTAAAAAAATAGTAGCATTATTCCATCGGTGGCTGTAAAGTTGTACTGTTTTGCGGTGTTGTAAAACATGCAGAATTTGTCTATGATGGTGCCTTAAATGGTTCAAAATGCAGGAAATGATAGTGAAAATTTCAATTTTTTCCTTGGGGAACATGCCCCTAGACTAGACCCCTCTAGCTATGCTGCACGCCTTTGGCACTCACCCTCCCACTTTTCAGTTCCTGCAGGAGGGAGATCTCCCACTTTTAACATGGGGTAGCTTGGAGGCTCTAGACGACAGATTGGACATGTTGGAGATGCATAGGAAATATACTGGGTCACAAAACAAAATTTGTGGTATATTACTTCATTTTGCGCAGGGATTTTTCCCCAAAGAGTGAAAAAAGGGAACTGTGAGCAATAGCAAAAAACCTTAATATTGACCCCAGCTTAATTGTGCCGAGAAACCATCTTCATGAAAATTCTTTTGACATTTTTCCAGAGAGGCAAAATGGAGAGTGAGAATGGGGCAGAGGATGAAGAGGAGGAGGACGAAAGCATGGAAGCTGAGGACGAAGTAAGATATTCCTCCTGAATGAATAGCCTGTCCTCGGTTGACCTTAACGTTCAACCTATAACAAGTCCCGCAGTGGTCTAGTGGGGACCAGAAGTGTTCCTATCCAATTTTAAAGCAATTGACCAAGCAGTTTCAGAAATTTTAAAGCATTCTGCCTAAAAATTAACAAAAAAAAAAATCATCAAAATTAAAAAATCACTGGAGCATGACCATTTGCACAAACTGCAGAGAGACCCATCCAAATTTGAAGTGGATCTGGCTGATAGTGTTGTGGAAGAAGTCAGAAACATGAATTTCCATTGTAGTCCCCATTGATTGCATTGTAATCAGTAGCAATATTCAAATGCATGAACAAGTACCATGATTCAGAAATTTGATAATCAGAGATATGGAGCATCACCACCTAATGAGTAGTTTGTTAGCCATTCCAGAAGGTACCTTGTCGCCCAGTTTCTGTACATTCTGAGTGATAGATTCAGAGAAGTGGAAAATAGGGAAATCAGAAAATAGATTTTAAAATTTAATTTTTAAAAATCACAGCCCCACCTGTTGAATAAATAAGTCTACAAATCCTCAGAAGTGACCCTGTGAAATTTCAAAGCAATCAAATGAGCATTTTCAGAAGAAGCTTTTTTAAGAGCTTGTCCAAAAATGAAGCTGAAAATTTCTAAAAAATCTAAAAATCACTGGAGTGTGACCATTTAACCCTCCCACCTTGAATTTAAGATTCAACAGTTTTCCCTGGCATATTGCCTTGATAGGTTTCATCAACAATTCTCAAACTGTTTTTCACTACTGTTGAAATGAGTTGAAAACACCGAAACAGACAACATTTGACCAAAAGGTGGTTTTAACCGGTTTAAGGGAGAAAAGGTTGCGGGGGAAACCCCCCCCCCCCCCAAACCTTAGCAGAGAGCCACCCAAGGTATGTTCTTCCCCACCAGTGGTTTTCAAAGTCAAAAAAGTGAACACCAGAAAATATCATTGAAGAAAATTGCAGCACCACCTGTTGACTAAATTTTGTGCAAAAGGTCCCCAAGAGAGCCAATGCAATTTTTAAGCAGTGGGCCCAGTGGTAGTGGAAATCATAAAACATACAGAAGTATTGGACATGACCATTTGACCCAAGTCAGTGGAGACCCACCAAAGGTACATTCCCACCAAGTTTGAAGTGAATCTGGACAATGTTTTGGGTAAAGAAAAAATGTTTATTGTATTGTATTTATTAGCTGCAAATCATAGATTACACGAAATTGCAATAGTTATATCAGAACACCTAGATACATAGATATGTAGACAGTATTGATTCATCATTGTACATGATTTACAGCTGGAGGGAGGAAACCCACCAGGGCTTATTCCCTTTAAGCTGGAGGAACACTAAACAAAATAAATTATCGAGCAAATGTATATATATGGAAGGTACGAGTAGACAAAATATTGCAGCAGGTGCAATCATTGGTGATCTAAGATATTAAGCTTCAGTCTTCTCTTAAATATGTATTTTGAATTCGCTTCCTGGATAAAAGGGGGGAGTGAATTTCAGATGGTTGGTCCTTGCGGTTTAGTGGAAAATTTACCAAAATTAGTATGAAACCTATGCATGTAGAAAAGTCTTTATTCTGTCTTTTGTTGTAACCATGAATATACAAGACCTCAGTGAATTAATTTGGTATGATAACAGAAACTAGGTGCGCTTTAACCTTAAACATGAATAAACCTGTAAGATACATGTATGAACCTAGGAATTTCAAGGCGTTAAATTTATAGAACAAGACATCAGAATGAGAACTATAGCTTCAGGTAGTAAGACCTGTAACTCGTAAAATTTTCTTCTGTAATTTTACAATGTTTTTCAGCAAGGTTGATTATGTAATAGCCCATGTGGTATAACAATCCAGAAAGTAGGGATACAGGGAAGCATAGTGTCGTTGAATTAGAATGTTTCTTCCCAAAGTTTTATCTTAAGTTTTTTTCAAGATAGTAAGAGTCTTGCTGATTTTTTTTGGAAATGTTTTATATATGTTGTTCCCAATTTAAGTCTTATCAAACCAGACTGCTAAGAATATAACAGTATCAAATTTTTGCAACTTTTTACCATGAATATCAACAGAATCATAAAAAAATTTTCAACTGTGTGGCAATCAGAATACCATATATACTGAACCAAACAAATAACGCAACCCTTAAACTTTTTAACTTAAATATTTATTGTTACTTTCATATCACAGAAACAAATTAGATCCATATTCTGCAGTCTTTTTGGCATAACATGTGAAAAACAAAAACTTGAAACTGTCAACGAGGGCGCGACCAGCTGGCAATAAACAGGGCAACATTGATTTGTAAAGTTCACAAATTGGCATGTCCACTCATACTGTGTGTGACCACCATCAGCATCTGTAACTGCTATGCAACGTCGGCGCATGGATGACACTAGCCGCTGCACCATCTGCCGGGGCACATGATCCCACTCTTCTTGAAGAGCCTGGCGAAGCTGCTGGCGGTTGGCGGGCGCTGGATCCCGTCTCCGAACACGCTGGTCAAGGTAGTCCCAAAGATGCTCAATGGGATTGATATCAGGTGAGAAGGCTGGCCATGGCAAAACGTTAATTCCTTCTCCTTGCAGAAAATCCATCGTCAGTCTAGTGGCATGGGGCCGAGCATTGTCCTGTCTAAGCAAGTGGAGTTGGTGGTGTCTAATGAAAGGGACAGCAACAGGCTGAAGGATCTCATCCCTGTGATGGGCAGCGTTAAGATTGCCTTCAATGAAGATTAGCTGGGTTTTGGCTGTGAATGAAATTCCACCCCACACCATCACTGATGCACCTCCAAATTGATCTGTTTCAAGCACACAGGCATCTGAGTAGCGTTCTCCCCTTCGTCGCCAAACACGTGTCCTACCATCTGCATGATACAGGGTGAAGCGGGATTCATCGGTGAATAGCACATCCCTCCACTGTTGATGGGTCCAGCGAGTATGGGCAGTAGCCCATTGTCGTCGGGCTTGCCTTCTTGCCTGTGTCAGAATTTGACCCCTGTAAGGACGCCTGGCGTGCAGATGGTGTTCTTGTAGTCTATTACGGACTGTCTGGGCAGATATTCTGTTATTGGTTCTGCCAGGTGTCTGTTGTGCAGTTCTAGTGGCTGGTCGAGTTCTGTTCCGCAGATGTGACACCCTGATGTGTCTGTCTTGTGCAGGTGTGGTTTCTCTTGGTCTCCCAGGACGCTGTCTATCAGCTGTGGCCCCAGTCTCCTGGAATCTTGTAGCAAGTCTGGATATAGTGGATTTGTGGACTTGCAGTTTTCTTGCCACCGCTGCTGCAGATAAACTAGCCTGTAGCATGCCAATTCCTCTCTCCCGATCTACTGTTGATAATCAACCCATAGTTCTTGGAATACTGTGCCAAATGAATCCCATGCTGCCCTTTTATTGTCCGTGAGGGGCTACAACCAACCAGTAAAGATGCGAATGTTTTAGTCATGTGGGTAACACTGAATCCTGCAGTTGTCCTTGATTCAGCACAACCACCAAACTTTGAAAGCCTCATATCCTTGCACACAGTTACGCTTGGGCTGATTTCAATGTGGCCTTTTCCTGTCCCAGAATCAAAGACTTCGCAACCTTAATTTCAGGTGTCAGAGACTTGCGTAAAATAGCGTGCTGTAGTCACTCTTGATTCATGACAGTGACCCCATGGCAAGGTCAGGGTACTTGACCTTGAGGTCCCACTACTTGGTGCATTATTTTAGACTAATTTAACAACGGTTCGTATATTTCTGAACTTTAAATACAGTTCCAATGTGAAAATAAACCCAAATGAAAAAGTTGCGTTATTTGTTTGGTTCAGTATAGTTTGTTTTTGCAATACTTACAGATAATTTGTTAGTGTTAAACCATTTAATAATATAATTAAGAACCTTATTTATGTTTGAGTGTATCGATACAACTATCTTTGAAAAATAAACTTGTCATGAGATGAGTCTCCAACACTGACTGATTTATTGTTAGGTGTATGTAAATTTTACTTTTTAAGTGTGTCGCAGATGACCTAAGTTTTTAGCTGTGCTGACCAAAGGTCGCAGAGCTTATGCGACTGCTCATGTCTGTCCGTCTGCAACAATGATTCAATCACTTAACTTATTAATTACATAATGTTCCAGATTCATAGATATCACAAAACAATATAGGCCTACTAACTACTTTTGTGTAAACTCAGCTGGTGAACTAGTCAGAAGAACCAAAAAGTGATAGGCCTGCCAATTCCCTGTTTATTTTTGGCAGAAATGATAAAATTTGGATTTTGAGTGGTTGGGTCTGTACATATTGGAAATACTATACATTGTAGTCTGTATTTAATGAAGAAATTTCAAAGGCTGAAGGGACCGGTTTAAAACCACTAGTTGCCTTTTGTGGGTGACTGCCCGTCTCAAGTCAGGAGTAAAATTTGTTTCTTCACATTGGTATTGAAAGATGAATGTTGATGCTTTGGCAACTCTGAAATCTCTTTGCTGTCATTGTTGGGTTTGATATTTATGAATATGGGTCATGTTTTTCTGCATAAATGTAGGATACTATAAACATCCGTGAGTAAACTTTTGCTCGTTAGCGCGATACCATCCGCAGTTTTCAAATTAGACCAATATAACTTTCAGGACTAACAGGGTGTATGATAATCTAGTCTGAGTTCCAATATTGGTGGTGCCACCTACATTATGTAATCTAGGGGTCAAAATGGGAAAACATTATGTGAACACCCTAGCATTTTAAATTTTTGGTGGATCTTCACCAAATTTGGTGGGATTGTGTGGGAGGTCAAAGTATAAGTTGGTAATGATACTAGTGGCACCACCTACAATTTGACTGAAATTATGAACCAAAATGTGTTTTAAGATGTAAAATTACATATTTTGAAAAGTAAATGGATTAGACTTGCCAAACTTATTTGATATATAGACCATTGCCAAACGTAGAAATTTATGTAATATCAGTCGCCTTGACCTATTTTTGTGAGTTCACCATGCCTGTAAGTTTGAAAAGGTGATTTTGTAATGGCTGGGTGTAGCTTGGACATCAATGGCAAAGAGAATTGAGCCTCCAGATCAAAATTGCTCTTGATTACATAATACATAAAACTGTACTTGATGACGTACTTTTTGGGTCACTGTGACCTAGTAATTATGGAGTTTGGCACTTTTCCAAGTTCATTCTTTGTCGTTGATAACTCGAAAAGTTATGACCCGATTTGAACAAACAGACTATATATGGAAAGCTGGATGTTGGGTATTTCTCGAGATGGGCCTATGTAAGGTTTAGGAGTTATGCAGTGTATAAAAATCTTTGTCGACATCAATGTTGGTGGCGTAACCTACAGTATTATGTAATGTAGAGGTCAAAATGTGAAAATCTTGTGACCACAGTACTGTCCACGGTTTTCAAGTTAGCCTAATATAACTTTCAGGACTTACAGGGGTATAAAATCTCTGTCCTTTTCCATATTGGTGGGGCCACCTACAATATTATGCAATATAGGGGTCAAAATGTGAAATCTTGTGAACACTGTAGCATCTTGAATTTGTGGCAGATCTTCACCAAACTTGGTGTGATGGTGGGGGATGTCAAAATCTAAGTTGGTAATGATACTAGTGGTGCCACCTACAATTTGATGGAAATAATGAGCCAAAAATGTGTAAGATATAAAATTACATATTTCGAAAAGTAATTGGATTAGACTTGCCAAATTTATAGGATATATAGACAATGTCCAAAGCTAGAATGGTACATAATATCAGTGACCGTAAAGTTGAAAGAGGTGATCTTGTAATGGCAAGGTGTAGCTTGGACTTCAATGGCAATGTCAGCACAGCACCAGGCAGGCCTGTGGGCCTCTTGTATTACATAATCTGGGTGTCCTTGATCTTCCGTCCCAAGGTCATTGAGGACATCAAGTTAATGACTCGCTGACTGTTGTCTTGGCACATGCAACAATATTGATCACAGGAGTTGCACTAATAAGCTATGATTACATGGGGAGCATAGTGCCATCTGGTGGACAATTTTCATATTACGCTTTGCATGTTCAGAAGCCACCTTAGGACTCTTAAGCTTTGAAATGAACAGGTGCAATATAGCAATGATGCCAGCAGAGCATTAGGCCCATGGGCCTCTTGTTTACTTATTTGTTTGCTTGCCAGACAGACCAATCGCCCTGTTTTCTCCACTGCATTTGGTCTGCCTTTTGACTGCATAAAAGTTACAATTGATCAAGGTGATCAAGCTAGATCCACTTCTGCTTGCTCCAGCCAGTTGGAAGGGTGAAGAATTAGTTTTAATGCCACCCTTACTATAGATAAAACCTTGTGGTGCTGGGACGGACCAAGTGGAACAGAAATGATACAGACAACAGAGTCTGGTCTGCTCAGAAGACAAATGGTTCTGACTCCGTTAACTTGAAGACCTCTTCATAGTGCTTTGAGCTCAGCGGACTGACAAGTCAGTAGTTTGTGTTATGAATAGACATCCGTTGTCTGTGTCTCAGTTTTCCACATTTTCGACTTCCTCCTGAAAACCACTTGCCAGATTCACTTCAAACTTGGTAAGGATATATACACCTTAGGTAGATTTTTATGAAGTCTGTTCAGATGGTCATGCGTTAGTGATTATTGGATTTTGGATAAATTTTTTTTAAAATTTTTTGGCAAAATCTGAAAAAAAATATTCTCACTGCTCAGCCAATTGCTTTGGAATTGCAAATGGACACTTCTGGGGACCACCTGACCTTACTTTGTTTGACAGGTGGTGCTGCACTTTTTTATTATGCCCCCCTTCGAAGAAGGTGGGGCATATAGCGTTGCACATGTCGGTCGGTAGACTGTGGATTCCGCACAATAACTCAAGAAGTTTTTGAGCCAGGACTTTGATACTGTATAGGTGTATTATTCTAGTTAAAAGCTAGGCAAAGTTTGAAGACAGGTGACCTTGACCTAATTTCCAAGGTCACAGTGGTACCTGAGGTAACTTTGGTTTCCGCACAATAACTGAACAGGTTTTTAAGCTAGGACTTTCATAGTACACAGGATTATAGTCCATATTTGGGGCTAAGCAAAGTTTGAAGATGAATGACCTTGACCTCATTTCAAAGGTCACAGATCCATTTTACTGAATATGGTTTCATGCTTTCTGCATGATAACTTATACCTTGGAGCTAGAATTTTTATATTGCACAACTTTATAACTCTCTGTAAAGGCTAGGTTTAGTTTGAAGATGGGTGACCTTGACCCAGTTTTCAGAGTCACAGAGAGATTGTAAAATTTCTGTGGTTTCCACACAATAACTCAAGAAGTTTTTGAGCGAGGACTTTGATACTGTACAGGTGTATCATTCTAGTTAAAAGGTAAGCAAAGTTTGAAGATGGATGACTTTGATCTAATTTCCAAGGTCACAGTGGTACCTAAGGTAACTTTAGTTTCCGCACAATAACTGAAGAAGTTTTTAAGCTAGGACTTATATATTGCACAGGATTATAGTCCATATCTGGGGCTAGGCGAAGTTTGAAGATGAATGACTTTGATCTCATTTTAAAGGTCACAGAGCCATTTTACTGAATATGGTTTCATGCTTTCTGCATGATAACTTATACCTTGGAGCTAGAACTTTTATATGGCACAGCTTTATTGTTCTCTGTAAGGGCTAGGTTGAGGTTGAAGATGGGTGACCTTGACCCAGTTTTAAGGGTCACAGAGAGATTGTGGAATTCCTGTGGTTTCTGCACAATAACTCAAGACGTTTTTAAGTTAGGACTGGGATACTTTACAGGTCTATAGTTCTTGCTTAGGGCTAGAAGAAGTTTCAAGTTTGGTGACCTGCATTTTATTTCCAAGGTCAAGGTACCTGAGTGAACTTTGGTTTCCACATGATAACTGAAGAGGTTTTTAAACTAGGACTTTTGTATTGCACTTGATAATTGGCCGTATTCGGGGCTAGGTCAAGTTTGAAGATGGGTGACCTTGACCTAATTTCAAAGGTCACAGAGCCATTTGGTTGAATACTGTTTCTACATGATAACTTGCATTTTAGAGGTAGCAGTTTTATATTGCACAGCTTTATGGTTGCCTAAAAGGGCTAGTTTGTGTTTGTAGATGGGTGACCTTGACCCAGTTTTGAGGGTCACACACAGACAGTAGACTTCCTGTGGTTTTGCACAATAACTGAAGGTCAAGTGAAAATGAGTGACCTTGCCCTAATTTCCAAGGTCATAAAGCCACTTTGCTGAATATGGTTTCTAAATGATGACTAATTTTACAGCTATAACTTTTATATTGTCCAGGTTTTTAGTCATTTTTTAAGGGCTAGGTTAAAGTTTAAAGATATGTGACATTGATGTATGATCAACCTTCACTAATTTTGTAAGGTCACAAGTGCCCCATCTACCACTATCAATAGGGTAGCGAGGGCAAGGGCAATGAGGGCGGGGGCATCTATGTTTTACAAACATATCTTGTTTGAACAAGTTTTTGGGGTTTTTCACTATTTCCGACTTCTCTTTCCAAACTGTCACTGAAATTGATCTAACACTTGCTGGATATGTAGCTTTAGGGATGGTTAAAATCAATATGTTCACTAGGGGGTGATATATGGGATTGCTGATTTTTAATGAATTTTTCAGTTCTGGTACCTGTTGCAGGGGTCACATTAAGGATTTTTCAGTATGGGTCCGTTGGACCCATCTTTCTTCTTTTTCAATGAGAAGACTAGGCAAGTGTTGATAAGAACAGATACACGGTGTGCCAAATAAGCCTGACGCGTTTCTTCCTTCACTGGACTCATCAGAGGCTAATGAGTAATGATTGACCACAGGTTGAGCATAACTCTAGTCTTATGCCCAGCAGTACAGAGAGTTGAAATCCTTCAACTCCACAGTCAAGTGGTTCAATCAAAACTGAATGCTGCGTTGTGTGTATGGCCTTTATATAGGGCTGTGTAACGTTGCTAGGGCAAATCTAGACGTTACGTTGTATTGTGACGTCATCAATTATGGGTCAGCACGTTTAGCCTTACTGGACAGTAGGACTAGGTTGTGCCAGTCATCACAGGTGACTGCGTTGGCATGTGGCTTGATGACAGGTCATATTCACTGGTTCATAAGTGGGGTTACACAGGGAGATTCCCATCTTCTTTTTCAGAAAAAATAGTGGGTCCATGAACTGAATCGATGGGTCCAGTCTGAAATTGTACAAACTGGACTTCATTTGATGTGATTTGATTAATTGATTTTATTTGGTATAATCAACATACATCAAAATGATAAATAAATAAAACATGCAGGTAACTTAAGGCAAGCCCAGAAACGAACATAACATAGGGTCTGTATGCTCACGTAGGTAATTCATTATTATAAAATTTAAGATTGAATAAAAAGTTACCAATATGCCAACTTGATGTAAAAGGGTCAAAAAGTTGTTGACTGTACCAAGGATGGATTCAATCTACACAGGAACCTGCTATTAAGACTAAGTCTATAACACATCACTGGTCTACCAAAAAATGGTTGTGAAGGGGCTTAACCCCTAGCACGCTGCCACTGTGCCAGTATCTGGTGTTGTACACCGTGTTCCACCGGACAGTTTTTTAACTTGCTTGCACAACAAGCGGCATGCGTGATTGAACATGCCTGGGCTCTGTTATTTTTGCGATTGATTCCGCGTGATGAAGTGGTCAGAAATTATATGATTTATATTTCTGTGAACTTTCTATTTCAATATACCTGAAAAATGTGATGCCGTAGGCGGTGTTAAGTGTCTGATGTTAAGTGCGGTCACTTTTTTCACCAAGCAACACGGTAGGCCTACAAGCCGTGCAACACACAAGCTAGTGTTCACAGCCTGTCACTGGCATGCACCCAGACATGGTTTGCCGCTATATTTTTTCCGGCCTTCGATCATAAATTTCATTCCTATCTTGTTCTGTCATACAGATTTGTTCCATTCAAACATTACAATAATATCAAAACAACCATTTTTTTTTATAAAAAACACCAATAACCACATGACCCATCGGAGACAGTGATGAACAACATCGTATAATTACCGTTAGGCCAGCTAATGCAAATTTTCGCTTCGTCCACATGTAACCTTGCGATGACTAATCTGCGTATTTTCCTTGCCGTCCGTAATGAATTTTCACTCGTGCCTTTATCTGGGTCTAGATTTGTTCAATGGAAGTCTTCTTGGTGAAAATATGATGTGAAAATTTAACATCTTAGTCCAATAATCTTTGTGTAATACGACATGTGTCTTCCCAACATTGCGGACATGAGACAAGCACATGGGGAACAACGAATTTGATTGGACAGTGAGCAGCACGTGATCAAATCAACCTGATGAGGAGCCTGGAAGTGCTCTCAGCACATTTATAATGAGGTGAAATGACGTGCATGCATTTCCATTCTGGGAAATTTTTGGAGGGATACCCCAGGAATATTTTTTCTTAGCAAATAAGAGAGCTTGTTACATAGAAAGACGAACATCAGAGGATTCCATTGATCAGTATAATAAATAATCATGAGATTGATAATGGTCGATGCAAAACACCGTGACCGCTTGGGGTAATTTTTGCAGTTGTATCATTCAAAGTGCATCGCGTTTTTGTGCGTGCGTCCACAGAGACGCAAAATGACAATGTTTTATTAATTTCCAGGCGTCATTTCTTTATTTTTTGCGTCTATGACGCAGGACGCAAGCTTAATGTGACCCCTGCTGTAGGTTAATGTGTGCATTCTATTGACAAATGTTCAAGTCAATGGGGATTGCAATGGAAATTCATGTTTTTCGACTCCTCCAAAACTGTCTGCCATATTCACTTCAGAGTTGGCCAGGATGTACCTTGGATAGGACTGTACCAATTTTATCTAAGTGGCTATGTTCCAATGAATTTACAAGTCAATGTCCAGCTGAATTGATAAGCTGCGATTTTGTTCTTATCCTTCCGTGTATGGCCCTTCCAATCGTGTATCGAGCGCAGGGGAGCCAACTTTCCTGTGCTCTTGTTAATCATACATAATGTAGGTCAGCTGAGCATGGACTCATCAGAGCCCTCTTGTTATTCTCATAGATTGTTTTGTCTGCTGAAAACACAAAGTGACACAACAGCGAAAAAGCATTTGTAGTGTTACATTTAATTGCAAGGTATCAGTCTTCACATTTTATCAAACAAAAGGAAAAAAAAGAAAAAATTTTCAAGCATGGAGTTTTTTTTCAGGATGAAGAAGAAGAGGAATCTGAGGAAGAGGAGGAGGAGGAGGAAGAAGAGGAGGAGGAGGAGGAAGAGGAATCACCAGACGAAGGGTAGGCAGAGCAAGGACTCTGATGAGTACTGTAGTGGTTGATTCTGGGGATGTGCTGACTTTAATTACAATAAAGTAGGATGTGCAAAGTCCAAAAAGTTTTGAACAATTCTTTCAGATAAGAAGAGGTTCATTCTAAGTTATCCAGGCATTCTAATTTTCTGATTACACCCAGGATGTGATGTGTATGTACTCCTCAGCTACTTCAAGCCATTGCAATGATTTGCAAGATTGCAAGTATAAAAAAGCCCAATATATGATAAGAGGGTCTGCCAAGAAACTGTAGCCCTGTTGTTGTACAGCATTAAATACCAGTCCTGGTTGGTTCTTCGGTTGCACAGGCTACTATTTTGGCGAGTTTTCAATGCTGATTGCCATAAAACCAGGTTGCAATTAAAAGACACGCTGTTTAAATTATACTTTTTATGCAGTGCACTGGCGCTTGATAGGCAAACCACTTCCATTAACCTTTCCCCATTAACCACTCAAAGCCTTCAGTGCTCAGATATGTTTTATGACTAATTTCAGCAGTAGTGAAAAATAGTTTTGAGTGATAAGTACAGATAACCTAAGTACAGATAAGACTTGTCAAGGTAACCTAACTACAGATAAGACTTCTCAAGTTAACCCAAGTACAGATAGAACTTGTCAAGGTAACTTAAGTACAGATAAAACTTGTCAAGGTAACCTGCTTTACAACAGCACTTTTTCTTGGTGTGGGTTGGGTGCGTAACACGCAGACCCATGCCAAGTAAAGTTGTTGACTTGGGTCTTGAATTTTTTAACACCAACTGTGTGTAAATTTGGAAGTACCTAAGACGAACTGTTCTCAATTATAATCAGGATGCTAGATCCATACACACATGTATTCCTTTTGAAAAGACCTTTCATTTAAGCACCAGCTTATGGTGCCGGAGAATATCATGGTGCGGGTCAACAGCTTTTCTCTGTATGCTTTGGGCACATTGTGCAAAGCATGGTGAGGAAAGCTGTTGACTCGGACCGAAACTTGGCACGGAACGGGTTAGTGTTAATTAAAGGGGGAAGGTTTCAATAAGATGCAGGCACAAAGTTACTGTAGTAAGAGAAAACCTGTAAAGTGTAAACCTTCCATTTTGACGAGTCAACAGCTTTCCTTGGTGTGGGTTGGGCCCTGAGTGCCCAATCCATGTCAAGGAAAGCTGTTTACCTGGGTCATGTTATCTTGATTGGTCTCACTGGAAATCCTCATTCAGACACTTGACCACCAACTGGTTTCATCTAGTTGAAAGTGGAAAGGGTTATGGTGTATATACAATGATACTGATAAACTGAACTGTTAAATTTTCAGAAGCAAGAAAGGCAAAGGAAAGAAAAAGGTGAGTCAGTCTTGGACACGAACTCCTGGTGAAAACAAACGCCTGTACATTTTCTGTTGGAACTTAACACAAAATTACATTCATCGGTGAAACGATATGATTGATGCGGTAATATAGGAGTACAAGTATAAGGAGCGTGTGTAATAATTATAACATAGGTGGGGGTGGCTGGTCAATCGGATACAAGAATGTCATGTGACCAGTCTTTTATTCTGCAATGCAGTCCTTGCCTCGTTTTCATATCAAGCAGATCAGGTGCCCTTTGAGGACATTCATACCGTTTTCATGGTCAGCCTGGGTGTACTGCAATCCAACACAGAGAAGTTGACTTGGTCTACGTTCAGACATGGTTTAAATTTTAATGTGGCAGGATTGATGAACCCTACAAAAATACGTTAAAACACGGCAGAGAATATAATTCTGTGATACATCGGGTATGGCTTCCCACTTCATTTATCAGGTCTGGAGTTCAGGTTGGGCATGAACTTCCAACCATAAGGGCAATGATCCAATACTGTCTATGGAAGCTGCTAGTGTACTAGTACTAGCTACTTCATTGTCCTAAGGTTAATGACTGACTGACTGTTTGGGATGGATGCAAGGTGTTACTATGCACTGGCATGCAACCTCTAAAATTTTGAATTTGGCAAAATATTTCACAATGTCACCTCAACTTTGTTACCCCCCCCCCCCCCCCCCAAGAAGGCGGAATGGGGTATATAGCTTTGCTTATGTCAGTTGGTAGAGAGCTTTTATTTTGGAAATTTTAGTCGTCTGTTAGGGCTAGATAAGCTTCAAAGAAGGGTGACCTTGACCTTATTTCCAAGGTCATGGATGTACTGTAGTAAGTTTTGGTTTCTGCACAATAACTGGAAAAGTTTTTATGATTGGACCTGTATATTGCATAGGATTACACTCCTTATCCAGGGCCAGGTCAAGTTTTGAATATAGGTGACCATCTAAATTCAAAGGTCACAAGGTCACTTTGGTGAACTTTGTTTCTACATTGTAACTCAGAATACAAGTTATGACTTTAATATTGCATATGGTAATAGTCCTGAATTAGGGCATGGTCAGTTTAGAAGATGGATGACCTTGACCAAATATTCAAGATTGCCAGGTCGGTCGGTTGATAGGGGAGATTGTGGTTTCTGCACCTTAACTTGAGAAGTTTTTGAGATAAGACTTTGATAGTGCCAAGGTATATGCTCCTATATGAGAGCCATGTGAAGTATGAAGATGGTTGACCTTGACCCTATTACCAAGGTCACAGAGTACAGTAAGTACTGGTTTCTGCAAAATAACTTGAACAGTTTTTATGATAGTTATGATATTACACAGCATTATAGTCCTTATCCAGGGCTAGGTCAAATTTGAAGATGGGTGACCTTGACCTGAATTCAGAGATCACAAGGTCACTTTAGTGAACTTGTTTCTGCATTGTTACTCAGAATTTAAGTTATCACTTCAATATTGCACATGGTAGTAGTCCACAATTAGTGCTTGGTCAGCTTAGAAGGTGGATGACCTTGATCTAATTCCCAAGGTCACCATGTAGTCCTATTAGTGAACATGGTTTCTGCATGATAACTGAAGATGTTTTTCACTTAGGGCTTTCTTAATGCACAGGAATATAGCCTTCTAGAAGAGGTAGATCAAGCTCTGAAATGGGTTACCTTCAGTCATTTCCTGTGGTCACAGAGCCACATTACTGAATTTGGTTTCTGTTTAATTGCAGAATTTTTTGAGCCAGAGCTTTTAGTTTGTAAATGTTCATAATCTTGTATTAATGCCAGCTCAGCTTCAAAGAAGGGTGACCTTGACCTTATTTCCAAGGTCACAAGGCACTTTGATTTCTACATCCAATTCTCAAGGTCCTTATTTCCCCATTTAGTACTATCAACAGGGTAATGAAGGTAAACATAATGCCGGTAGGGGGGCATCAATATTTTGCAAACATATCGTGTGTATATACAGTCAACTGTTAATTCTGGGAAGTTCTCTTTGAAACTTTGTTTTAAATGCTTTTAATTTGCATGCTGTGTGTCACATTGGTATATCACCAACCAGAAGTCAGTGCTGCCACCTTATCAGCAAAGGCCTGAACTAAGACCAATAGAGTGGAGAGAGATTTGGTGCCTGATATATTCAGGAGGTTAGCCTGGATACCTGCTTGGCCACTACTACTTTACCCTTGACTTTTTTTTTTTAATATTTCTTTTATGCTCTTGGCTATCAAACTTCAATTATAACCAAATTAAGAGATTGTCAAATATTTTTTTTTTGCATATGCAGTAGTGATGGTTGGAAGTCATGAAGTCTTTCCAATCTTCCTGAATGTTTAAGAAAATTTTTCAATTTAGTTTCACATGGGGAATACTTTTACTAAGCATGCCATTATGTTCAATTGGCCCACGCCATTGTACAGTAAACAAAATTGCATCGAGGCAGTCAA
This sequence comes from Hermodice carunculata, assembly GCA_964020975.1. Classification (NCBI taxonomy): domain Eukaryota; kingdom Metazoa; phylum Annelida; class Polychaeta; order Eunicida; family Amphinomidae; genus Hermodice; species Hermodice carunculata. Next base: position 16,807,083 of record OZ026616.1, on the reverse strand, counting down.
GTTGAAAATCAAGAGACATCATGGGTTTCAACATTGTTCTTTAGTATTTGATGTGATATTAATATTGAAGTTGGAAAAAAATATTTGACTAGCTAATGTAGTGAGAAGATACTGCTTGATGTCTGCATGAAATCAAGTACTGAATAGTTAATCAAATACATGCCTCTCTGCTTAAAAGTTGTCTATTTTCTAGTTAAAATTAATAGTAGTTGGTGGTATTGTGTTTTCAGCTCAAGAAGATTAAAAAGATCCACAATAAAGCTTCCTCATTTCAGGGTATGCTGGACAATTTTATACTGGCATTGCTCAAGATAGTAATCAGAACCTGTAATATGGCTTCAGTAAGCTTGTAATGAAAACTAACACAATTTCTGTCTTGTCCCTGCATCCAGGCCAATGAAACCCCCAAGACAAAAGCAGCTGCCAAGTCCAAGGCGACCAAGAGTGTTGAAGCCAAAAGCAAGGTGAGCCGTACATGGGTGTGAGCTGGAAACAAGAGCTCCATTGGTTGGTTTACATCTGTCTTTGGCTTCCACAGTTGGCCAGACAAGAGACAAGTTTTATGTGGGCTTGAATTTGACTCTATAAAAGTGCAACCTCAAATTTTTGACCCAGAGTAGTAATTCAAAATACACATAATGTTGGAAATGAAGTGCATTGGTGTCCGTTCCTAAGGATTTTTTTTTTTTTTATGAACTGGAGTTCATTAGCTTTTTTTTTTTTATTAAAATGCAGTATTTTGTTTCCAGGAAGATAAAAGGTTGATATTTAAAGTGTGCACATGCATACAGTGTGATTGAGCATCAGCTGAGTACTCTGGACTGGGGATCAAAGTGGACTAAAGCAAGTGGATTTATAAGGGCATGGGGTCCCAGATTGGCACAGTAGGGTTTGATCCACTTTCCATTGTGCCACTTCAGTGGAGTCCAGGTGATGTGTTGGGTGACATTTTTTTTGCAGTAACGAGTGTGAAGGGTTTACGCAAGCTTGAATGCTGAAATTGCTTCACTTTTGCATGTTTAAATTTTCTTGGTTATTGCATTTTTGACATTTTACTGCAGTTCTGATTTTGCCGTTTTGGACATAATTCCTGTGCAAATAATGTTCAAATATTGTTTCACTCTGCTTTTAATTTCGTAGTTTTGCACCATCAGCCAAAATAAAAATACTGCAAAGTTAAAATAAATTTACAGCTGCAGTAAGTTGAATTGATAATAGGATTTTTTTTACCATTTAAATGACACCCTGGCCGAATGGTGATAAATTATCCAGTAACTCTGGTGTGAGAGATAGAAAATGCACATCAAACCTGCACTTCTGGAATGAAACAGGACACAGAATCCAATACAGTGGTACCTGCTATTTAAGACCACCCCTACAGCCAACAAAAAAATGGTCTCATACTGCAGGTGGTCTTAAATTGAAGGTATATTTAACATGTAAATACAACAGAGGGTCGTGAAAGAGTGGTCTTAAAAAGACATGCGGTCTTAAATTGGAGGTGGTCTTTAGAGCAGGTACCACTGTATCAAATTCAATTTTCAAAATTAAGCACAAATCAACCAAAAATGATTGTATAAAAAGAACGCTAGCAATTGCATAAATATATAAGTGTGCTAATGTATATATTTTATATGCACCTCCAACATAACAGAGTACCAGACAATTGAGCACTTGCAGGCACGTGTGATTTACAAGGTGTGTCGTAGTTTGGACCCAGATCACTGCTGACATGTACTGCAGGTCAAGTGCAAAATCGGGTACTCACAGTAGTGATAAAGTGACATGAAATGCACGCGAAATCAACAATTTGAAGACTGTGTGCTGGCAATGAAAATTGTCCAACTGAATACAGTGCATTTGCTATTGCATGGTACATTTTGGTCACAGATTGAAAGTCGATATGGCTAGGTTTTGTTTGCCATGTTTGGTAAAAATGCAAAAGAAGAGTGAATCCTTTGGGTTTGATTAATGTAAGAAAAATAGTAATGGCCCATGATAATATGTTAATTATGTACCTGGGTGACCACTGTTGCTATGTTAAAGCTAAAATAAGCTGGCATGGAGACAAAAGTTGTGCCACCATGTTTTAGCTAAACAATGACAGGACTAGGGATGGGGGTGGGGGTGGGGGTGCATATCAAAGAGGACCAGGAGGTGCATAAAACACAAACATAGCTATAAAACGAATGACCGTATTCATAGTCCCACAAATGACGAGTAATAATACTGTGCAAGTGGACATGTCTTTATTTTGACACCACTGAATTTGTTGCTTAATGAGATCTTTTGGTCATTTAGTGATTATACATAGAAGACCCCAAAAAACTCCTAAGGGCATATGGGCCTGCATAATATTTATATCGCATTAAGATAAACTTGACTTCACTTTGGTCTGTTGTGGTCATTCTTGCATGGCCTACTATAGGATTTAAATGAAAAAAAAAATCTCAGTTGAGCAAGATTGTGTTGCATGTTTGTGGCCTTGAACTGTCTGGAAGTAGGTCCAGTGTGTAATGTCCCCATAAGACACTGTAAGACATGGATCAAGTGAAAAAAAGTTACTTGCAACTAGGTCTCTCTTGTGTCATAGTGCCTCAGTTGAAAAACAAACCAGGTTTGTGCAGTCACGAGTCACTGCAATGGGTCGCTGGTTAGGCTTGATAAAAAGGAAACTTTCTTTCTTTCTTTTTCTATCTGTCTTTCTCTCTCTCTCCCTCTCCCTCCCTCCCCTCAGGAGTCAAGCCATAGTATCCCGGTTTAGTTAGGGTTTTTAAAAAATTTGAATGTTGAATATCTCTGAAGTATTGTCTGGAGAGATGCCATTCTGTTTTCTGCCTGTACGTTTGGGATACTGGTGCATCTGACTAAATTATCAAGTCACAATCTTATAATGTATGCCAATTAGGACCAATTAAGAATTTAAATACTGAATTATTGAAAAGTATGGAGATACAATTCTAAGTTCCACTTGTAGATTTGTGATATAGACATATCCAGTGGGCAATGTGTGTAAAGTTGTAACGTTAAAAATTATGATGATGAAGTTGATTTCAAAATTTAAATGTTCAATATCTTTTGAAAAAACTGTATATGCACGACCTCCCTATTTCCGATAGGCTAAGCAAATTGGGCAACTTTTGCCCATTCTTCTGGAAGGTGAGATGAGATTGCCAATAATTGAAGGTAATGATTTTAAAGATAGTGAAATTACACCACATAGGCAACAATCAAATTAATTCATTTTTTTTAACGACTCAGTTGCTCAGTTCATTAGCTAACCTAAATACAATGGCAAAATCACCCTTTTAAACCCTCTCATTTCCGATAGACCTCATTTCAGATGCTGCAAAAATTGAAATTTGTCTTAACTCCAGTTCAAAATATTTTTCTAACTTGTACAGCTTCCTTTTTATGTATTTTAAAAAAACTCTCCCTGTATGAAGTTTGGTTTTCATTTGAAATAGTACAAAGTTGGGTCAATAAAAACGTCATAATCCAGGACAAAAAAAAGGGAGAAAATTCAGTTTATCTGTCATTTTATCCATAAATCCTTAAAAAATGTGAAAAAAAGAGGCATCATGAAGATAAGCAACTTTGAATGAAAATGTTCTTATGCATGCGATTTGGTAAAGCTCTTTTAAATTACCCGAAATAGGAGCATCTTTGAAATGTGCAAGTCGACCATATAAATGTTATTTTCATGTCAAAAATGTCAATGACAAAAGCACAGCTAAAAGTAATGAACATAGTTATGGCATTTCAAATTGCTAATTGGGCAGTGAACGGTGAAATATCTGATACCCAGTAGCTTCAAAACAAATGGCCAGAGAAACTCTTTGCATGCATTTATGGCAAGTTGCATGCATGAACACACATAGTGAGTACCGTTTGCACACAGTCAATTCGTGTAGACACAGACTTGCCGTGAAGCAAATCCTCTTTTCTAGTTGGATTCATCCCATATGTTGAGGATAACTCTTGCAGACCTGGACCACTTAATCCCTTGACCCCACAACAGGACCCCTGTCTTAAAGACGTTCGGTACACTGGTCAAAAGAATTTAGAAATCTCTGGTTTTTGGTGTGAACCAAGATATTGGCATTTGAAACAAAATGCAAGCAAAAAATTGGCATGTCACGGTGCTACTTTTGTCGCTAGGTGGCGCTACATGTAAGTACTACAGAAATTTTATAGCAAACATTATATATGCGGGTAAAAGCAAAAAAATAAATTAAGGATGCAAAGATATGCATAAAATAACTCAATATGAATGTAAGCAATGTATATCAAGCCTTTTAATAACAAATATGTGAACAAAACATGCTGGAATGTGACTTTAAATTCATCTCGTCTTGCAAAAATGTATAAGTGCTCACATTATTTTTCAAGTTTGAAGTAGAAAAAATATTTACAAATCCCTGAAAAATTGTAGGGGGTTTCCAAAATATGCACTGATTTCATTGATTAACAAAAAAAGATATCATACGGTGCTATTTTTTCCGCAATTGTACAAAGAATTCATGCATGTTGACTGAATTTGTTCTAAGTTCATAGGTACAAGGTATCCATTCATTGTCTAACTTCGATACCATATCAATATACATGTATGTAGGTTAAATAAACGGCAGTACGTCGTTAATTTTATATTCCAGTCATAATATATACTTTCATAGTTTTACTGAGAAGAGGCAAACATTGTAAGATTCTCTCCATAGTGCAATACAGCAATGTGGAAAAAGAGGTAAAAATAGGAATATCAAAATTATAGTTGCCTTAATACATTGTCGAATAGTAACACAGGCAGCACATTGTCAAATATGCCTGTGCCACCTTTGGACGCTGGGGAATTACTGCGCCCCCCCCCCCCCAAGTTGGGACAGCGTTTATCGTACCACATTCACAAGAAATGTAAAGTACACTGGCCAAGCCATATCGTTTTTCTGATTCTGTACTTTTAGGGACTGTTTTTTTTTACATTCCTCGCATACAAGATTATCGGCTAGTACACTTAGTTCCACTATTCTACGACCTTCGTCCCATTTATAACTGTCAGTGTTTACATGTGCATTTGGCATTGGGGAAGTGGGCGTGGCACTTTCGACGGTGGCTTGGTCAGCGTTCGCTGATTGTGTACATGCGTTTTGGTTTACCACTGCCGTATTTCGACGTATTCTGCCTTGTTTTAAAGCATTTAGTCCTTTGTTTTGGCACTTGTTGACAAACCGCCCATTCTTTTTCCTTTTCACTCTTCGTAAACAATCCATATTTCTCAAACGGAACTGTGCAAAATAGGAAAAGCGAACAGCAGCTAGTGCAGGTATCGACAAATACCAGCTCTAACTGCATAGAGGCATTGGACCATAAATGGTTGCGCATAACGCGGTGTACCGAACGTCTTTAACTCCTTGGATCCTATATAGCACTGATGTCCATGTGGGGGAATGAAACTTTTTCCATCCTAGAAATTCAGTCAATATTGTATATGTCAGCTCTTTATAATTTGTATCGAGAGCCACATGGATGAGCAGTCGACAGCTCTCCCTGACAGGCGCCACGTGGCCAGAGTTTGCTGAGGAAAGCTGTTGACTTGGGCCCTGGAGGGTAAATACATGTTTGCATGTATATTCTACAATGAGGCTAAAGGCCCATTTACCCTATTTGACAAGCTGATGCTATTTGATGGGAGTTGTTCCACTTTTATGTAATGTCAAAGATGATTCTAAATTGATGGTCGAAGCAGACATTTGTGAAAGAAAAAAAAAAAAACATGTAATATATATCTAAAATGGAAGTACTAGAAAGTTTAAGCCATGGAGCTCCAGATTTTGAAAGCTCACGAGACCCCACATTGTAATATTTTGGTGGCATTATAGTTGGGTAAATGTTCAATGATTCAGCATAACAATGTTACGCAGACATTGTAAGGAGTTTGTCTGGTAGCATATTGGTGGCCATAAGGGAGGTAATTAAGTGAAAACCATCATAATGTGTCCAATATACTGCATGTACAGAACAAAATAACAGTTGTAGATTGTGGTTTAATTAACATATATGCATCGAAAGAAAATGGCTTGTCCAGTGGAGTTGAAGGAACAGTCTTACTTTTGCGTATTAACTGTTGCAGGGGATGCATCAAGCCAAATCTTGGCCAAGGAATATATCCGTTTTTTTAAAAATGGATAAAGTGTAAAATGAGTTGTGACCCCATGAAATTGCTAGCATTAAGTCATCTGTAGAATGTCTAGGACACAACTAAATATATTTATTGTATTTTCTGCACCACTAACTCTATCTCTGTTGCTTTTATCAGCAAGTTTACTCGTGTATTCATAATCTTGGCACCAATGTGACCATGCATCGAGTGGAAATAATATTCTGCACATCTCCACGTGTAACTCGAATATTAATGTGTGCATCTGAAAAAAAAAAAAAAAAAAAAAAATTGGCAGAAACTGCTGGGTGTTCTGGTCCAGTGTTGGAAGTGGCAGAATGGTGTGATTTTCATGCATTGGGCTGTAGGGTGATCAAATGGGGTGAAGGGGTGAGTGAGAAAGGCATAAAGGCAGGGCAGAGGGAGGAAGCAAAGGTAGAGGCAGCGAAGCAAACAAATGGAGCCTAATTGAGCATATGGGTGACTGGACCAGGCATTCATCCATGCCTGGCTGCACCTCATCTTGTCCCTACATGTGGCAGTCGGTGGGGTCCGTAAGGGGCGAGGATGGTGTCCCGGTTCCAGCATGGGGCTGTCCTATTGGTCTGGGCCCGATCTTCATGCTGAGTGGTTAGCTGACCTGCTTCACTACAGGTATATAAATATATATATTTATACCATAAAGAAAGATGCCCTGGTATGCCACCAGTATTGGTATTCATAAAGCCAACAGTCAAAAGTGACACGTAACTTCGGAAACACGACAAGTTAATGCTCTTACATGTTGACAGATACATTTATTGTTGTGAAGACATCAGTGTCACATTTTTCGCATTTTTATCTTGAGGTATTCAAAAGTTTTTGTTGAGGATTATGCTTGAAAATTTTTTTTGAGGACACACAAACACACACACACACACACACACATATATATATATATACATATATATATACAAACATGCCTACATATAAACATTTATACATGTGTGTATGCACATACAGTGTACCCATTTATTTGTATATAGATGTAAACATGTTTCACAGACCCCTGGCAGAGTTCGGCACTGTGTGACAGAGATTCATTGGACATTCACTGGCCCAGAGATGAGAATTGACTGTTACGTAGCACCACCTAAAAACATTTGATTCTCACAGACGTGAATAATGCCGGTTAAATAGCCTTTAAGCGATGCTGGCCATGCTTCAGGAGAATGGGTCGGCTGTCAAAATGTTTGCCTCATAAAATAAGAGGTAAGAAATTAAGCCATGCAACACGCATTTTGGAAAGGGCAAGGAAAGTGCAAACTGTAAAACGAGGATCATATTTGCTGAACAAGTATCATTGTCGTCTCTGAATCAGACCAAAGCTCCATGTTATGTTGACCCCACTGGGGTCTGCCCTTGTTTGACAAGGTCACTGTCTCATTTTTGGAAAAGTGACTCTGTTTCTAATTGGCTGCATATGGTTACCATGGTAACAGGCTGCAGTAGACTGGGTTTACAGGCTGCTGCTGGCCAAAGTGATTATGATAAACTTGCCAGCTAGCAATAAAGGTTGGCCCAATATTGGTCCATCAAAGGCAAGGATAGCCTAGTATTGGCCCAATGTTGGGCCAGTTTTTTTGGCTAATGAGGTTTCTGAGTGGTGTCTTGTGTAGTTGAGAAAATGGGGAGGTTGGTCTGCTTTGGAGGCAAGCATCATTGTAGAATCAGCGGCCTATGGGAGTCATCCACAGCTCTGCTAAGTGTTTCAGGTGTGAGTGGAAGGGAGTAGGCGTGATCACTCCCCGTAAACGTCAAGGGCTGCACACATGCTACCAATTAACAAGTTGAAAATGACAACTCCCCAACTGGTTCTTCATTCCATTTATAAGATGGGCGACAGTGCACTTTGATAAAAAAATCAATGGACACCTGAGCATTAAATTGATATTTTTTTCCACCAGTCAGTTCTAATAAAATGTAAGAAATGGACAGAAGTCTATTTTTTTTCAAAAGTATCTACATATTTCTTTTTTTGTTTTCCACTTTAAAAGCTAAAATATTGAAGGGATAGCTTTAATTCCAACAACCAAAGCTAGTTCACCAGTAGATAGCAATAAGTAATCAGTGACACCTGTAATGGGGCGAGTGTAGAACAGATGGCATCGCTTGGTGATAGTGATCCTTGGTTGCTATACTGTCGCAAGGGGCGATGCCTGGAGGATAAATGTGGCCAGTCAAAGTTGGCCAGTTGTTGCCAGAAAGGGGTGTATGGCATGAAAAGCCCCCCCCCCCCCAAAAAAAAAAACAAACAACAACAACAACAACAAAAGACAAAAACAAAACAAAACAAAACAAGAAAACGTTCTCATTAGAATAGTCCACATCTGCATGTGTTACACAGCAGTTTGCAAACATGGCATGCAGGGAAAAAGAGGATGGGTGTGCAGTCAGCACGTGGATTATCACAGGTCTGTGTGCCATGTTACATCTTGCCTGTTATAAGACTTTTTTTCCTTTTTTTACACCTATTATGTAATATGCTTGTACCCTAAGGTGGGGAGCAGTTTTTTTTGAGAGGGTACTGTTCATATACGCGAACAGTTGTTTCAGGGTGAAGTTGCATGTACAGCCACGTGGTGTTCCTTTGGAGGGCTGGATGTGTGTGGAATGTGTACAAGGATTCTTTCTGAAGGAATAGGATGTATTCATATTTAAATGCAGTGCTACTCTAACACCAATTGAGCAAAAGAGGGAGCCACCTGCATCAGGGCAGATCCATGTATTTAGCATGGTCAAAAGTACTTTCTCAATAAAATAAATAACAGGAACACAGAATAATCTTAAGAAAATGTTTTAACATATATTTGAAACATAAAAGATGCCTAAATTGATTAGAAATGACCTCTCTTTTGGTTGAAAAGGTGTTATTTATGGATGTTTATGTAGTATATAATACAAATCTGCCCTGATCATGGTGGAAGCATCAGTCTGTTGCCCCGGCAACAGCTGAAGTGAGCAGGGTCGCAGTTAAATATGAATGTCACCTATTGGCATGAAGATGATGGAAGGAGAAAATGCAACAGAACATGTTCAACGCAACTTGAGGAATGATTGTGCAAAGTTGGCTGGTAATAGTGCAGACAGGACAGCTCGTCCAGGTCTCGTAGGGGCATATATGTACATAACTGCTGGTGGTCTATGATCATGGTGCAGTAAATTTTAGGTTGCATGTATATGTACATGTAGCTGGAAGAATTGAAAGTGCACAGTTTCGTAACAGTTACCCCAGCACATTTTTAATGGTATGAAGGTATATGGTTATTTAGCGTTTTGCTTTGAACAAACTTTGACACCAGTTGGCAAATACTGGGCCACCTTTCACTGTAAGCTGGAAGCCATGACAATGTTGGCAGAGTGTGTGGGAGTGCGTGCCAGCAAAAAGGTGTAATGTTTTAATGAATGTGTTGTAAACGAATATTGCCAACTTTTTTTTTTTTATGATTATGCTGAGCTACATGTGCAGGTCCTGCTGCAGGTTGTTGTTTCCTGCTGCAGAGCTGTATTATCTGTGTTTCGTGCTGCAGGGCTGTTTTTTGTTTCCTGCTGCAGAGCGTATTATCTATTTCCTGCTGGAGAGCTGTATTATCTGTTTCCTGCTGCAGAGCTGTATTTTCTATTTCCTGCTGGAGAGCTGTATTATCTGTTTCCTGCTGCAGAGCTGTGTTATCTGTTTCCTGCTGGAGAGCTGTATTATCTGTTTCCTGCTGCAGAGCATATTATCTATTTCCTGCTGCAGAGCTGTATAATCTCTGTGGTTCTTGTTTGTAGAGTATTGTGATCTTTTGAAAAATCATTCCAAGATAGAGTAACTGGCTTGACAAGACCGTGCACATTCATCAGTTGCTGTCAGCACCTCTATACATCAAGAGCACTGTTTATATGGACCGCTACATTAGCCCGGCTCTTGTGGTGATCTCTGGGAGATTTAGGGACCAGCAGAAACATGTTACTTGGATAGCTGTTGACTTCTAGCTATCAAGGCTTGAGTGGTGTCTGCATGTATATAGCCCTTGTCTGGGGCCTTCAACGTCTGTCTTCAGCTTGTACCACAGTTTTTAGCTGGACATGTAGACCTATCCGGTATACATCAGTAGCTTGTATTATCACCCGTGTTTTTTTTTTTTTTTTTTTTTTTTTTTTTTTTTTTGAGAAGTACCATAAATAGTCCGTGTCAAGTTGGATGCTCGAGTCAACAGCTCACCTCATTAAATTTTGCGCACCCCAAAAGTGTGTCTAGAAAAGCTATTGGCTGGGTCCTTTCTTTGACAGAAGTACAGGATGATGCATAAATGAAAGGTCTTTTTTTTTTTCCCCCAGGAATTTGAATCTGGAATCGATATGGCCATGCAGGTGTGGACAACATTTGTTAAAATTAGACCTGGAGGAGATTAGGCATGCCCATACCATAGAGTTTATTTTGGGTGGATTGTGGATGCACCGAGAGTCGCCCCTGGCACGATGTCTTGTCCATCAGTATTAATGAGCATGGACACGACAGTGCATGCCCTTTTGTACCAAAGTATTCCAGTTTTCCAACACAGGAATCGTGTGGATATCTGTAGCAGTTTTGTAAACTTGACCCTGTCAGTGACATGTTGTATGCCTGAGTCAGTAGCTGGCCCGTGTGCATTTGGGTGTATTGTGTCCGTAATACACAAAGGAGAACTGTTGACTGGTACCATTCCATGGCCTTGGAACTACAGGCTTCATTATACTTGAATGCAGTGCCTAGATACACATCTGGGTACTTCTAGACTTGTTATTTGTTCAGCAGATGAGACTGTTGTTTTTTTTAGCTCTGCTGACCAGAGATTGCTGTCCTTCTGGCCGTCCGTCCATAAGCTTTTTGCTTGTTAGCATGATACACTCCAGTTTTCAAGATATTTAACCCCATATGCCTTTCAGGACTTGACAAGAGTATAGAATTCCGGGTCACATTTGAAATTGGTGGCACCACTGGCATTATTATGTAATTATGGGTCAAAATATAAAAATCTGGCGACCGCTCTAGCATCCTTCATGTTTGACAGATAGTCATGAAATTTATTGGGATTGTGGAGGAGGTCAGTGTCAGGTGCTTACAAGTATGATACTAGTTGCACCACCCAGAATAAAACGGAAATTTTGAGAGCCAAAATGTGTTTGAACATATAAAATTCTATATCTCAAAAAGTATTTATGCCCCCCCCCCAGAGCGATTACTTTGTGTGTGGGTGGGTGGGTGGGTAGGTGGGTGGGTGGACTGACAGTTTTCAGGTGATAACTAAAAAAGTTTTTCGCTTAGGGATTTTGTATTGTACATGCTTATAGTGCTAAATAAGATCTCTGATTAGTTTGAACATGAGTTACCTTGACTAGTTTCCAAGGTCAGAGAACCGTTTTAGTGAATTTGGTTTTTACGCGATGACTTAAACAAGCTTTGATTGTGTTTTAATTGGATTAGACTCCCAAAGTTTATGGGATATATAGACCATGTCCAATGCTAGTAAGTTAATATCATTGACCGTGACCTATTTTTGTAAGGTCATCAGGCCTGTAAAGTTTTAAGAGTTGATTTTGTAATGGCAGGGCATAGTTTGGACATCAGTAGCATGGAGAATTGAGCCTGCAGAGTAACATTGCATTTGATTACATTGTACATAAAACTCTACTTGGTGACCTCCTTTTTGGGTCACTGTGGCCCAATGCTTATGAATTTTGGTGGTTGTCCAAGTTTGTTTTTCGTTAATTACTCGAAAAGTCGTCACCCGATCTGAACAAGCAGACCATGTATGGAAAGCTAGATGCAATGCACACATTACGAACATACCAAGGTCAAGTAGCCAGTTGGAATATAGGGGTCATCTTGTGAATATTCTGCACCCCACAAATTTTGATGTAGGCCCATATAATTTGTAGGGTTCATCAAGTGTATGAAAATCTATGTCGTCAGTGTTAGTGGTACCACCTGTAGTACACATGTCAAAATGCTAAAATCTTGTAGAAGAGGTCAAAATCTCAGTTGCTTATGATACTTGTGGCTCCACCAATAATTTGCTTGAAATTATGAGTTAAAGTGACTTGAACGATACAAAATTCCATATCTTGACAAATAATTGAATCAGACATGCCAAATTTATAATATATATATAGATCATGTCCAAAGAGAATGTAATGTCAGTGACTTTGACCTATTTCTGTTGGGTCACCAAGCCTGTTAGGTTGAAAGAGGCGATTTGATAATGGGATGGCGTAGTTTGGACATCGGTGGCAAAGAGAATTGAGCCTCCTGATCAAAATTGCACTTAAATTGCACTTTATCAGCTGTGTGTGGAGTGATTGGATTTATGATGGCACTGTACTTCGGGAGTGAACACTGTTTGTAAAACTCTCCTTGGATCCCTACTTTTTGGGTCACTATGACCCAATGGCTGTGACCTTGAGCTATTTTTCAAGGTCATTTAGCACTTAAGTAAAGGACAGTTAATTCAATATCTTGTTAAAGAATAAGGTGAATGATACCAGATGTTCCATAAGTGTGTATCATGTGGAAGTTTGATATTACATAATATGGGTGACCTTGATCAATTTTCCAGGTCATGGAGGAATGCATTTCAGGAAGTTATTTATTGGTGATGGTGGGCGGCACAGTATAAGACCCATGGGCCTCTTGTTCATTGTGTTTTTTCATGATTATTTTTTTTGGGGGGGGGGGTGTTTTTGTAGTTTTGAACTGCATGATGAATTCTGTTCACACTTGCCAGGAACATGAGGAATGTCACTTTACAGTTATTTGACTAATTATGGAATTGCCCAATGATCAGTAAGCGTACTTGTTAGCATGTTTGAAAAAGAAGACTGGCACACATGCGTATTATGTATTTTTATCTCCCGCCCACGAAGTGGGGGGGGGGAGATACAGTAATGACCGTCCGTCCGTCCCACATTTCTTGCGCGTGATATCTCAAGAACAGATTAAGCTAGGATCATGAATTTTTTACAGTTGGTCACCCTTATAAGTGTTCACGTCAAGTTTGAAGGAGAGTGACCTTGACCCCATTTCAAGGTCACCAGGGTCATTTATCTCTAAACTTCTTGCGCGCGATATCTTAAGAACCGGATATGATAGGATGATGAAATTTTCACAGTTGATCACTCTTGTTAGGGTCTACATCGAGTTCGAAGGTGTGTGACCTTGACATAATTCCAAGGTCACCAGCGGTAATTCAATTTTCTTTGAATTTGTTGTATGCAGTATCTGAAGAAACAAGTTATTTTTTATTTACTTGAGTATATGTTTACCATGACACCCAGGGTAGAGGTACAGTTAACGTATCGTCCCCATTTAAGCACAATATCAGAAACATACCAGTATGTACCTGCCAAATATACAGTTATCTTTGTTTTAAAATTATGTGGGCGGGAGATATGGACAGCGACAGCGTCAACTTGTTTCTATAAAACCGTAGACTAGATTTTCTTCAGATGTGATGGGTGGGTGGGTGGGCGGGTGGGAAGATGTACCTGCTGTAAGTGTTAACTAGATCTTTTCTGTAGTAGGTCACATTATGATTTTTAAAAATGTTTGCATCTTTTCTATTTTGAGGGATTTTTTTTAAAGATTTCTCTTAAACTGTTTGTTCATGAACACTTCTGGGACTTCCAGACTCTTCAGTTGTGCATGGAATATATGTGAGATAGGTGGTTACTTTCATGTCCTGGTGATTAGTAAGAAACGCATCGCAAAGTAGTAAAGCAGTACCATTGAAAATACATGTGTGTGGTTTTCTCGTCAAAGTGTCGAGCTGATCCTCTTTAATCCTTCTGGGGATGCACATGTATAGGGTCAGGTCAGCAGAGCACAGGCAGGTATCGCAGCTGCCTTGCATTGAGAGAAGCAACCTTGCAATTGGAGGATATGTACAGGGAGAGGACATATCACATCGGATCTCCACAATATTCCATTACATTAGGCCTGTCAAATGAATTTAGATGGAAAATCAAATTCCAAATCGGCAAGGTAAACAGACATCAAAAGTAAAAGTGGGCATAATTTCATTAAAATTGGGAAGTATTTAAAATGTAAAATTTATGAAGCAATTTTAGAAAACATTCTTATTTGATTTAGACCTTTATATGGTAGAATTTATACTAAGTTTATGAAGTACGGTGTGTGTGTATATATATATATATATATATATATATATATATATATATATATATATATATATATATATATATATATATATATATATATATATATATATATATATATATATATATATGCAATTTTACTATTTATATTGCACCAGTTCTAGTTTTCTTGTCTTAATTTAAGGTGGAAATATACAATGTGCTCTGTTTGGTATCTGTCATAAGTACTTGGGCTTGCTGGTATAAAATGTTTGGATTGCTTTTTCTTCTCCTTGTGAAAAAAACATTGTTGGAAGTCTTTGCACTTTGCACTTGCTATTAGCTCGAGGTTTGTTAAAATCTGCTGAGCACAGGCTGTTCTGAAGTCCCCATGTTTTACCTTTTTAAATTTATGGCCTTATGGTGGGTATTGCTGCTCCCTTCCCTTCCCTGGCATAAAGTGGGAAATCATCTTGTCAGCTGTTAGCATAATTGCAGAATTTTTGTTCACAGGTGCTTGAAATGTACCCCAAACCAGCACACAACTGGCTGCCAACTCATGACAATTAACACCTGACTATCAATGTCGCAAATATCACTTAAGTGTAACCGAATAGAGTGGGTGAGGAGAAAGGCCTGGAATGCAAGCTGCCACGTCGGGCACCCAGACTGTGAACACAGTTCCTGTGTCGCCCACATTAGCAAGGTTACGCGTCAAGAGCACAGTTATGAAAATTTGTGTTTTTTTCCAAAGTTCATATATATATGTATTTTTTCTAAACAACCAATGTACAAATCTTGCTGTGATTAAAGGACACGTTTCCATATTTTGCATTCAGAGCCTGCAGCAGAGTGTGTATGACCACAGTGCAGTGTATGTGGTAATTGTAGGTGTGAAGCAAACAGGTTTGTGTTTGCCGAAATTTGACTCTAATGGCAGGGTTTTCTTGTTTGCAGCTGACGGCCTCGGGCAAAAAAGCAGGCAAGAAGGCCAAAAATTGACTGCAAACACTTGGGTAGTTTTTCTACGACAGAGTTGTCCACATCAAAAGGTGGAGGATGGCTGATGTGGTGAGGACCAAGGACTGTTTGTGCAACATACGGCAACCCACTGAGGCCCAAACCGCCACAGACTGCTGTATTAACGAAAAGACAGGGCGGCACATTGAGAAAGAAGGCACAAAATTGAGAAAGATACAACATGTGGGGTGGCATCTTTTTCTTGTGGCCAGCCAATTGGTCCAAATGAAATAAAGTAAACTTTGCTCAAAGCAGAAATGTTCCCTTTTCTTTTCTCAAGGATGTTTTTCTGCTTCTTTGAAATGTGACAGATGAGGCAGTATAAAAAAAGTGTGGTATAATTTGCTACGCATTGGTCTGTAATCAATGTCTTAAGTTCGTATACAATATGCTATTGGCAGTTGGGACATGAGAAGGTAATGGCAGAGAGTTCAATGTAAAAATGAAATTAAAGGATAATTTCAATGTCTCCATTTTCAGAAGAAGGGGGGAAAAAGTCCAGGTTGTGAATGCTGTCATTTGCCGTGGCTCTTGTTAGCGGGATTTATAAAAAAAGGGCTGAAACCTGAGCTTTCCCCCAAATTTCGTGCGAGACTTACAATGAATCAAAGCCTAAATGATTCATTCGAGGTCAATTTAAAGTACTTCTATCAGAGCCCCTTAGGAGGTGAAGCACTAAAATATATACACCAATATTTGAAAAAAAAGTCTAGACTGGCATTGCAAGTTGAAGAGCAATTTTCAGTCACTCAAGTTGCCATAAACTTTTTACAAAAGCTTGCCAATTTGGCTGCATGAGTCTGCTCAGAGTGATGGGCTGTGGTAAGTGCCAAGTGGGATTCTGTATAGATTACCTTGACGTAATTGCTAAGATCACGGGGCAACTGGTGAATGAACTGCCAGGTTTTTTTTTTCTCTCTCTCTCTCTCTCTCTTTCAGAAAAATTTTAACTCTTGGTTCCGAGCTCAAACCGCTTCATTCAGCACATTCTGGGCATAATGCACTGCAAGCATGCGGAGGAAAGCTGTTCAACCTGACCATATGCGCCCTCTGCAACTGACGGCAAGCTGATACTTGAAGGAAAGACTAGTTCGCAAAGAATATGACTGCAGCACAGCAACGTGAAATTCAAAGTGCGGCAATTTTTGTCGAAATTGACCACAAAGGGTCAAGTCTGGGCTTCATATAAAATACTGTGAAGGTCCTTTGTGGAGGCTAGGGTACGGATTGCATGCAAATGAAATTTTCATTTCCAAGGTCACTTAGCAGCTGGTCTGCATTTTGATTCCAGCTACGAATTCTTGACATGAGGCAGAGGTAAAGCATCTTTTTTTAAGTGATGAAAACTAGTGCACATCCTTCAACCATCCATACTATATGAATATCGCAAATATACCAACAAAACTAGATATTATTTGAATCGTTAGTTTTCATGTTTGAGCATGGTGACTGCAAATGTTCAGCATGCAAGTTTCATGGAACTGGACAACTTAAAATCGGGCCGAAAATAGAGAATGTATAGTTTACAGTGGAAGTTTCCTATGAATTTTGGTACAGTTTAGTTTTTGCGACCTCGGCTAACTTGAGCCAGCAGGGTCTCCTCCTCCTCCTCCTCCTCCTCCTCCTCCTCCTCCTCCTCCTCCTCTTCATGTCTGTTCGCGCATGTGCACATTGTAGATTCTACTACTGGGCATTGATATTCCTTGTAAATGCTGTATCTTTAGAACAAATAAAGTTGCATCATTGCAATTTTCACAAATAACCCTCAAAACTAATAACCCCCAAAACAGTCCTTTGAATTCTTAAAATAAGAGTCCCTTTAATTTTAGCGAACTAACACTTCATTATGAACACTTTGTGAGCGCACTTGTACAAGATAAGCCAAGGGGATCCCAAGGTCATTCTGAAAGAGTTCTAAAGATTTTGGGCCAGGTTGAAGTTCGAAAGATTTCGTTTTTTAGATAACTAGTGAACCTTCAAACTTAATTTTAACATTGGAAAATTGGAGATGCCAGTCTTTTTGGGAAAACATTTAAACTGTCTTTTCATTGAAGTGTGGGACAGATTGGGCGAAAAGGATTTTGTCTTTGGATTTTTTTTTTTTTTCATTCTGGACAACACATCGTCATACATCTGTTCACCAGCACTGAATGCAAGACCTCCAACGTTGTTTTATAAGCGTATTTGAAATTGTAAAAACTTAATGATTTATAAAAATGTATCTTTTTGTTGTAGAATTTTAAAAATAAGACTGATCGGGGGGGGGGGGGGGGGGGAGAGAGGAAGTGTAACAGTTTTACCTCATTGAAAACATTTCCCAAGCTCTCCCTATTATTGCACTTCTTCATGCATCTGCAGCTCTCGACTAAAATGAGCATACAAGTGGCATTTGTTCTTGCCCCCAAGGAACTACATGATCG
Source organism: Hermodice carunculata (assembly GCA_964020975.1). Classification (NCBI taxonomy): domain Eukaryota; kingdom Metazoa; phylum Annelida; class Polychaeta; order Eunicida; family Amphinomidae; genus Hermodice; species Hermodice carunculata. Next base: position 16,789,332 of record OZ026616.1, on the reverse strand, counting down.
ATTTATTTTGGGTCTGCAAATGACTACAGAAGAACAATGTGATCAAGTACTCCCAGTATCACACCCCGTAGAGACCGTCAATAGGAGATCAAATTGCATACCAGTGACCTTGAGCGTGAACTCCCTAAGGTCCCATCATACCTTGCATAGTTGCCATCCTCTCAGTAATTTGGCTAGCCGTTAATATCAATAATATCTAAAGTAAAAATGGTAGACCTTTATCTCCACTTGACTTCCATGAGTAAATGCTCTATCACAAACTATTTATTGCAGGTGTTTTCTGGTGTGTGTGAAAATTGCCCACTACAATGGCAAGCATAAAGGAACGTATACTGAACTATTATTTATGTTGCTAACGTTTAGTATTATAACAATTCTGTTCAGTGTGATGAACAACACCAGAAAAATGTGCTATAACAAATAAAACCAAGGCAAAAGATCTGTGAAAATATGTAAGTAGAAGTGGCCTCCCCCGACATGTTTCAGCCCCTGGGTGGCCCTTCATCAGGGGTATGGGAGCGGCATCCCATAACCCTGATGAAGGGCCACCCAGGGCCCGAAACATGTCTGGGGAGGCCACGTCTTTTCCCTATTTTCACAGAACTTTTGCGTTGGTTTTATTTATAATGCAGTAGATTTGTCTAGTGTTGTTCATCACACTGGACATATTTATTATTACACTAGTCCCATGGTGACGGACCCTGCATCTTCAATAGATCCACCAGGCCATCTAGATTAATGATATTTAGGCCACGGTGTTGTCCGACCAGCTCAACATGTTTGGTATTATGCAAGGCCAGCTAAGCACAGGACTGTCACAGTAATGCTCTACATTTTACAAATTCATGTGTGCCAAGTGAAATGATTCAATTGAATACTTGCATTAATCGATCCTCCTGATGTGTTTTAAACAATTTGCATTCTGCAGTCAAAACTTTGATTGCCCATATAAAGTTTTGGGAATTGCATCAGATAACGACAGAAAAGTCGACAGGGAAACTTTTATCTTTGCCAACTTTATTGATGGCTATGCAACTTTTTGACAGTCTTGAAAAAACAAGATACTTGTCCGTCCATGCGGCTTAATTTACTCTGGGAGAAAGACTGTCGGTAAGTCTGTTTATCCCGACAAATTGTTATCGATCTTCCGAATTAATGCAAATGAAGGGTAGCTTGTGGTTGATGATTTACTAGTAAATGCATTTTCTCGCCTGTCGGTCTCTTCATCTCGCGGGCGCACACGCACGAAATATAAAATGAAAAAAATAATGCAACACAACTTGTGATTTTACTTTGAACAAGGCTAAGTGAAATGTTCATGTTGATTTGACAGCTGTTCCCAATTATGCACATTACCTTGATCAACACTCTTGCTTGGAAGACTTCAATGGGCGAGTGAAAGAGACCAGGTAGTTGCCATAATGATAATGCGTGAAATGTAAAATGAGCCAAGAAAAGCTGTAGAACCCATGTGGCTGATCATTCTTGAAATTCCAGAATGTTCATATCCATGTTCATCTGTGATTTAACCGAGTGGGATATCGCCAGTTTTCAGTTCGGGCTTCGGGACCAGCCAGAAATTTCGGCATTTTCACACAAGAAAGCACAGTATTCTTTTTTCTTTTCTTTTTTTTTTTTTTCTTTTTTTTTGGGGGGGGGGGGGCAGTGTACGTTTTTTAATTACATGGAAATGTTGATTTTGTCTCAAACTTAAATATTTATGGTAATATTTGCATGAGAAGTGGAATGAACATTAGGTGCACAGGTTTTAGGGTCTGCACATGTGGCCAAACAATAGCTTTGCATTTTAGTTTAAAAAAAAAAAATTAAAGTACTGATTTCAAGCGGAGGAGGGGGTCCTATGAAATAGTACTCTGTGTACTGATGTGAACATGTTGATAATTTTGGCTGGTACCTTTGGGTGATCTTCATTGTGCCTGTCAATTTACTCCACGCCCTTACCACTCACAGTGTGCCACTTCGAAGCCCAGGGGCCTACTCCTGTTGATTGGCATAAAACCGACCCTTTGTCATTGATTTTGTTGTTTAACAGCTGGAGGGGCGTGACACTTCGTTTTGCCTTGAAAAGCTCTTGCATGCTGCCATATTTCGTGATCTTTTAACGAAACCATTTTCATGCCGATAATAAGTTCAATGGCCATATCGAAAGGAGATTGTTAATTTCGAGAAAAATATGAAGTTTTTTTTCTCTGGAAACTAATATTTGTATAATTCTTGGTAGAAAAAGCAAAAACTGTTTATGGGCAATGTGTATAGGTGTGCAAAGTTCATTTATCTCCCCCCCCCCTTTTTATTTATTTTTTTACCATCTTGCCAAACTTAACGCAAATTGTGGTATAGAATGTCTGGTATAGCCCAATCAAGACGAGGGGTTTCAAGATTTGCACTTTGTTTGCCAGCTTGCCCTGTTGAAGTAAGACTGAGTGCACAGCTTTCCTTGGCATAGGGCGTGCATTTGTGGCAGGTTTTATTTAAAATTCTTGGCAAAAATGTTTTCTACTAATTGAAATTTGATTGAATAGTCGAAAGCAGACGGCAATTTACATCCGGATGCTTTTCGGCGATTTGAGCGGGAAAGTTTTAACTTCTGGTGCGCATTAAACGTGCGCTACTTTCAACAGTCGAAATTACTCTTGAAACATAATTCCTGCGAAATGATCGATTGGTTTCTTGTGGCTCAGTAATGAGACCAGCCCTTCACATCCAATAACATTCGTTTAGGCTTGGGCAAATGTAGGCTATAGGCCTACATCACTAACTCATTGATCAATGTTTACTCCTGTATTGTGTCTTTATTCTACCAGGCTTGCTGTCTCCATTTAGTACACTGATCTCTCGCTAGGCCTAAGGTAAAAATGATAAAATACAGATTGACGACATGATAAACAGAATAAAATAGTAACAGAACAGATCGCGACAATAGATAAACTAAAAAGACAAGTTACAGTGCAAAGATAACAGAAATGAAATGAAATTTGAAAGCAATAAAATAGAATAAAATTGTACATAGGCATATAAATGACAAACAAAATATGAAGGGAATCCAAAGTAAAATACAAAGTGTGAAAACCTGTATATGAACTAAAAGATAGTACGCATCACAGGCAGGTCAATTATCAATGTTTTAGGGTTTTACATTGAGCCAGTTTGAAAGTTGTTACTGTGTAAGTTGTAACATAAACTGAAAGATCGTAGGCCTACACATCACAGGCAGGTCTATTGTCAATAAGCTGGAGGAGGGGGGTTACTGTAGAGAATTGTGAAAGTTGTAACGGTAGGTTTTGCTCTACTTAAAGTGGCGGAAAGGGAATTCAAACAGTTGGCACCTCCGCATACAATTCTATTTTTACCGTAATTTAGTCTTGCAGGGGGAGTGAAAAGAACCAGCAGGGGCAGAACAGGTGGAATAGTTATGCTTTAAGTTGCAAGGATCAAATTTAGAGAGAAGAATCTCGGGAGCCAAATTATGAGTAATTTTGAACATGAATATCTGAAGGTCAGATGACCAAAACAGGAGAAAAATATTTTCTTCTGTCCATTCTCAATAAAATAGGCCTGTTGCATCATCTGTAGGTATTGCTCAAGATGATCGTGCACGCATTTCATGGCCTGGGACCCAAGGTTCTGAAGGTAGTAGGCCTATATAGTTCTCCCATTATGCTTGGTACCGAATACAGCTCTCCCGTTTCTTTCGTTGCGCAATTGCCCCATACCAACTGTAGCACGTGCGAATCGTGTGCAGGACGAAATTGTGCCGCCCTTTTCCCTTTCCCATGTCGCCATTCCGCTTTCCAGGTGGAGGATTGCCCACCCTGGTTGTATGCTCTTGTCCTTGCTTCAACCCAAAGATGCCAGTGGTATGCCCCGTTACCTGGCAGACTGACCTGTCCCGAGTTGGCCAAGCACCGTTCTTCATTTGTTTGTTGTCGGACTGTGGTGTGACATTATGACATTTGTCATATCGCTTGTGGGACCTCGTCAATCTCACTTTGTCAATGTCAGTGGACCAACAACCAGACTTTTGTGTCCGCAAGATACAGCGTTTTTCGTGCTTTAACTGTTTCGAGTTGGCTACTTTGCCAATCAGGACTGGGCAGGTGTTTGAATATTGTTCTGGCCGCAGTAACGTGAAGATGGCCATTTTCAGGGTACAGTTATTTTCTAATTTGTTTTAAACGCAGTATGACAAAGTTGCGTGGACATGAAATTCAGCAATGTTACACATGAAACTCTTTCAGACTTGGCATTTCATCTTTTCCACGGTACAGTCTTTGAAAGGGGCGAATTTGTTTGTTTGTTTTTTTGAAGACACCGCAAGTCTTGTTCCACATATTACAACAGCGTCCACGGGAAAACCTGCTTATCAAAAATCTAAAGGATTGCTCTATGTGTATGATAAATTTCTTCAAAATGTAAAACTCGTGCCACAAATGTTTAAAACCCATGCACGCGTGCAAGGATGTTTTCATGTTCTCTGTGTTCAATGAGAATTAGGCCTATGAACGACACGGAAGTTGTGGTACTGTTGGCCCTGTTTGTACAATGCACTACCTTTATTCTTGTAATCCTCTTTCTATCATTTCAGGGCTTCACGTAATGTAAATTTGTCATTTTCTTCAGGGAGCATTAATTTTATTCATCATAGACTTAATCCAAAATTCCATTTCACTTTGGTCACAAAAGAGAACGACCATTCTGTGGCCCCAGCACGCATAATTTTGCACCTAGAATGTTTAACTTTTGCTGGTCGGAGCATTTTACAATCATACATACTAGTAACACGAAAGAGAAAGACATTTATTGGAAGTTGTACTCGTATTGTGCATGATAAACTAGTAACTTCATTCTTGAGAAGAATTGTTTATGAAAACCGATTTTTTGGGTTCTCAAAATGTATCGCTGTTGAAATGTCAAAACCCTCCCCGGTTAGCATGTGCCGGATCCCAGGGTCAGCTTTGCGGCTCACGTTTTCGCTTGGTATGAATTCAAAACCTCCCTTGTGACATCCTGGATACCAGTACGACTGTGCAGCACCTTAACTCATCACATATATGGCCTAACAATTAACGTTGTTACAAGAAGCAGATCACCATGATCCACTATGCGGCCATTTGTCTGGTCATCAATTTTGATTATCCCAGATCATTTCTCATCAGCGGGCATCGTTCCTAGTATAATTTACGATTATGCTGAATAGTTGTGCTGTGTATTGTTAACGAGGATGTCTAATTATTCACGGTCATTTTTCCACCTTTCACAGATTGTCAGTATGTCTCCCAAATTGTTTTCCCTGAGGCATATACCACGTTTGTATATTTGATAAAACAAGAGGCGTAAAGTATTTTAATCAATTTATTGGCGCATTTTAGCATTTCATGGCTTGTATCAAGTCCAATTTCTTTCCCGCATCAAAGTTACTACCAAGAAAGAAGGTACTGTCACAGTGATTTTCTTAAGACAATACTTGGAGTCCAGACTCGCAATGGCCGAATTCACAAAGAATTTGATCTGATACTGACTTGGATCCTAGAATTTAATTGGTGCAAATTTGGCCCTGAAGTACTTAGTCTTTGGCCTAAGATATGAATCAAAATTTTCAGGATTAAACAATCTCCGTTCTGGGCTACAATGCTAACTATGTTTCCAAATTTTCATTTTATTAAATCAATCTTAGTTTAATCCAGTACTTTATCTTTTAAGCTGAATCAAATTAAGATTAAGCCGTAATCCTGAAATGTTAATCATGTGTTTTGTACAAAGCCATAAAAGAGATCGGTCTACACTAAAGCTGTTCATGTGACCCAGGATTAAGGAATGTGGGATCAAAACAAGTTGATTTTAATTTGGATCCCAAATTGCTTATCATATTAAAATTCTTTGTGAATATGGCCACAGGAGTGAAAGTCAGTTGTTTATTTTCATCGATAATATTATTTTAAAAAAACAGCATACAGAATAAACGTTATGAGGGATGACATGGAGGCTGTGCCTTGTGCCTCCAACCCATACCATATCATTATTGACTTGATCAATTACAATATATTGCACAAAATGTTATAGAAAAAAATGCTTGTGAAGACAAGAAATACGTGTCAGTCAAACTAAATCAGTACATCAGGGCAAGTCGAAATCAGTACTTGTGTCTTGATGGGGAAATATTAATACATAAATATTGACATGTCTGTTTTGTAACCAAATGATTATTCTTTTTTTTAAAGGAAATAGCAGATACTTAGGAAACACGTAAAAGAAAAGTTCGAGAGCAGGTCTTGATGTATTTCTTTGGGTTAAAAGTGGACAACAGCCCAAGCATCTGTGCGGTGCAACCTTTTATGTCGAGCTACTGGACTTTTTTTTCTTTCTATTCTTTTCCTTTTTTTTTTTTTTTTAGCTCTGCTGACCATAGTTCCCAAGTGATCAGTGTGAACGGTCGTGAAAGTCCTTTTAAAAGATGGCTCGCTATCATAACTATAATCTGCCCACTCGGTTGTGTCTGAAGCAGTTATCATCCATTGTTGCAAATCCAAATAGGACACAATACCTTGAGCCAGCAAATCATGCACGTTGCATGGTGGGGTACATTTTGAACATGGCACAATGCATTGCACGACAGTTGCACAAAAAACATTTGATTTGGATATTAAAGTGAATCGCGGCCACAGCATATACCATATCATTATTGATGCTCTTAAATATTTGCAAAATATATACTTTTGATTTCATATATTATAAACCTCCCAAGATCGTCCCAATACTATCCTCATTTACAAACCATTGGGTGCGGAATTCACAATTTTCAAAATGGCGGCCAAGTCGTGGGTTAGTCCCCATTTGATATTTTGAAGAGGTAGTATCCAGAATATGTGTGTGATAAGTCTTAACGGAAGGTTAATTTGTCAAAGGAAGGTAATGTAAAATATATGATGGGACTTTTCCAGTATGAGCATTACCTAAAAAAGTAAATACAACGCCTTGAAATTACCTGTTGTACCTTGTTGGGGTGTTGGGCCCCACAATAGGATTATTGTATCAGACACTTGAGTCGCCCCAGGTTATGAATTGAGCGGCAGCACTGGGCGGACGTGCCAAGCGCCCCCCTGAATCAAAGTTATAGCTCAGTAGAGCCTAACTTGTCTTTCTGCAGACTTCAGTTATTTGTAAAATCCTTAATTTCGTCATTGGTTTTCATTTAAAGGCAGTGGTGGTCATTGCTGTATGAGTGAAAGGGACAGAAACTGCAATATCTGCAACCGGTGCCTGTTGACGTTTTTGTCGCCACATTTAAAGTATTTACTGAATCATGTTCTGTGATTTTGTTAGCGCCCGGAGTGAATGCTGGATTCAGTGGTGGAGGTGGTGGTGATGATGACGATGGTTATGATGGACATGGTGAGGTTTGTCTCCGGTGTGTTAAAAGGGTACAGGTGATCTGCTTAACTAAGTGGGGTTTTTTTTTTTTTTAATATTTTTTGCATTATGAAGTGAATTATGTTCAGTGAAAAGCGCAACTTACCATTTAACAAGTAAATATTTTAACGATACGAAAATTATTCGTTCACAACGGGAACACCCGCGGCACACACAGTTCTTTTCATTGTGCACCCCCCCCCCCCCCCCGGGTATGAGCAAGTGATCACATTAACTCTTTCAGTGGCCTGTTTTTGACCGAGTGAACAGTTTGCCTGTTTTCGTTGCAGTAAATGTAAACAATTCCTTCAGGGTCCTAATATTTTCACAAATATACGCGAACTGACCGTGATATGTTCGTTTGAAACCAAACTGACAGATTGCCCTTTCACTGCTGTGTTGTAATGTTGAACATGTTGAAGCAGGGTAAGCATAAATGGAAGACATCCCTGAAATAAATATTAGTAAATTTATTTATTTCTCATGTACAATGTGGGAAAATATCGCACACCGATTTTTTACCCCTCGGCCCATGAGGCCGGAGGGGTATTGTCGTCACCTACGCGTCCGTCCGTCCGTCCATGTCTTGTTAACGCCATATCTCCAAAAATACTCACTTTACGGAGACTAATTTTTCATCACAGGGGGTTATTGAGGTGCTTCAGGTGCCTATCAAAAAGTAGGTCACTAGGTCCCATTTTTAGGTCACAGTACTACATTGCAGAAAAAAACGGCGTTAACACTATCTAAAAAAATATTGAATGTAGCTTCATCAATTATTTATGACAATTGGACCTAAGGATGCCCCAGATGTCTATTGAAAACTAGGTCACTGGGTCACATATTTAGGTCACAGTCCTGCATTGAAGAAAAATGGCCTTGCCATGATATCTCTGCTCATTGCATTAGTACCAAAGCTTTGATATTAGGTTATACACATGTAACCTGACCTACTGGAGGGGTATTGTCGTCACCTACACGTCCGTCTGTATGTCTGTCCCTCTGTCCTGGCCGAGAGGTTTTGCGGTCACTGATCGGCTTCCAGTTACATACTCCGATCGTTGTCAAAAACTTCGAAAACATTATTTGCTTTTCAACGTAAGAAAGTTTTGTAAATCAACGTCGGACCAGACAAACAGTTACGGAGATGCAACAAATGTGAATATACCTACACCTATATAAGTTGAGGCATATTTATTGGTATAAGCACATTAATTCAGGAAAAATATCGCCTGTTGCAGAGTAAAGTGCACATAATTTTTAAAAAATGAACCAGTAGACACGAGAGAACGCGAAAATCCATTAGCAGAAAGATTACGTGATATTTGTGAAACTATAGGAGACGAATGGCATTTTATGAAACACTAGTAAAAATATGGAAATGACAAAAAATGATTTGAATGGAGCGTGGAACGATCCTGACATTTTCAGACTTGATTCTGAGATATTTGTATTCACCAAAATATCGCACTGTGTCGATATAATAAGGATGATAAAGTCATGTTCGACCACTCTTAAAAAGAGGGCCATTCTGAAGCATTTATTGCTTCATTTTTTTCATTCGTTCTTAATTGTGACTTTGCAATTAGTGACTCCGTTTATTGTGTGATTCCGTGTATTTTGGAAGCTTAGTGTAATTTTATAATGTTTGACGACGTGAATGCACTTTTGTCAGTTATACATGTGGTAAATGTAATGTGTGTGGAGTTTTGTGTCTGTGTATAAGCAAAATATCATGTAATAATAATAATAATAATAATAACTAGAAAAGATGATTTGCTGCATAGCAAATCAGTGTGTTTGTGTGTCTTCAAAGCTTATTGGTATTATCATATGCGTACTAGTCCATAGCATAGGAGTAGAAGTTGGAATGCCATCTCTGTCTATTATAGCTTTGAAGTTATTCAAGATTTAAAATTTCCAATGGTGCTGCTCATAATTCAAATTGCTCCAACTTTTGTTTTAGATTCATTACGTGCGCAATGGTCAGTAACCCCCTAGTAGAAGTTGAAATGACATCACTATAATAGTTTTAAAGATATTCAAGATTTAAAATGTCAAATGATGCTAATTAGCATAATTTAAATTGCTATAACTTTGTTTTAAATTCATTAGGTGCGCAATGGTCAATACATCACTGGTAGAAGTTGGAAAGAAAATTCTATCTTTTATACTTTTGAAGATATTCAAGACTTAAAGTTTCAAATGCCCCTGATTTGCATAATTTTATACATCTCCATTCCTCTGCATGAAAAGGTCAAACTCCTTGTATGGTGGTACAATCATACCAAGTTTGGAGTTTCTGTGCATAATAGTGTCAGAGAAATGTGTCGGACAAATTCACTGATAAAGAAGAAAGAAAGAAAGAAGTTAAAATTTCTAATGGTGCTATGTAGCATAATTTAAATTGCAAGAACTTTTTTTTATAATTCATCAGGTGTGCAATGGTCAACAACCCCCTAATAAAAATTGTAATGACATCTCTATCTATTATAGGGTTGAAGATATTCAAGATCAAAAATTTCGAATACTGCTGATTAGCATAATTTAAATTGCTACAACTTTTGGTTTAGATTCATTAGATGCACAATGGTCAATAACCCCTAGTAGAAGTTGAAATGACATCTCTATCTATAATAGTTTTAAATATATTCAATATTTAAAGCTCCAAAAGCTGTTAATAAGCATAATTTAAATTCTTACAACTTTTGTTTTAGATTCATTATATGCGCAATGGTTAATAACCACCTAGTAGGAGCTGAAATGACATCTCTGTCTATAATAATTTTGAAGATATTCAAGATTTAAAGTTTCAAATACTGCTAATTAGCATAATTTAAATTAACCCAGCTTTGTTTTAAATTCATTAGATGCGCAATGTTCAATAACCATCTAGGAGAAGTTGGAATGACATCTCTATCTGTTATACTTTTGAAGATATTCAAGATTTAAAATTTCAAATGCCCCTAATTTGCATAATTTAAGCATCTTCAGTCCTCTACATAAAAAGGCCAAACTCCTTGTATGGAGGTACACTTATGCCAAGTTTGGAGTTTCTATGTATAATAGTGTTAGAGAAAAGTGTTGGACAACTTCACTGGTAAAGAAGAAAGAAAGAAAGAAAGAAAGAAAGAAAGAAAGAAAGAAAGAAAGAAAGAAAAAGAAAGATAAGTGTTGACACACACACACACACTAATAATAATAATAATAATAATAATAATAATAACAATAATAATAATAATAATAATAATAATAATAATAATAATAATAATAATAATAATAATAATAATAATAATAATAATAATAATAATAATAATAATAATAATAATAATAATAATCCAGCCTATTAGGTTAGTTTCATGTAATAACAGCGGATTTACATCTGACTTGTTATGCAGACGCTAAATCGTCAGTCTCCACATTGAATATTTCATGTTCTCAAACTAGAGTGAGAGGCAAGCCATGTGGGGGTGGGGCTAGGGTGGGATGGGCGGATGAATGGGGGAAGGAAAGCGTAAGTACATGTTCTCTCCACAAGTAATATACATGTGTACCATGTTTACGTATTATAAGGTCAATCTCATTATTTCAGATCTTGGATATGACGGAGACATCCTATAGATAGGGGCAAACTTCGAAAGACATCAGCATGGACACATTGCACATGTACTGTATGCACTTTACTATGAGGTTGAAAAGGTTCTGCTGGTGTGATTTTATGAAGCACCTTCAAATATTACTATACCTCTTTGCCACATGTCTGCCTAAAATGTTCGCAAGCGCCAAGAACGTCTTTACGTCGGTCTTGGTTACGTTTCCAAAATGTACCATCAAATGTAGTGGAACCTGTCAATCAATGCAACTGAATAAGAGGGACATCTGCTGATATGGGTCAGGGGTTTTTTTTTGCGAGAAAAGAATATTTTTTACAGTCATTTTCATGTAAAGAGTCCCTGAGTGAAGGGGACTTCTCTCTATTGTGTGTTAGGGACAATAATTTCTGTACCGAATGCAAAAAAACTGTTTAATGGGGACAACCTAAATTCTAAATCAGTCTGAGGATATCAGTCTACCCCTTTAAGGACTCCCCGGCACAGCAGCCCGTCTCTACCTTAAGAAGCATATTAATCCTGTTACAGTACAATGAATTCAGGGGTTATTCAAAATTTGTAACGTAGGCTTGGAGAACTCTTTATTCTCCTAGGCTGTATCCTCAGTGGTATGTTTCTTCATTTGTTTGATTTTTTATAAACTTCTAGCCCCGGGAACCAGCAGATTTTTAAGTGGGAAACAAAACTGCAAGTCACAAGTCGACATGAGTCAAGTCAAATTTCAAGCTACAAAGTACAAAATCTGACCGGTGGTGATGTTTGTTCAGTTATAAAGTTTGAGCCCTCAAGAGTTGATATCATGTATCCAGAGTTAAATCTCAAAGTTATTAAGGTAAATACCCTGTTATTCTGATGTCCATGTTGACAGGTTTCACTATGTGTGCGCGTATGTAATACTATTTATACCCCCCTGGAGGGGGCATATAGAGACACCGGGCATGTATATTAATTTGCCGCCACAACTGCATACCTGGTTTGTCTTAGTGACCAGTCTCGCCAGGAGAGACACGGGTCGCTGCCTGTGCGGGTAAGCGGTATATTACTAATATTTTGGAAATAAAGAATACTTTGTACAGACAGACGGAAATTTGTTCTTGTAACCAATTTATGAAGCACTAAATGAATAAGACTTTGGTATTTGTAAACGTAAATTTCTCCAAAAGACAACAATTTATGAGGAAGGGATAGCTTGTCCTGTCAATGACAGCGAGACGCCCCTGCGTCCTCCTTGCTTGACAGGCGGGAGCCGCGTGCTTTATGGCGGGAAATTCATATGCATGTCTTGTATTACTTGGTCCGTGTGTCAGTGCGTGCGCCCTGACAGTTTTCACGCGATAACTGGAAAAAGTTTTTGGCATATAGGGCTTTCATATTGCGCATGCTTATAGTCCTGTATAAGGTCTCGGAAGATCCGAAGGTGATTGACTTTGACCCAATTTGCAAGGTCATGGAGCCATTTTAGTAAATTTGGTTTTCATGCGAAAAGTTTAAAAGCTTTTGACATAGGCCTTCCATATTGCACATGGTTTTAATCCTACACAAGATCTCGGACAAGTTCGAAGATGGATCACCTTGACCCAAGTCCCAAGGTCACAGAGGGGGGGGGGCATAGATGTAGCAATCTCTAATTGCGTTGTAATTATATATTGATACAAATTTATTTGACCAGCACTTTAAGTATACCTGATCTGCATAATACACCTCTCAAGTAGGGACACTTTTTTCCAGAATCAATGGTGAACCAATCAAGAGGGTTTCATTGTATGTCACAAGCACCATGGCTTTAGGTTAATCTTGCCAAAATGCACCAACAAATGTGTACCATGATGGTAGGTTGTTCGTCCTCAGCACACCACCAAATGTGTTGACTTGATCATGATTTGGGGCTAGTCCTCCTGAAGTAGTCGAATGTTAAAGAGCAAAATATTTCCGAAACGTCCCCATACTTGGGAACAACCAAACCATAATAGAAGTTTCGCTGAACTTTGCGAAGTGTTGATTGTTTTAATTTCAATTGGCATTTTACGTTCATTATTTCCTTGTCAATTAACACATAATAAAGTAGAAAATGTCGCCAGCATCTGTGTATTGGAAAGTGAATAATAGAGTATTGACATGCGCACTCTATGTCAAACGTATGGGTCTATATTTTGATACCTAATTAATTCATCTAAGATAACATTGCTCAATGAATGTACATGTAATGCGCCTTGTTATTGCCGAAGGGCTTGACCCAATACACCCTTTTAGGACACCAGAGGGCAGCACTTCGGTGTGATAATTTGCGTAATTTTACTTATTTGCATAAGAACAAACCCTTTTGCAGCTGATGTGAAGTAAATGACCAAATTTATGCAAATGAACACCGTCAAGTGCTGCCATCTGGGGTCGGTCATACATTCCACTATTAATAAAGAGCAGACATCTCGTTCAAAACATGACTGCTTCACAGTTGACTCAAGAGAGACAGACCGACTGTATCCCATTCGGCAGACTGCCTGTAGCACGGTCAAAATTATGCAAGCAAACACAGTCTGTCTTAGCAGGCATTAGGCTAACGGACTTGCGTAAATAGTGACAGCCAGATAAAGTTCCGATTGCAATATTCGAGAGAACCGGAAAAGCATGAACCTATGCCAGGAGAGCTAATGGTATGTAACTCATTTAATACATCAGCTACCCAGAAACACGCATTATTGCAATGTATAATGCGGGGAGCGATAAACGGGGACTGTGTTTCAGAGAAGACTATTCAACATGAATGAACGTATGCTGTTCAAGAAAAGATATATATGATGGCAAGCGTACCCTGTAGAGACTTTTTGTGAATTTAAGCGTAATGAAAATATTTTGAAAGTACACTGTAAAAGATTCTGGAGAAATTAAATACTTTCACTGGCATGCTGTTTTTCACGTGCTGCCAAAACCCTTGTATATTTATGCTGCCGTACGATACGGTTGTCCGTCATGCACCGACAAATAACGCTTAACTTACTTGGAAGATATACATTGGAAGCACGTTAAGACAACCGTATTGTTAGTGCAGCATAAATATACTTATACATTGGAAGAAAGTTGAGTGTTATTTCTTTTGGCAGCAAGTTAAAAGCAACATGCCAGTAAAATCATGTAATTTTCCCATTATCTTTTACAGTGTATTTTCAAAATATTGCCATCACGTGTAAATTCATAAAAAAAAACCTCTCTGCAGGGTAAGCTTGTGGCATCGTGCTGAAAAATTGCAATAATGATGCAGTCTTAACAGTTATTTTATGTAAACATTATAAAATTACAGTGTACAACTTCCACTGTCTAGTAATCTGAAAACCTAGTGAATACCTGAAAAAGAAGTTAAGCTTCAAAAGCATATCATCTATGTGCTTTCAAAGCTTACTTGGGTGCTACTTAGCGTGAAGCTTGGAATTTAAGGAATAAGGGCCACCTGTAGCTCATTTAACTTCTTTGAGTGTCTCTAATTAGACTAAATTAAAATTCCAGAGCTTTTGTTTGTCGTCCGTTGGATGCACCTATATCACAAACCCATGAATCTGTTATAGTTTTGAAGCTGTTCAAGATTTAGTCTTATTTATTCGCCTAATTTGCATGAATTAAAATGCTACCACTATGGTTCAGGGTTCATTGGATGCAGGTATGTCAAGATCTATAAATTGAAGTTGGATTGGCATCGCTATCCAAGATTTAAGTTTTGTGTATTCACCTAATTTGCACAATTAAAATCCGACAATTTTGGTTCACGATTCACTGGATACAGCTATGTCCCAAACTAGTAAAATGAAGTTGGAATATCACTTCTATTTATAATAGTTTTGGAAATATTCAACTTTTAAATTTTTCATTGCCCCTAATTGGCATACTTTAAAGTTCTATAACTTTATTTGACTGTTTATTGTGTCACAAACCCATGGATGCAACTTGAAATTTTGTGTCCATCTGTAATACTTTTGAAGATACTGAGATTTTAAGATTTGAAGTGCCTCTAATTGGCAAAAAAATGAACATCTTGAATATTCCGAGCTAGGTGCACAACTTCATCACTGGGTGAATCACCACGGCAAGTTCGGTGCTTTTTGTATAAATATTGTGTGAAAGGAACTCCGGACAAAATTGGCTGTAAAGACGAAGGAAAGAAATCAAGAATTAATGGAAAAACAATATGCCTGTGTTGGCACACAGACATAAAGATAGTGGTACAATTGTGTGGTGTTTCTAAATGGAGCATGTCGCCTGTGGACGACACTGCAGGTAACTTCCACGTGGTATCCACGGTGCACCCGTTACAGGTGGATACACTTTGGGGATAAACAAAATATTGTTTCCTTCATTGCTCGAAAATTCCATGTGAAATAGGAAGCAGATGCTTCCACTGAGCAGACTTGTTTTTCTGACAAGCTCTGTTGGCGTTTTTTCAATGGTGGTTAGCTAAATGGATATGGAACATCTCTCTCTCTATCTCTCTCTCTCTCTCTCTCTCTCTCTCTCTCTCTCTCTCTCTCTCTCTCTCTCTCTCTCTCTCTCTCTCATGAATGGAAGTAATCAGGATATTTTTACAGACTGTGGAATCAGAAATGATTTCTCCCCATCACCAAATTGCATTTAGATTCTTCCCCGTGCCATAGACAGAATCTGATTGTAACTTGATAAGAGCGACACCCGTGACGAAGAATCTCATCTCATTGATCTGTGCGAGTGAATATTAGTATGGTAGTTGAAAATTGTATTCTCTCTGGAATACTGGGAGCCCATTTTCTACTAAGATCGAAAAAAGTGCAGAGACTTTGCATGGCAGTATACCTCGGATGAATTCACAGTAGAATCGTCACTAAAATTTGTAAAATATACAAATGTCTTTTGTGCTTTCGACGGTTTCAGTTTAATCATGCCTGAATTGGGTACATTGAAAGGAAATTCAGTCCATGTGTATCCCCATTTCTTCCATTGTATAATGTACTCCTATTAAATGTGAGCACAGAAAAAAAAAACTAGATGCGCTTCAATACAAAGCACTGACTGCTGTGTCCACCTTTGTACATTGTACATAAACGGGTGATGCGACATTGAAAATGAGGTCAATGTCATCAAACTGAAATGAGGTCACGAATTAGTGTCAAGGTACAAATCAGGTAAATGTAGAGTTTCCAGTGGCCAGTAACTCTTGGGATATCCTGTTCCCAAACAAAGTGTGGACTGACGGAACCACAGACGTATGGATGGACAGATGGGCTGACAGCCCGAAAACATATAATGGCCCCCCCAAACTTGGGGTGGGCATATGAAAATACCTGGCGAAGCGGTACTATACGAGAGAACTTTTTTTGTAAGTCAATCCGTTTTATCAGCTCAAGCGGTCACGCGCAGTATTGTTATTAACATATATTTGTGTGATGAATGTTGTTTGGATATTTGAAAAAAGATATGACGTTGCATGTGATATCAATATGTGTAAAGGTATTTCCTTTTTGGTGGGGAACAGAAATATAATACAGACGGCAGTCACCAGTGACTTTACCCACAGCTTAAAGCCCACATATTCAGACAATATAGTCTCATGGACCATGAGATTAGTATGTTTGTCATGTTTGCCTGCGATAGTGGTCCTAACATATCTTGTGTGGACGTTTGGTATGGTGTCCATTTTCAGTTTAAATAGTGAAAACCATTACTACAATTTTATTTCCATTCCATTCAAAGGCAATGCACGACATGTTTGCCGTCGCTTTTACCCCTAACGTGCTTCAGCTTAAATTCGAGTTTTTCATACTTTATTTTATATTTGATTCAAACATTTTGTATTTGGCAACTGGAAAGTATGGTAGAACCCTATATAAATTCCTCTGGCGAAAAAGACCAGAGAAAGAACTGACAAAACATCACATTACCTTGGCGGGCATGTGCAGGAATAACATAATGAAGAAAATGAAACAGGTTGGAACAAGACCGATAGTGGGGCGTCATACTTCAAGACAAATTTTTATATGCTACATGTGTGTGTGTCTATATATATTAACTCTTTCAGTATGTAGCACGACTAATTCGATCTACCTAAGTCAAACTAGTCTGACTTACGATAGGGATCCCAGTTTCGTATTCCTCGCGAAAGGACCTTTCATTCAAGTAATAGTTCCAGAGAGAATATCCCAGGTCAACAGGTTTTCTCGGCGCGCATTGTGCCCAATGTGCGCCGAGAAAAGCTGTTGACTCAGTCCAAAATTTGACACTGAAAGAGTTAAGACTTATTTATACAGAACATGATTAAGCAAATCAGCATAAAGTTTGAAGGGCAAATCTTCCAGAGCTTTTGATAAATTCTTGCACCGCCATGAATATCTTTCATATTATTTTCCACGTTCCTATATCTTCTATCCATAGCATACGCTGTGGATATTGAATGGGACAAAATTAGAAATAATTGTAAAGATTGTTTCTCTGATGGATGGACAAGAAGGCATGAACGAACTAAAATATAATGCCAGACATTTCAATCCCTTCGTCATATTAATTTGTATTTAATGCTAATGGTTCTCAACCGGAGATATATACATATATGAGTGTTTTCCAGTGTGTGTGTGTGTGTGTGTGTGTGTGTGTGTGTGCTACATGGATGAAACGTCTATGGTTTATATTGTATACTCTATCTGTGTGTTTATGCTGCATGAATGAATCACAAGTGAGAAGAAACAACTAACGTACATCAAATAATGCATATTACCGGCCTAAAGATCACTAGCAGTATTTTAGCTCAGCTGACTTGTCACTCGCTCATCTTATAGGATTGTCCAGACAGCCATCGTCCGATTGTCGCTCGGCCCTTCACAAATCACATTTTCGACTCCACACCCTGATGCCAGATCCTCCTCAAAGCTGGTTGGATGTACATTGGGTAGATCTCAGTCAAGTTTATTCAAATAGTCACGCTCTAATGACTTTAATTTTTATGATTCTTTTGTCAATTGTTGGTATAATTTAAAAAAAATCTCCGAAACCGCTCAGCCAATTGCTTTAAAATTGCATAGGAACACTTCTGGGGACCACTAGACCTCAATTTGTTCTTGGTGGAGCTGCCCTTTTTTTAAAATGAGTTTCGTGTGTTTTTGCCATTCTTTACTCCACTTTAAAATCACCCGTCAGATTATGCTGAAACTTAATGGAAATGTTCCATGTGGAAGGATCAAACAAAAGTATGCACTAGGTGGCACTACTGTAGATTCCTGAGTTTCAATGATTTTTTATTTTAATTCGGGCACTCATCGTTAGTGCATGCATTCCTATTGATTACTCTGTATATCAGTGGGGATTGCCATGGTCATCCACATTTCTGACTTCTCCAAAACAATCAACCAGACTCACTTCAAACCTTGTGGGGATGTACCGTAGGTGGGTTTGTACCAGGTTTGTCCAAATAGTCATACCAATTTTTAAAAATATTTTTAACGAATTTTCTTGTTCATCATTTGGCAAAATCTTTAAAAAAATCTTATTCTGCAAAACACCAAGCCAGTTACTTCGAAATTGCATTGGGACACTTCTAGAGAGTTTTAGACCGTAATTTCTTCAACATGTAGTGCTGTGATTCCTTTTCGTCTTTGTAAGAATTTTGTGTGGTTTCGCCTTTCTTGACTTTTTGTCTGAAACTGTAAATTGGTTCCTCTTCAAACTTATTGGAAACGTATATGGACTTAAACTCTACCAGATCTGTTCACTACATGGTGGTGCTATTATTTTCGGTTTTTCAACAAATTATCAGAATTAGGAAAAAATTGGTATGGAGATATGTACAGGTTAGCAACAGTAATGATGGTGTTAAACAAAGGTGACCTGATATCTCTGAAGTTCACAGAACTACTTCAATTTGTGCATGGAAGGCCCGCTGAGCACAGTGCTGTCACTGCCCTCTGGTTTTGTTTATTTTTGGCAAATCTTAAGAAATGTTAATCTTTAAAACCACTTGGATTGTTATTTCAGAAGCGCAAGGGATACTCCTGGGAATAGCCATGCATATCTAAATTCGTTTAACAGGTGGCGCTTATGAATTTTTGCGCGTTTTCTCTATTAAGGACTTTTCCAAAATTACCCCCCCCCCCCCGCCCCCGATTAAGCCAGACTTGGTGGCATTATTCCATTGAGAATGGTCAAGAAAAATGTTTCACTGGGTGATGTTTCTCTAGCGTCGATGCACGTATTCATATTGATTACTATGTGAGTTAATGGGCATTACAATTGTAATTCACATTAATTTTTCTCCAGAACTGTCGGCGAGATCCACTTCAAGCTTATTGGGGATCTACCTTGGGCAGTTGTCTACCAATTTTTTTTCCACATGACCATGTTCAATTGATGTTTAGATTTTTGTATGAATTTATTTTTGGCAAACTATCAAAAATCGTTTTTTCTTTAAAACCGCCTGGCAAATTGCTTTAAGAGAGCACAGGGACACTTCTTGGGACGACGGCGAGACTTACACAGTATATGGGTGACCTTGTCTTCATTTCCATGGTACATTATATGAGTGACCTTGACCTCATTTCCATGGTAACAGAACAACTATATATATATGTGTGTGTGTGTGTGTGTGTGTGTGTGTGTGTGTGTGTGTGTGTGTGTGTGTGTGTGTGTGTGTGTGTGTGTGTGTATATTGTACTTGTAGCAATCTCCTCTGCGGTTTTTTAAAAATTGTATTTACTTAATATGATTTGTTTTTCATTTTGCGTAAAAATTGCCAGGTACCAATAAACAAATTCTATACTTCACAGACAGCGCTCTTCGTCTTTCTTACAGCCCCTGTTTACTATAATATTTCAAGCACACGTACCAATGAAGCACTGTCTGGTAATTTGGCGGCCTTTTAGGCAGATAAAGATTTTCAAAGGCGCGGCCATCTTCTATCGGATAGCCATCTTGACGACTTGACTATTTATTTTCGTCAGGATAATCATTAGTTCTTTTCTGCAGAAATTAGGACCAGATATATAATCTTCACGTCTTAGTTTTCGTCCAGAAATATAACTGGGAGGGGAAGTTTGAAAGAATTCGTGTGTTTCATATGCTGTTCATGTTTTAGTTTTCTTTGTTGTGTCTGATGCTAGATAAGCTGACATTTCAAGTCTGCCTTATTTGTCGTCTATCTTGTTGTCAAGGTGCAATCTGGGAATCTTTTGAGCTGATCACATTGTAATCAGTCTTGATTAATGATTAAACAGCTTCAGACATTGTATTTCCTTGCCCATTTTCTTTTCAGGTGCTCGTTTTGGAGCGCAAAAAAAACCGCCATTTGCTCATTTTATTATTTGCTTTTTCGGGACATTCCCTGTTTTATTTCAAAAGGTTTGGCTAGATAATATTGTGGGGATTCGTTGTTATGTATGTCTTCTAAGGTAGCAAGACAAAGTTATCGTTACAAATTTACCAAAAGCGTCAGCATAGTTATATCATGGAACTATTATAGCTCAATGGTCATATCATGGAGCTCTCATAGATCCATGGTTATAATAAAGAAATAGGTTCAGACTATAAGTGATCTTTTACAAGTGAACTTTTTGTATATAACACTTGAGTTCATCTAAAAATTGGAATTAAGTTACCATTTTAGAAAGCGTACAAATTGCAAACTTATGCTTTTGCACTTTGGTAATGTTTCTTTGAAGCAGTTTTTTCACAACAGTTATAAAAGAGTGGAAAACAGTGTTTGCCATTCTTTGGCATACTTTTTCGAATTAGCTTCTACACTTTAACATATTTTGGCATCGTATATATATATATATATATATATATATATATATATATCCAATATGAAATATTTGTTGTTTCGGAGAGACAGGTATTTGGAGTTGTCAACGATGACATGTCATAGAAAAGTTACTTTTGTCTGACTCTTGTGACAAAACGGCACCAGATTTATATAAATTTAAGACATTTTTATGCATTCATTGCATGTGTTTGTTTGCTGCAGATTTGAAGTCCCTGTCTGCAAAAATGAAGGAACCAAATCGACATGTGTGGTTAATTACGGTGATCCTTTGTGTAATTGTGATGTAAACATTGCTACCGTCTAACATTATAAAATTATTATAAACAGAATTTCCGGTTTGTTAGCTGTCCGAAAAGGTATACCTTACCACACTGAAATCTGAATCTGGTCTTATATATAACAATTTGTTAAGGTTACAGCTAAATAATCCTATCCTTAAGGATATCCTACGAGGTTACAGCTAAATAATCCTATCCTTAATAAAAAGTTCGTCTGTTCAGGGTAAGCTATCTAGCAGATGCCTCCGGTTGTGTCTGTTGTCATTGCACACAATACAAATGTCCAATGGCTAAAATCATGATGTCAACCTTGCACTCCGGGGCCCCATATGCCTGAAGGGGGGCGACAGTGACTGTCAGGTGGTTTTAGCTTGCAGGAACAACTTTTTGTTACGTAAGAAAATTGCTGAGAGAGAGAGAGAGAGAGAGAGAGAGAGAGAGAGAGAGAGAGAGAGAGAGAGAGAGAGAGAGAGAGAGAGAGAGAGAGAGAGAGAGAGAGAGAGAGAGAGAGAGAGAGAGAGAGAGAGAGAGAGAGAGAGAGAGAGAGAGAGAGAGAGAGAGAGAGAAACAGGACATCACAACCCCATTACAGAAATATTTTGCTCAGAGAAATATCCTACGAGGTCACTTTTGTCACGCTTGGACTTATAATTGCTTCTCTTAAATTATCCCCTGGGACGTTCACACGTGTGGGTGGTTTAACACTTTTCTGTTCGAACCGGTCTACAGCGACCGGCAATTTCAAAAGTTGTTTGCTTCATCTGATTTGTTAAATATTGCCCTTTCTTGAAAAATCTTCAGTGAAAATAGGGAAAAGTCTGCAGGATAAAAACGTCTGCGGTCAGCAGCTTTCCTCAGCCCCTGCTATTTACTCAGTCCAATAGTGGGACCCTTTAAGGGTAAAAGCCGCCCACGCTCAAGGATTAAGTTGCACTTTTTACCTGCATAGGCTTTCTTATACCACGACTGACTCAGCACCTGTCGTGACACCCACCACATTTCTTCCGTTTGCTGTTATTACAGTTCTGATAAGACCGGAGACAAGAAACCAATTTTCGGGAAGGAAAAAAATCATTGGTGGAAAGTGCAAAGGGAAGGAGGGAAAGAGAGGATAGAAAGGAACGAAAGAAGAGAGAAAGAGGATATCACAACTTCATGAGGTACCTTATACCTGCAGAATAATCACGTGTGTTCATGTTTGTTTGCACTGGCATCTCTAAAAAATAGCCACCGCAGATTCAGCCTGTTGGGCCCTTAAAAGCCACATACCTGCATGATGGGATAAGTAACACTCTTACCTACATTGACTCTTTTGCACCACTTTACCCGTGGCGTACCTGACATACACCACACACCAAATGTCTGCATACAGATCACACTCTACAGCATGGTTAAACTGTACAGTCGATGTACTACCTTTAAGCACATGGCCCCCCTTCATATATATATATATATATATATATATATATATATATATATATATATATATATATATATATATATATATATATATATATATATATATATATATATATATATATATTATATATATATATATATATATATATATATATATATATATATATATATATATACATACATATACATATACATATACTACTGAAAGATTACTTTGGTCTCTTGAAACTGTGTAAAAGTTTTTAGTAACAAATAACCATATTGCAATGATAATTTTGATTTTACATTTCCACCTGTGTTAACTCAGGATATCTGTGGCACATAAAATTATCACATCAATATTTGCGTCCCATACATTTGATGTTGGGATTTCAAGGTGAACATTTCTCTTCAGTCATGAATGTGATTGTCTGCCGTCCTCATTTGTTAACAAAACTAGCTTGTAGATATGTAAATGTCTTTGATCGTCACACTCCTTTTAGCTGCGGGGCTGCTTTGCCTTTCGTCATTCAACAAGGAAGTATCCGTAATTGAGGGCAGATAATAGTGTCAAACACGCCCAGGTTTTAAGGAACAAGCAACTTTGATAAAATTAATTGTCATACTCTCCAAACAGACATTGACCTCAGTACATTGAGGTGTCTTCATCAACAAGTATCCTGTGATTCCTGCATATGTTAGTGACACCCTTGGTTTTCTATCAGTGCGCCGGCGTCGTGGTTGATTGTCGCCATCACTCAGCGACAGGGTCAGAGATATGGTGGAAAATTATTATGCATGTTGCATGATCTGTACAACGATCCCAGCGTCGAATCATTCTGTGATCAGAAAAGGGCAAAGTGGGAGTTAAATGTCTTTATATCTGCAGTGAACTATTCAAGTTACGCAAATTATCAGTCGTTGTCTTTCATGCATATACATATAAAGAAAAGCTTGCGAGAAAACCTTATCAATTGTATCTTTTTGGGGTTGCTTTTGGTGGTTCAAAATGATTGCACATAATGACAGGATTATTCAAAACTTTTTTCCCCCCAAACTGCCATTAAGTCATGACATTTTGTATCACGTGAGAATGTTTGTTTAACTTACGGGCTTAAATGGCAACAAAGGTTTTGGTATTTTATGTCCTCAGATCTGTACAGCTGCATCTACTGTCTTTTATTCGAAAGTGTTCATCCATCCACCTGAAAGGTGATCAGGTGATTAAATATAGGTGGTCTATGTATCATAGCACCTGTTCATGTGTAAAGCTGCATCATTAAAAAAATCCCTGTGAGATATCCAGAACAAACGCCCTTGTGTCACAAATGTACTTCATCTGATTTTCTTTAATTATTTGTATTTTTGCAGAAAGATAAAACCGTAATCCTTTACAAATCTGTGTTTTCCTTTCGATTTGTACACTGATAACGTTTCAAATACCAGAATCGTGTTGATCTGCTGTGAAACTGTCCTTTTGGCGACCTTTTTTTCAGGGAAAGCGACACGGGTGTATTGTATTTCTAAATAGGTAAACCGGACAGGTCATTTTTGAATTTGAGATAAACGCGGTTTATTGATGTTTGGATATGAAAAGCTGATGTTTCACATGCGATGCACGTCACTTTCCTGAAAATTATTACAACTAGTTCAGCAAGAATGCCGTATACATTATATCTGAAAGTCAGACCAACAATCAAATCCATTGTTATCAAAGTCAAACTGTCACGTCAATTTTGTTACAGTTTTTAAGAACGCAGTTATAGAAATGCATCACGGATCATACTCTTTAATAAAGTATCTAAGCCAAGATTAGAATAAAGACAGTCAAGTCAATTAAACTGTCTTTTTGAAGACATCATCCCGAATATCACCAGCAGTCTACAACAACATCTAAACTCGGAAACCAGTATTCCAATAATGAGTTTATGTCCTTTGAAAATATGCTAGGGGCGAACAACATTTGCTGAAAGAACTAAACACCTAAACTTGTCCTTTCTGTAGCATTTAAAACCACAAATACCGTGCACAGCCACTTCTGCAGAAAAACCTAAATACAAAAATCAACATCCCAATAATAAACATTTATCTTGAAGGTATTTCTCGCGGTTCATACGACGCTTTTTCTTTCTGAGTACCTGTACATGAAAATATGTAAGTTTTACACCCTTGCTGACTACTTAGAACAACATATAGTTGCCGCAGCGTCAACATCCATGGACCATCGTCCTTGTAAAATTCATATCTCTCTACCGTGGGAGAGTAGGGATAGACTCTTTGATTTACCCAGCGGGACTCGCGGGACCTTTGGCTTTGGTGCTTACGTCAGTAATGAGGTCCAATGTCTTTACCTCTGAGCTACGTTTCCAACTGGAAGAAGGTTGGCTTGATAACTATGTGTTGATCAAACAGGAGGCATTTGCTTGATCAACTTGACATGGACGCTGTAGTTGACGCAGACATGACGATTATATATTGCCTTCATCCAATTCCAATAGAATTGCAGGCCTTCAACTTCAGTGCCTAGCTGGTGAAATCCAATGTCATCACATCTATGACAAAAACATTAGTTCAAAGTAACTGAAAGCTAGCTCCAGCTAAAGGAAGTTCTGGAAGGATCCACTGCAAATAGACTTATTTTTTGCGTGCATACATTTGCACGGATTTTACATCTTCCGTTGTATTCACTGGAGTTTCAGTCTCACCCCCTTAACAAAAGTTCACAGTAAAGGTATGTTTAAATACAAATTCATTGTGTTTTTTAAATGTTAATATTCGTGGTTTTTTGCCACAAGCGAAAATAAAATAGAGTGAAATTAAGTAAATTTACAGTATCATACATGTTTTGTAAATTGTAAGGAACTTCCATGTCAGCAGCCAGTTTAGTGAACAGATTTAACAATTGTAAATTTAATTGATTGGCATGGTAAAGATGAAACATGAAATCTGTCACGCAGAACAGGAGATATTTTAGGAGATATTTCTACCGGATAAGCTTACTTAAAAAAGTCAAGTCAAATGTAAACCTGTGCACATTCATGGAAATTTCAATGCGTTACCGATCACGTGCACTTCGTAGATAATGGCATGCTGTAGTTATATACTTGCATGAGAAGCGACCCCCCGCCCACCCGTCAGCAGTTTCAGAGAAGCTTTTTTTTTATACAGCCGAGAATAAATATCAACGCTAACAAATAATTTTTAAAAAGTAGTTGTATGCTTACATGGGAATCGACCCCCCCCCCCCCCCCCCGTCAGCAGTTTCGGAGTAGCTATTTTTTTAGATACCGCCAAGAATAAATATCAGCGCTAACAAAATGTAAAAAAAAAAGTCCTCGTAGCGTTATTTATTGAATGCACGTATTTGAGGTCCCACCATGCTTTTACCCATCAAGTTTACCATCATACCGCCAGGAGTTGGTCATGAAGTCGAAAAGATGAGGTATCAATGGACCAAGAGCTGATGGAGGGGCGAGGAGTGTAGATCTGTCGGTGAGCACACTGAATAACAAGTTGGCTTATGGAAAAAAAAACTATCTTCTGTTTGCAATAAGCAATTGCGTGATATCGGCGTTCGTGATTAGGCAGTTATGTCTCATAAACATACAAAAGACGTACTAAAGATAGAGAAACACATCTTTAAGCAAGTTCTTTTTTTAAATATTTGTTTTGGTTCCTGATCAAAATGTATAATTAAAGAAGAGATTTAGACACTTATAGTAAAACCATTGCTATTGCACATCACATTAAAGTTGAGACTCGATGATAAAATATATAGGGTCAAATGGTTTACCGAAATCACAGCGTATTGGGCCGATACCGGTTTGTGGTTACTTCTGTTTGTCGTCAATGTTCTGTTGTTTTCTTTTCTTCCTTTCTCTCATTTTTTTTTTTTTTTTTTTTTTTTTTTTTTTAAACTTTTTATGCTGTTCCAAAAAATGTGAAAGTGAAAAGAGACATACCAAGAAACTATATTCCGGCAATGATGACGATAATGATCACCATCTATTAATGGCGTTTATCTGTGCACTGACGTCACTTTAACTCTTTCAGTGCCATGGTTTTACTGAGTCATCCCCTTCCTTGGCTTGCTTTGGGCACGCTGTACCCAAAGCGTGGCGAGAAAAAAAAATAACTGTCTGTCTGGACCATAATCATGGTCTCTCTGATGGTAACTGTAGGTATGCTAGTACTTGAATGAAAGGCCGCTTTTCAAAGAATATGAATCTTGTATCTTTATCGCTTTCCCCCTTGAATTGACACTTGAATTGACACTTGAGTCAACAACTTTCCTTGGCACGAGTTGGGCACTAAGTGCCCAACTCATGCTAAGAAAATGTGTTGACCTGGGGCATGTGATCTTAATAGGGCTCATCTATAATTATCACTCAAAATTTTTTTTTCATCACTGTTGAAATTAGTTGAAAACACTGAAGCAGACGACATTTGGCCCAGCCGGTTTTGGCCGGTTTAAGGGGGAAAGGGTTATATCAATTCACAGCATATCGACTCATGTCGAAAGTGGTAGCGAAAGAGTTAACCAATCGTCCCAATGCTACTTGATTTTCATTAGCGTCAGAAGGACGCCATTGACTACAATCTAATTTATGTAATGGCCACCAACATACCCAGGGAGGCGGCGAACTTTAAAACACAATTATCTTTGGGTAGTAAGATATTACTAACCAGACACAGCTTTGAAATCTTGTGAAACATTCCAGAGAAAGAATGTATACTGTGGTATGCAGTGATATGGCCGCAGAGCCCCATTATAATTTGCATGGACATGATCGTTCAGAGCGGTGATTATTTAATAGTATAGAATCAATTAGACTTTGGATTCTGTCATATCATTTTATTTTGCAGCCATCCGTCCATATATAAAATTACCAGACCTTGACAATGCGAGTAAACACGATAGACTTGGTATGTCTTCACAATTATCGACAAAAACAAGTCTGTTTTCTATCAGACCCACAAAACCTAATCCCGAGTCGCGCCAGCAGAGCAGTATCAAGGCGACATACGCTTCTGGTGGTAGCCAGGACTTCGCATCTTTTTGTTTGTGTCCTGAACGTAAAACCTGTATAACTGATGGAAGCTTTTACCTGATGTCTGCATGTTTTACCAAATTGATGTGTCTTCTCAGTCAAAATGCATTTGGAAATACCTGAGCTTTATTCATCGAGTAGTAAGTTAAAGTTATACCGCCCAATTACTTTTTTTGTTCATCATTGTGACTTTGTTCTTCAAATATATTTATTACTCCTCATATGGCTATAAATTTAGCTTTGGTGCCAATTATTCACTCTCAGTTCGGGAAACTATTAACGATAAACAAGTCAAATGTTTCCAAAGAATGTTGCTTGTCTAGCCATGCAGTCTTTTTGGTCCCCCATAAGATATAGCGAGCTTCACTGTCACGCTGCCTCAGAGACGAATCTTTCACCAAGTCCCCATATGCACATACTGAAATTAAAATTCCTTAGCCCAACCAACATGCTGTTTGCACAGCACAAAGGCTGCACCTGGTTGAAACTTGGTATGTATGCAACTCTGTAAGACTGTACCTGAGCTGTTAATGCGATATCTGTTCACAGTACTAGAAAATAGCTGAAGAGCTGCATTGTTTGATACCATGTATTTGATAGACAGTATCTGACCTATGTGCGTGGGCGAGTGGAAACATGGAAGCCTATACTCTCAATGTATGTATGTATGTATATATGTATGTATGTATGTATGTATATATGTATGTTTACAGTTTAAGTGGTGTTGGTATAAAAAGACTCCTAAAAGTATCTATAGTAAAATTATTGTAAAAATGTTCGTAAATGTCATAGTATGTTCCATTTTGACTGAAGGAGATCGTAGATTACTACAATCTGATCAGCCCGAGATATTCGCTGCATGATTCGTAAGATACACGTGAGAATTCTTACACGGTTATGTCAGTTTGTAATAGCTAATATTAGTTGCAATGGTCCTGACGTTTTGAAGCATGCGGTTAAATAACCATACGTATCTGAAATAAATGTACTTTTACAAGCATAAAGCTTTTCTGCTTTATTTTTATGTTAATGCGTCTTTGACCCCATCACAGAGTTACCTTTGGTTTGCTACTTCATTAGTACTGTAAAAGAGCATTACTCTTTGAATCGCAATGTTTTCTTCTTAATTGATGTCCCTTTCAGCAATTCAACATTCCTTTTGCAGGTACTGCAAAAATTTGTAAAATCAGGCTTTGTTTATCTTATTTTCTTCTTTTCCGTAACACAGAACCAAGTTCTACATTTGTTGCGTTCGTTGATCCTGACATAACATTTCAGACATTCACCAAACTTCCTGGGGATTGTCATCATAGTTGGTAAAGTTTTTAAAGTAAAAGGTTCCCATATGGTTAAAATATATTGTCTTTTACCATGCTTTTGTTGTTCCTACGAGGGTTTATTCTTCAGCGAGTTCTGTTAAACCACTTATTATATTCTGTTGTCTTTTGGGACTATTTCAGGTAGCTCAGCATAGACATTTCAAATACTCTCCTCACTTTTCATAAAGAATAATATCCAGAAATCCAATGAGATTTGCTCCAAGACGGCTCTGGACAAGTGTGTAGTTCCAAAGACCTGTCTGAACCATTACGCCAGTGGGTCCGTTCGAACTGAAGGACTCTTTTCTTTTGCTGGCCTAACTACCGATGCATGCAAGAGGAATCTGCTGCGAAAAGAGTGCATCGGAGGTCAAAAATGGTAGTTCTCTGTGCACGGGGTTTCTGACATTGTTGAACAAAGTGAAGTTCGAAGTGCAAACGTATGTTACTCTCCTAAAGTCAAGTGCAAACAGTGTGGCTCAAAATGGAGACAACACTCATAGTTGCTGGTTCTTGTGTCCGAACAAGCAATAAAACACTCCGCGCTTTGCGCGTCGTGGTTTGTTATTTCTTCTTTATCCCACGATTGGGTATTTGGCGTGGTGACAATGGCATGTGTTACGGGCTACGTCATCAGCCGGTCTGTAACACATGGCGCTGCTACATATGGGAGTGAAAGCCGCGCTATTTCTCATACAACTGTGCACCCGTTCTTGATCTTGCGCCGGTAATTGTTGATGTTGAACATGATAGTGGGGCTCTTCTAACCTTTCGTTACCTCTTTGAAAGTTTAAAACTTTGTCTTACTTCTATTTCAGCCCTTGACACACTTGCTGGTAGATTTATAAAAAATCATTATGACCTTGTTTATATCGTGTGGTTCCTTGTTGCCATGTGGCTAGTAGATTAGCCGTTTTTGAAAGTGACCGGAAATACATTGCTGTGCGATAAATAATATTCATCCGCGCGTAACCCTTCGAAGCGAACAGTGGAATTCTGGCACTTTTCCCAGTTTCAACCTATATTTATCTAATAATCGCTGAGTTTGGGTAAATATCCAACACAAAATCATGGGATAAATACAAACCATCATTTGCGTGTGTTTGTGGTTGAAACTCAATGATTCCAATTGTGGGAACAACTCTCCGCTTCACGGCTCGTCCTTTCCGCGTCAGTCAACACCCGCAGTCCTCACACATTTATTGCATATCAGTCAGCACCATGTTCAATCGTGTATGTATCATATAGGTTGTTTTATATATATATATATATATTATTTCCGATGTGGAATCATTATATACTACGTATTCTATAATTATGGCTCTGCCTTTATCCTGTTGATAGCTAAATGACGTGGCATAGTGGCCTGAAAACAAAAACAAAATAACAAAATAACAAAATAACAAAAAACAAAACAAAACAACAAAAAAAACAACAAAAAACAAAAACAAAACAAAAAAAAAAAAAAAAAAAAAAAAAAAAGAAAAAAGAATAAAAAGAAAAACAAACAAACAAAAAACCATGGAAATGGCAGATAAACAAGAAATGAAGCATATGTTACTGAAATATAGGTACAACCTTCAAGATGTATAAATCTTCCTGCTTACCTGATGTGTACGCCCTTGACATTGACACAAAAAATATTTTTGTCTTTCGTGGATAAGTTGAAAAGGACGTGACGTCAGTCATGCAGAAAGCTGACAAAGGCATCTTGCAGCCTGGAGTCAGACACGCATATCATACATGTTTCAAGTAAAGGGCGACATTAAGAAACACTTGTTCAAAATGATATCAACTAGTCCTCCTCAGAAATCTTTGTGATTACCCGCCTTTGAAAAATCAGCAGGAGGTATGTAGGCTACACTACAGTTTCTGTCGGAATTTCAGAACATCAACAGATGTGCACATTAACATCGAATTGTATGCCATAGTAAAACTCCCACGACCCCACAGCACCCACATCCCACACCCCACGGCCCACAACCCACGACCCACAAACAGGTAGGCCTAATATCAAAAGCTACATAACGTTAGAAGTTTATTAACAAATGAGCAAATGTCGCTTGAACATCCGGTTTTATCAACAAACGCGCAAATGCCAATTGAACGTCCCGCCATCGTAAGATGCAGTGATCAAAAATTTTACTTTTTACTGCCAAGGTGTCTGCATGCGCCTCTGCTGAATGGGTAGGCCTAGTATGTTCCTGTTAAGAAAGCGCTGAACAGAAACCCAACCCAGCACAAAAATTGTGTTCTAATGAATAATATATTAGTCAAATTACTCTTTCTTAAGTCACAAGATATGAAGTTTATCCATGCATAAATCTGCTAGAAAAGAATAATATGGCCTCCCAGAGTCCCCACTTCGCTAATAATTGGGGAGGTAAATTATGCCGTAAAAACGAGATACATTCTGGTTTATAATTTCTTGCTGAAATAATATCCAAATTTGTATGGTGAGTGTTCATTGTTTTCAAAACCAGTATAATTTGTATGTATTTGGCAGATCCTTTTCTTGGATAATAATTAATATGACACCAGAGAGCCGCTCGTGCACGTGACAGCAAACCGCGGGATGGCGACGGAACAGCTAGGTCTATGATTTTTGGACAAGTAATGGGATAAATTCCTATTAGGCTCAACAATTTGACAAGTCCCACCTGAAAATTAAGTTGTCCCGCACAATATAGCTTGCCTTAAGGCAAGCTCTGTAAATTTCTGTTTTTTATGTCCATGAATTCTTATTATACTGCAAAAGGTGGAATGACTGTCCTTTTAAGTTATTGTTTCATAATGACAGTATCACATACAACGTCCGAGTTGCGGAATTTGTATGTCTGCTAGCCAGGAACAAGTACAATTGCAATGAGGCCAAGCTAAAAAATTTCGAAGTACTTGCTCTGGGGCAATCGTATACTTCAGTTTTCTGAAATAGCATGAATGGGCAAGTAAGTTGGAACACGGGCAGAGGCGGATCAAGACTTTGTGAAGGGGGTGGGGGTCGAATTGCGAGTGCCAAAGGCACGAAGCTCACGGGAGTGGGGGTGGGGGCTCCTTCGGATTTTTTTTTTTTTAAATTCATACTCTCAAACGCGTTTTCCTAGCAATTTAGACTCTATTGTCACATGAACAATTTAATATCTGAGAAACACAAAATTCACTAATCTGCGTTTTCCCGTTAGCTTTCACAATTCCTTCCAGGGTATGGCATACAGGGTTAGACATATCCCAAACATTTTAAAAGACGGCAGGGCCAGTGCTTCAAAACACCTACCAGCCCTAGTCTGCCCCCAATAAATCCGGTGAGCACATTTAATGTGACTGCACTTATTTCGTTCAAGTTGGTTCATCACACATTTTGTTGCGTTCACAACATTCAAACCTACACAGGGTAAGTCTACATTTTAGCCACCTCTGTTTCTTAAACTTGAGATGCCAGTGGGTAAAAATATTGTCCATAAGACTGAAAAACGGTTATTGTATCCGTATGATTCCTTGTACTGCCTCTGGCTTTAAATTATGTATTGAATGCCAAACTACATGTATATATAAAGCCGATACATTCAAACCAGAAAGGAACTACAAAGATCTAATAAGTTTACCAGTACTGTATATAATCCCAGCTAGACTTCTGGGTCAAAATTCGATTTCCTTAGCAACTTAAGATATCGTGATTCAAATGTGTGCATCTACAAGTTTGCTGCTTTGTCAATTTTGGTGCAGCTTGATGAAAGTATACATTGTTAAAATTGCATGGTCTTGTTCTATCACTTGGTGCTCATACAGATCAACGGAATATCGTGCAAATTGAATATATATGCCAACATAGAAGCCCTAGATATAGGAGGACACGTATTTTAAATTTATCTATTTCTCAGTAAAATCCAGTGTGAATAAAGTCCTTAAAATGATGCTCTTTTGTTCCAAACACCATGAACCTAAAAAAGTGTCCCAAATTGTCCCTATTAGGGCATATTGGGACATGTCTTCAATTTGGAAAATTAAAGTTTTGGATGTGCAAATTAGCATATTTTAACTTTGCAGTCTAATAATTTTACACCTGATGTAGATGACAACAAACTAAAGGACACTGATAATTTTCATAGTGGTTTGAAGACATGGATCGTGTTTTCCCTGTTTTTCCATAGGGTGCTATTGTTAAATACACCGAATAAAAAAGAATGGATGTTAAACAAGCCAACCAGTAGGCCTATTTCATCAGTACAATAAAACTCCTAAGCACACAAGTTTATCAAATACTTTCAAGACAGGATAGGACTACTTAACAAAAAAAAATAAACAAATAACAACAAATATAAAAAAAAAATAATAATAAAAAAAATAAAATTCAAAGAAAATAAATAAAAACTAGAAAAGATGATTTGCTACGTAGCAAATCAGTGTGTATGTATTCAAAGCACATTGGTATGGCAATGTACTAGTCCATAACACAGGAATAGAAGTTAGAATGGCATCTCTATCTACTATAGCTTTGAAGTTGTTCAAGATTTAAAATTTCTAATGGTGCTACCTAGCATAATTTAAATTGCTACGATTTCGTTTTTTTAATTCACTAGTTACGCAATGGTCACCCCCCCCCCCCGTAGAAGTTGGAATGACATCTCTATCTATTATAATGTTGAAGATATTCAAGATTGAAAATTTCAAATACTGCTAAATAACATAATTTAAATTGCTACAGCTTTTTTACATTCATTACATGCGCAATGGTCAATAACCCCCTTGTCCAAGTTAAAATGACATCTCTACCTATAATAGTTTTGAAGATACTAAAGTTTTAACATTTCAAATGCATAATTTAAATTGCTACAACTTTTGTTTTTGATTCATTACATGCCCAATGGTCAATAACCCCCCTAGTAGAAGTTAAAATGGCATCTCTGTCTATAATGGTTCTGAATATATTCAAGATTTAAGGTTTCAAATGCTGCTAATTAGCATAATTTAAATTGCTACAACTTTTGTTTTAAATTCGTTACATGCGCAATTGCCAATAACCCTCTGGTAGAAGTTAGAATGACATGTCTATCTATTATACTTTTGAAGTTATTCAAGATTTAAAATTTCAAATGCCCCTAATTTGCATAATTTTATACATCTCCATTCCTCTGCATGAAAAGGTCAAACTCCTTGTATGGTGGTACAATCATGCCAAGTTTGGAGTTTCTATGTATAATAGTGTCAGAGAAAAGTGTCGGGACAAATTCATTGGTAAAGAAGAAAGAGAAAGAAGAAAAAAGAAAGAAAGAAAGAAAGAAATAAGAAAGAAAGAAAGAATGGTGGGAAAAACAGAAAAGTGTGTGTTGACACACACACTTTAATGAACAAATGTGCATTCGCCTTGATACTATCGTGACATTTAATAGACTCAAGAACAATGTGGACACAAGTATGAATATGCAATGCAGAATAATGCTTTCTTCGAGCAGTAGTGCCCCGACAGCTTTCAACAGATAGTGTGCAAGACAAGTGTTAAGTGAAGAATCAATTTACATTAACTATGCAAGCACTGTTAACTTACTGAGCAATGTACCTTACAAGCGCCAAGGCATAACAAGTTATTCCATACAGCGCTTGCATAATACACTTGCGTTTTCTTATTGCAGATTATGTAATGGTCAGCTCACCTTCAGATTCTAATTTCTAATCCTAAGTTCTTAAACTGAATTAGCGATCTGACAAATCTATTGCTGGTTTCAAAATAAAATGGACAAAAGTCAAACATAATGGCAATATTAGAAGCATGAGTTACAATATTGGCTATTGTGTGGACTGAGCCTTTGATGATGTAGGCGTAATATCGGATTGGCAAGGTCATGCAGTTGATTTATCGGGGCATCTGTTGACGTGAGATGGGCAAGGCTTTAGCCTCGCCCATCTCACGTGAACATGCCACGATAAATCAGCTATTGGGCTACAGCCAATCCGACAACTTGTTTATTTCCCTGCACATCTTATGAACTACGCCCCTGTCAATCAACTATAGACCACGTGTTGGAACCTCATTCCTGGGCACGTGCCGTAAACGGCAACAACACACTGCGATCGGCCACATGCTTCAAAGGTACGGAATCACTGTCAGAACTGTGCAGAGAATCTGAGCATTTTGTGAAGACATGCCAGCCCCATACGCTACAACGCTGCTGTGTAAAATTGCCCAGCCTGGAAATTGTGGTCAAACGTGAAAATGTTGGACAATATGTTGCTAGTATTACTAAATCCAACAGTGAAACTGTACGGGAGCAAATCGATGCAGTTAAAATAATCTGCAGTTAGGTCTGTTCTTTCAGACAAAACACTCGTTTTCAACTCTCGTACCAGGGATAACAAGCCCTTGCGTCCCGTAGAGAACATGCCAAATTATCACTCATATATCAAATAATTCATAAATTTCTTCCAAACTATATGCAATTTATTATTCCAAATGATACGATATCAAGCTCCTACATATTATAACACTCGGCAAAGATTTGGTTTGCCTGATTTCTGAGCCCGCACTGATTTATTAATGTGCAAGATAGAACTGTTCTATCTTGCACACTCGTCTTCGCTTAGGTGGCAGTCAGCTGAATACCCATCTGTTCAAGATTGGTGTCCAAACACATGCTAGCTGTCAATGTGGTGCAAGTTATGAGGATGCTTAGCATTTCTTTTTTTCTTATCCAAGGTATACTGTTCTACGATCCCAGCCACACAACATCATTTCATTGTATGCTCCGTTTACATTGCAAACTGTACTTTATGGTTCCCCCAACTGCACCCTGACACAGAACACCCAAATTTTCTCTGCAGTTCCTGATTTTATTGCCCTTTCTGGAAGGTTCTCACAAACAGATATTGGTTGAGGTACTGAATTATGTACCCAGTAAACATGATTATTAATCCTTTTGAACGTAGTATGCCACTGTGTGGTTTTCTCCGAGTTCTTCGGTTTCCTCCACTAGGCAAGGTAGGAAGTATACGCCAACATCTGTGCCATGGAGAGTGACTCGATAAGCCAATGCTTGACTTCTTTCATAATCCATGTAAAACAAATGTGTCTATGCACTCTATCTGTCCCAGTCCAACTGTGATGTCTTCTCAATCTTGTATCAACGGCAAGTTAGCGGGTCCTGCCCAATTGTGCAGTGACTGTGCGTCTGATGATGTCCTGTTTAATAGTTGTCTTTTCTTCCACGAGAGGAATTAATGTAGGGCCAAACCCTTTTAGCAATTGTTAACTGTCATTCTGATGATTTTATCTGTATATTGTAGGAGAATACAATACGTTTAAACCAACGTCCCTGACATAAAAATGGCAAAAGTAACATGCAGTGATATTTAAAATGCATAAGAAATGGGTTTCTGCTAAAGGATATAATTGGTAAAAATTTGTACCCTAAAATTTTGTGAGAATATTCCATGCGTGCCCTAAAATTGTTGTTTTAGATCCACTAAACTTAAAAATTTGCTTTGTAACTGGGTCTATGGTCATCCTCTCAAAGTTTTATTTCCGTCGAAGTTTATTTCTGGACTTCCGCACGTCCTACAATTTATATCTCGCAGAAACTCTAATTACCAGATAGAGTGCTCAGTGTCCGACAGCATACACCGGCTCAAAATCCTTGACATTTAGCTAATGGCTGGGATATCCGTTGTGGTAGGCCTAGATACGGACTCACCGTGCCGTAGCTCATGGTGAGCATGACTAGAGTGGCCTACACTCACTCCTGGTGCTGTATCTCTTGGAGTGCACAACAACAGTGCCATACAGTGACTCACGATGCCGTACCCCTGGGCG
Organism: Hermodice carunculata; assembly: GCA_964020975.1. NCBI lineage: Eukaryota > Metazoa > Annelida > Polychaeta > Eunicida > Amphinomidae > Hermodice > Hermodice carunculata. The sequence continues at coordinate 16,752,683 of OZ026616.1, read as the reverse complement.
GACATATTAGCTACAGTCTACAGAGCCATACATTGACTCTCGATGCTGTGCCTCTTGACAGGCATAATTACAGTGCCATACACTGACTCTCGATGCTGTACCTCTTGACAGGCATAATTGCAGTGCCATACACTGACTCACGGTGCTGTACCTCATGGCGGACATAACTTCAATGCCATACACTGACTCACGGTGCTTAACCTCTTGGCATGATGACAGTGCCATAACCTGACTCACGATACTCTACGTCCAGGCCCGCAGTCACCCCATCAGTGCCAAAAGGTCCAATAATCCCCCCCCCCCAAAAAAAAACATATAAAACAACAGCACCAAATAAAGCAAAACAAAACAAAAATGGAAAGGAAGAAGGAAAGTATCTCTTTAATTCATGTTTACAATAATAATTATTCTCTGCTTAAGGTCCGCATAATAATTCATTCAACCAAGAGTCCTCTACTTATTCTGATTGATTATAGCACTTTAAAGAACGAAACAAAATCGTTTCACATTTTTTCAATATGTCAAGGCCTGTTTAAAGTCCATATTCGCATAACACTCTTCCCATTGGAAAGCATAAAAGTGATGGTAAAAATATCCCACTAATGAAAGAAAAATGTTGGACCTTTTAACTTGCCTTCAACTGTTTTTCTTGGACCTTCATCTCGTTTACTGCCGTTTTGTTAATACGTCAATTACCGTTTTGTTAATACAACAAACCCAACTTCAGAAATACTCTTTGAGACAGAAATGAAAGTACGTTTCTTTCATTGAAGGATTGAAAAAGAGCGGTTTTAAATTAATTATATGTTATGTCCAAACTTGGTTCTTTGATTTTGGACCTTTAAGTTTTATGTCGCAACTTGGTGCAGCAATACTGGATCTTTTTAACCCTAATTTATCCAATATTTGACCATTTCGATATGTTTAGAGCAACTTCAGGTCCACATATAATAGCGTCAGTTGTAATGATGGTATTAGCGTCACTTTCACTGAAGCAGTATTATTTGTATGTCGGTTGGACTGGCAGACTGCCGTAAAGAAACCATTTTCATCGAAAATCAACAAATATAGTAATGAATAAAGTCAGAGAAAAAAGGAAACAAAAAGAAAAAAACAAACAAACAAAAAAAGTAGAAACAAAGCACATACAAAGAAGTAAAAAAGAATGAAAGACTGGCAATACAGAGCAAAAACTGAAGCATTTGAATTCAAAAAGTGCAATTTGTTTATACCATTTATCATATTGATGGTTTTTTAAAAAATATGTCTGTTTACCGGTAGCTGTCAGCTTTGTAAAAGGTCCATGTTCGTACAGTACAGTTTATTGAATAACCAGCTGAGATGAGTTCACAATGTATCACATTATGGTATACCTGGTAAATAATAATAATAATAATAATAATAATAATAATAATAATAATAATAATAATAATAATAATAATAATAATAATAATAATAATAATAATAATAATAATAATAATAATAATAATAATAATGTGGCTCTCCGCTTGTGAGCCGCTGTCCTGTGTGAGACAGGTGGCATAGAAAAAAAGGATAAATGAGGCGGGGGAAACCATGGTAATCCTTATCAGATGCCTTGTTTTCCAGGACCAGAGCCCAGGCAAAGGTCCACACAAACCTCTCTCTCTCTCTCTCTCTCTCTCTCTCTCTCTCTCTCTCTCTCTCTCTCTCTCTCTCTCTCTCTCTCTCTCTCTCTCTCTCTCTCTCTCTCTCTCTCTCTCTCTCTCTCTCTCTCTCTCTCTCTCTCTCTCTCTCTCTCTCTCTCTCTCTCTCTCTCTCTCTCTCTCAGCTGTGGTGGGCCTCTGGTCCTGGGTATATCCCCTTACACTCATCGCTTGTACCTCCTCAGAAGAAGAAGAAGAAGAAGAAGAAGAAGAAGAAGAAGAAGAAGAAGAAGAAGAAGAAGAAGAAGAAGAAGAAGAAGAAGAAGAAGAAGAAGAAGAAGAAGAAGAAGAAGAAGAAGAAGAAGAAGAAGAAGAAGAAGAAGAAGAAGAAGAAGAAGAAGAGGGCTACCACCATTTCCTTTCCTCCCTCTATTCTGGAATTCTAGTTTAACATGTTTCCTTGTAACTCTATTATTTCATTCCTTTTCTCCCAGCATCCTACCAGGTAGTCCTGTACACTTTTAGTACCTTTCATGCCTCCCAGAAAACCACCTTTCAAACCTAAAACCCATGCTACACGTTCCTTTTCCTCTAAACACCGAACCTCTTCTAAACCCTTGTAATTGTAATCTTCCCTGTGCCACTTTCTTAAAAAAAATCTTCTCTTATCTCTCTATATACATCGCACCACAACCAGTGATCCACCGTCTCATCTGCCTCTTGTCTACACATCTTACGCTTTCCATTTCTACCTGTTGTCCATTTCTATATTTTCTCTTTTCTAGATTGATTACTCCTGCCCTACTTTGAAAAAGAAGCTTGGATCCCTTCCCTCCATCCCAACACACATTTTCTTTGACTTTTCTTATGCCTTGTATGCTTTTAACGTACTTTTATCCCTGACTCCTTTTTTCCAGTCCTCTGTAGCAGTCTTACCAATATATACTTTCCAATCATCTACCTCATCATATCCTTTTAATTCATATCTGTCTGCTAACTTATCTATGTCTTTGACCCATCTTATTTTTTCCTTGAATACCTCATTGTAAACTTTCCTGCACCACCTGTCTTCACGTACTGCTTGTAGATACTTTGCTTTGATCCTGTCTGTGACTTTATTTCCATCCTTACTATCATACGACTTTTTCTGTTGCTGTACATGGTGTTCCCTCCATCTCATTCTGTGCTTTCTCCATACCCTGGATATCTCCCTCACTTACTGAAATCACATCTAAGCCATATATCATTCCTGGTATTGCAACTCTGTAATACTCTTGCTGTGTACGCTCTGGTGAAACTGTTCAGCGTGGTAGCTTTTATCATTCCCTTCGGACGATTCTCTTTCTGTTTAATCTTCTCCACCTGATACCTAAATATGCCTTTACCCGTTGCTTTTATTTTAATGCCTAGGTATTCATACTTATTGACCTCCCCAATTTCGATCAACTGTTCTCTACTTTCTGGAATTTGGAACTGTCCAATTCTCCATTTTTTATCCCCATCTGGTTTCTTCCCAAGAGTCATGACTTTACTCTTATTCATACTGAATTCCAACCTCCATTTATTCCCATACTCCCCTGCTATGTTCAGCATATCTTGTAGTTCTTTCTGGGATTCTGCCATGAGTAAAATGTCATCTGCAAAGAATAGACCTGGAATTTTTTAGATAACCTACCCTTATCATACTCGATCAACTGATCCCCCAACTCCTTAACATACAGGGCGACCAAAATTGGGGACAGCACACATCCCTGCTTCAGGTCTATATCCAGACGTGTATACTCTACTTCTACCTTTCCTACCGAAAATGTACAGTCTACATCTTTATGCAACGCTTTCAGAATTTCTATAAAATTTCCACCAAATTCTAGTCCACTTAGTTTTCCCATAGGGCATCTCTCCTTAGCCTGTCATGAGCTTTCCTCACATCTAAGAAGCTCATGAAGACTTTCTTCCGCTTCTGTCTTGCCAATTCTAACACCTGGGTCAATGTGAAGATGTGGTCACTTACCCTTCTACCTGGTCTGAATCCATTCTGAATATCCCCAGAAGACCAAACCTTTCAACTATTCTGGTTAGTTTCTGGTACATTATCCTACTAATATTTTGCCCACATTTAATGAAATCGTGATGCCCCTACACTGGTCCAATTGGCCTGCTGGGCCCTTCTTTGGAATATATGAAATCTTAAGTCTATTCCAGCCCTTTGGTACTTGTCTTTTCTCAATGACCCTACTGAAAAGCAACTGTAAACTATCTTCAATTTCATCTGTTCCTCTCTTCATGAATTCTGTCAAGATATCATCTGGGCCTGGAGCTTTGCGTAACCGTATCTGCTCAATTGCCATTTTGACTTCTATAAAGTAATCAGAGTGTTATGTGAGTTTTAGAGCTCTATCACCGTGAAGACTACTTTTAAGGTGGTCAAGCTAGGCCCCGGTAAACCGCTAAGACAAATTTCAATGTAACCGAGCTATGCCCCGGTAAACTAAGTCCACTATCTTCTGTACGACTCCATGAAGTTAAAATTCACATATACTAGTACATAAACAATTGATACATTGTTGCAAAGGCCATGATTAACATAAGATCATAAATAATATAAAAGTATAACCCTTTAATTTTTATTGGTGGCATAAATCTGCTTTGATCTGAAATTATGTTGTGACCTTGGCATGCAAACATGTAGAAATAACTTGTTACCGATTCAACCGTATTGATTTAAACATATTATTTCAATTGGATTACCTAATACTACAATGGAGGACTAACAAAACAGACTTTCGAAAAACATGAGATAAGACAACACTGTATACACATGACAGACAAGACAAACACAATAAACCGAAGACTGCATGTAAGGAAAGGATGCTGCACGGAAAATGAAAATATTGAGATTCAACCTATGAACGGATGTAATTATACCTACTACATAAGATGAGACAGGCTAAAAATTAATGTATATATACATATATATACATATCTATCTATATATATATATATATATATATATATATATATATATATATATATATATATATTCTGTACTGTTTTTACTGAATTGCTCCTAGCACGTGTGCCTAAAAAAAACGGCAAACAGATTTTCTTTATTTATGTTTGTTTTGGAATTTCAAAGCTGAATCTACCAAACACATAATGTACAGTGGCATCAACTTTGAAGCAGTGCAACAAGCACCGATACAAATTCAAGAGGACGCCTTTTCATCCACATATATACCCAGTAATTACATGAAAATAGCTTTCAGTTTGATAAAACCATTATGATGTTACTGATACATTTGTATATTCACGTATGTATGTATGTATGTATGTATGTATGTATGTATGTATGTATATATATATATGTATATACATATATATGCTTTAATGAATTTGTAACTTATGAGTACGGTAAGCCAGTATAGAGAAATGGTCTAAAATTTTGGAACGGAGAAACCCCCATAATCAAAATCAGGTTACGCGCCTAAGGGCTACCTCTTGGTAATTAAAACTGCAGTTACATTGCTGTACCTGTTGACAGGCATAACAGCAGTGTCATACGCTGACTCGCGATGCTGTACTTCTTAGCAGGTCAAAAGCCCTATAAAAAACAATTACCTGTTTCTCATCACTGCTTGCTCTAACATTTTCGACCTGCGATTTCTATCTTATCAAGTCAAGTCAAACCGTCCACTTGATAATACTTTTGACAACCTCCATCGTTTTCAAGCTTTAGGTGATAAAGTAATACAAAATCCTCCCGCCCGATTGAAAAAAAAAAAAGATAAGAAACAGATTTATTGTCAGTTAAGGCATGCACGGCCGCGGCACACGAGATATGCATGTCCTCCGAAGCAAGCAGCGCAACAGGAAGCCACTCGAGATTTGGCCACCGCAGCAAACTGTGCCCAAGGAAGCCCGAATAGAAGGGCTGACTGGTACGCAGCTTGCTTCACCGAACTGCCATGCACGTTACTGCATACGCCTAGGTCATGGAAGACATATCATTATTGATCCTGTTTATTATTACTGATGCACATGTAGGCCTATTGTGTAATACGGCGAACATATGTCACGGAGCAATCAAACCGTATAGACCCGAGGCGTAGCCGCGCGCAGGCCCTCATACATTTTGCTGAGTAGCACAATATCGCGAATAACGAGTTTATCCCATTTTTGGCCTATTGGAATCATTTACTGCCATTATCGCTGACCGTATCCCTCTCTCTACGGGCCATCGTGCCTTGACAATGTCGTCTGTCATTGGTGACATGGCTGGGCTGATGACGTCGCATTTCCTATTTCAGAGCAATATGAATCCTTATAGAGAATCCTTTTTTTTCATTTAATCCTATTTTTTGCGATTTCACCATGGAGGAATAAACTAGTTTATTCCTCCATGATTTCACTAAATCAGTAAGTGATATCTCTAAATCAGTTGGCGGTATCGCCAAATCAATCAGCGGTGTATCTACCATTATCTCTAAATATTTAAAGATATTGCTAAAGTATATTTAGGGACAAATATAGTGAAATATTTTAGCAATGTTTCTCAATTATTTAACGATGTCGCCAAATGATTCAGAAATATCAATAAATGATTTGGCAATATCGCCAAATGATTAAGCGACATCGCAAAATGATTTAGTGATGTCGCCAAATAGGACTAAATGTCAAAATGGTTTTACCATAAATCCCACATGGGGATTTTATGCTCTATCCTTAGCAACTGTGAAATGCCAATTGCATTCATGCCTATTAGCCAATCAGATGACAGAAGCATAACAAAATGAGTTAAAAGTGTCTTACACCGACTGACGATGCTATAGAAAATGTCAAGCATACTTACAGTGCTAATCCAGTGTGTGCTGAACACCTATCAGTGCACTATTCCAGTTCTGCTGTCCAGTTTGCACAACTGCCCCGTTAACAAAATACTGTGCTTATAGAATTTACGGGTACATAATACGTTTTGTTGGTTGTCTGCATTAAGAAAAGATAACGCTATTATGTTTTACCAAAGCAAGTCAAACATGCGAAGAAAATCTAAATCTGTGACACGTCTTGCCGGGGGTGAGATGTTGTCACAGCGGTAAAGGTAGGCGAGACTTATTATACTTCTGTAGTCTTGATTGTATCTAATTGTTTATGGTCCCCACACTCAAACCCAATAAAACTCGGACATTTAACATTAGCTTTTGTACACCTTTAAGGACATAAAGTTTTAACCACAATGACAAGCAGAACACTGACGGAGGGGTTGTACAAATTTTGGAGATATAGTCTCCCATTGCTTCCAACCACAAAAAATAAATATCAGTTTAATGGTCTCTCTTTTGCAAATGCGACACGAAAAATGATCTGATAAGGTTTTGCAGTAAAAAGGATATATTGTAAATTGTTTCTGTGAATGTAGAGTTAGATTAGATCTGGTTTAATGCTGTGTTGGCCCCGCTCGTAGCGTACAGTTGTACCAGGTCACTGTGCCCGTTTAAAAATGGATGGGAAATACGTATATCAATTTGCGACCTGGTCATAAAGTGGAAGCAAGTAAACACCCCCCCCCCTTCAAGAAAGAAAATGGTTGGCCAGATAACCACACACACACACACACACACACACACACACACACACACACACACACACACATACATATATATATACTGCTGGAAGAAGATACCACCCTCTTGTTCTGCATTATGCACGTGTTATGAGGATGTGTGCATGCGTGTGTGTGTGTATTTTTACTTTATTAAACAGGGATGAAAGTCTTGAGGTTTTTTTTTCAGGAATTCAGTTTTTTTTCTCAAAAGTCAAAGAAAAAAAGTGATGTCCTTTGGGCCCGGAAAGCCTTAATCAGGTAAAAAATAAAGGGATGGGTGTATGGTTTCAGTTTTTTCTTTTCAGCAAAGTCCCTTTCATCCCTGTTATACCGTTGCTTTTCACGACTCTTTTGGTAGGAAATGACGATCCTTAAAAGGACCCTTTAGGTTGTTGTTGTTGTTGGGAGGCTACATGCATCAATAGTGGGTGTGACCATCAGGCTTCCTAAAAGCAAGCTTGGATCCGCCTTGACAGGCTGCTTCTCAGCCTGGCGATTTCAACCTAGGGAATTTTATTCCGTTGATCTGTGCGCCTCTGTGCCAGGTGGTCCAGGGTGGCTGCGGGCTCTTTATACAGTAGAACCTGTTTTGAGAGACCACTGTAATGAAACACCACCTGCCTTTTCAGACCATATTTTCAAAGTCTGTTTTGCTATCTTTCGCATGTTATTGCACCTCCATTGAGAGACCACCTGCTTTATGTGACCACTTTTTGGCCTGCCTTAAGGGCGGTCTCTCAAAACAGGTTTCACTGTACTCATCCCTGATTCGTCAAACAAACACATCCTACAAATGCTCGATGCAGAACAGGTCAGGAGAACAGGTTGGCCATTGCAACAATGGGATGCTAGTATTGTGTTGCTCCAGATACTGCATCATACTGCATGCTGACTCGGGAGGTGTGTGGTCGTGCGTTATCCTGTTGCAACAGTTGAGGTGGTAATATTGTTGGATAAATTTGTCCACTGAGGGGCAGGGTCTCATCCTTGTAGCGCTGGGATGTTAGTATTTCGTTCACCCTGATGAGAGCTGTTCTCCATGTTGTTGTAATGCCCCCCCCCCCCCCACACACACACATCATGACACTGTCTACTGCGTAGCGGTCAAGTTCAACCATACACCCGTCTACAAACTCTCGTGGAAGGAATTCGCCGAACCTTTATTCTTCCATTGTGGAAATCCAAGCAGAATCGGGATTCACCTGACCACACCACGCTGTTCGAATGATTTCTGGTCCAGGATGCATGTTCCTCACACAAATGTACCGGTGTCTTGTGTGCAGGACTGAGAGGGATGCGAATGGCAGGACGGTATGCCCTCAGTTTGGCCACCACGTCTCTTGTTAATGGTATATTGTGATCCCCTGATGTTGCAGGCCTGGCGCAACTGCTGACGATATCTCTCGGTGGAAGGAAACCTGTGCCTCTTGACATACTGGATCAAGTAACGGTCATCTGTCCCACCTGACAGTCTTGGTCGCCCAGATTCAGCCTTCCTCTTGCATTCTCTGGTTTCCTGGAAACGGTCCACTACGTTTTTACTGATGGCCTGGAGCACCCCATTATCCTGGCAACCTCCCGCTGGGAAAGGCCAGCCTCCTACATCCCAATGATTCTGCCCCTGTCAAATTCAGACAGTTGTGAGTGACCCGTACGCCTTGGCATTGTGGATTCACATTGATCCCTGCAGTGCCATGGCCCCCTTATGAAGTTCACAGGCATCCCAATATACCAGACACACTTTTCTCACCTCCCTTGTTGTCTTGTTTTCAGGACTTTGTGTGTGTGTGTGACTGCTCAGGCATACTCTAAGCCATCCTGTTGAAGTTACATCATAATCCATGCCACACCCATATTTTCCATATAAAGGCATCTTGAGAGCCACCCATGTTAAACCAATGGGGGTGGCATCTTTTTCCCCCAGCAGTACATATAAAGGTATTGTGTTATCAACTTAACTGTGATCTGTTCAGATATATTTTTGTGTTCGCAGTATTTCCTAGCGTGTGTTTCCATTAAAAAGAAAAAGCTTGAGGAACTATAGTCTCGAAACTAAAGTCTTTTAAAAGTATTTTTTTACCTTACAAAGTTTGCAAGACCAGGAAAGAAACAAATACGACGCAACAGGGCTCCGTTCAAAACAAATTGAATTTTTGTCTATATAATTACAATTGTTTTAAGGTTACACACATGTAGGACCTTGTTATTGTTCCTGCAGGTACCGTTATAATTAGTATGAGCCGTATTTTCTGTAAGTAAAATACAAAATTAAAAAAAATGTCAGAAACAACATCGACTCTTTGAAATAGCAACTGTAACACAACAGGGGCAGCAAGTTATAAATGAGAAAGACATAAAGGTTCATTTCCTCCCAAAATACCAGGGTTCTCTCTCAATAGTACATGAGTGTATACGAATACTGACCATGTAACGCAATTTGCTAGGACAATGAGCTTTGCCCGCGTGTTGAAACTGTAGGGTGTAACATTGCTTGGATTTGAGCCATATTTGCGAACAAACGAACAAGAGTTCTGACAAGTTGATAGTTTTCATAACCTTCATACAGTTCAACAGGTTCACCAAACGTTAACCCGTTATGTTGCAAAACCAACAGCCTCCTTCTGCATTCTTAAGCGCCCAAAATATGATCAAAACTGCCGCGTGGAACTATATTATCCTGGGGGCGGGTCGTCTTGCTAATTTTCCATCGAAAAATTTATGACAGCACAACATTTTGGTGAACATATCAAAATGACGATCAACGTTTCAGATTATCCGTTTTCTGGAGAAAATAATTCCCAGTTAAAGTAGGATTATTGGTATCTTGAATGGCATGCAGACGTATATAAAAAGAAGTGTTCTTCAAAGTCTCAATGTTCTGTTTGAGGATTGGGGGTTCCTGTGTCTTAAGCCTCACCTGGTAAGCTGAGTCAGCACCTTGGCTTTATAGCGAAATTATGGCGCAAACTTTAAGCGCCCGGAATACCCCAGGTTAGGTTGCCCTTCATTTTGTACTTTCACTCCATACTTTTGAGAAAGTTGGGCGTCAAGGAAGCAAGACAAAGCAGAACACGCGAACATTTGCCCCGTTGTTGACTGTTTTGGCTGGGAAAGTGTGAAAGCAAAATCCCATCTAAACCTCCCACTGCTTGCAAGTCTTTGGGGTCTGTGAACCTTGGTAAAATTAATTTAAAATAGCCCAATGGAACAGCATGCGAGCAGAAGTTGCAACAGGACCTGTAACCTTGATGGCTTCAAGTGTTGGGTGCGTGCCGGACACAGTAAGCCCTTGTCAATCCCACCCATCTCATTATCGCTCCACCTCCCAAATATCTCTTTGTATGTCCAAGTTGAATTGCCGTTTCACTCAGTGCTTTTTGTCATCATTTGCATTTCTAAGGTCGCTGTATCTGTCCCACTCTCAAATCACAGTGAATTTACTCATGCTGCTGTATCTTATTTTCTCCTATTTCTCTCTTGGCACCAAAACCGTGAAAATAAGAACGAAAATAAATATATATATTTTAGCCTATAGTTTCATAGCGACTCTGTCAAAAATGGTGAATTTAAACTTCAGTTCGATACCTAAAATGCACATACTGTGAAAATTCATACGCATAAAAATGCCTACATTTATGTCGTTTTTATATCTTTCTTGCTCTCAAATATATCGTTATCCTTTCTGTTTCTAGAGAAATTCGTTACTTGCCGCCCAAATTATCTCTCGCATCCCCCCTCTATTTCTCTGTTCTTTCATTTCTAATATTCTCTTTATACTTCTCGTTTGGGAAGCGTCACTTACGTTTTCTACCCTGTCTTCTGTCCTTGAAATGCACCTTGTCGCACCTTTCTCTACAGCTTGGATCTATGTAGGCATCGATCCGAGAAAATGCCCCAAATGCTTAAAAAGAAAATCCCATCAATGCGATTATTTAACGTTAAACTTTGTACGCCATGGCAGTTTATTGCGAACAGTGCATGTCTGATGATATTACGCTGATGTTGTTTTTTTTTTCTTTTTCCTGTTTTTTTATTCCGAATCATGTTCTATCACCTACCCTACACATCACTCCCGGCGGCATGCAGCTTTATCCGCGTAGGTTTCACGATTATGGAGTTTTAATGTGAACAATTTGGTAATAAAAATTGATCCCGTTACTGATCTACTTTTTAGTTTTTGAACCTCTTTTAGATAATAAATTGGAATATATGAATAAAAATTACTAGTCAACAATGTTTGAGAGGTTTAGCTTTTTTTCATATATGGACGTTCTGTGCAAGGTTGTGTGTGAATGAAGTATGATTTATTTTGTAAATAAATGAAACGGTCTAGTTAACGACTTTTGTGCGATTTTTTTCCTTGATATCGTAAAATATATTTGGGGTACTTCCCTTTCTCATGTCATTTATGTCATGTGAGCCCATGATTTGCAGGTTCCTGCTTTCACATGGCAATTTACAGGTTAAAGTATAGAATGGAGGTGCCAAGTTAGCGTTGCTAGTTTTGTAGAGGCTGGCAGCCTCTGCGTTTGTAGCCATAAATTATCCCTGAAGATGATAGGGGTGTAGTGGCTTTTGTTGTGCCCCCTATATTCTACACCCTGTTCCGTCTTAGCTAAAGCCTGCTCCCCGCGATTCCAGCCGGAGGCCAGAGGAGCCTCCCAGAGTCTCTCATTGATTGGACAGTAGCTTATTAGCTCTGCAGTAAGTACATGTACCGCACCCTCCATGACCATAAAGTCAAGTACAACTTGTGTCAGACTCAGACGCGATTGCCAAAGATGTAAGACGCACGGTGTGACGCAAGATGAAGCCAGCCGTGTCACGACAGTAGATAGATGGAGGTCAGGACAACACCTTACGTCGTGGGTCTCTTGATGATCGTTGATGTGCAATGGAGAGTTTATCAAAGCATCATATCCTATTAGAGTAGAAATGAAGTCAATTGGTGAGTTAATAGGCAAACTATGCGGGGGTACCAGAAGCACTCAATTCATCACCAGCCTGAAAACAGCCATGTCAAGGAATGCCACCTGCAGTTTGCAACGACTCTGCGTGCCGCCAACTCGTAAGAATGAGCTAATTTCCTTCCTTACCTGACCTACGCAGGGTGGCCACACTTGCCCAATGACCCCAACTGAAACACAAACACCCGACTCTCATAATCGACTCGCACATGCATTGACGCCAAACATTGCAGGACACACCGGTAAGCTGTGATCAAAAGCCGCGTACCGCAAGGCCACTACAGCGTACATGTTATCAGGTGGCAGGCAGGCAAGCAGGCTATTTATAATGAATCTACCCTGTTGCTGGAGCTTTAGCCATTTTTTTTTGAATAACACAAGACTATCTTTCTCTTCTTGACAGCAGTTTAACACATTAAAAAAAAAACAAACCGACAATGAAATTCTGAAGACCTGTGTCAAAAAGTAAAAAGGAAACACCAACAAGCGAAAAATGCGACAAGGGCACTTTTTTCTGGTTTTTTTTTTCACTGTCAATTGCAAAATATGATGTGATGATTATATGACCGATACTAGTTAAAACGCGCACCACAAATGGGCATGCCATATTTTGAAACTGATATATATGTATATATATATATATATATATATGAATATGGGTAAGCCTGTATAGTCAGACACAACATTTAGTAGCCTTCATGTTTTGAACTAAAATTCGCCGTAACACTCACTCAAGCGTCATTACAAGTAAGGAATAATGTGTTACTGCGAACGGGTAAGAAATTCACTGTCTTCATAAAGGAGTCCACCAAAAAAAAAAAAAAATGAATAAAATTTATCCTGAAAGTATTTATAAGGTCATACGCATGCCTTTGTTTTTCAAGAATCAAACTGAAACCACGTGTTAACATGCTAGAAACCAGTTTTCATGAGTCCGTATTCTAAATCAAATTTTGTTGTTTTGTTGTACTCCACATAAAGCCATGCAACCAATACAGCCAATACAGAAGTTTCACACATGGACGCTCTTCGTTATGGCACAGGGTAACTTTCCCATTAAGCATACCCTTAGTTTGGAATAATTCATCTGTAGTTTGAGATTAATGGCCGTACTGACACTGATATTTTCCATGTTTTTGTGCTTGTTTTAATTTTCCATTATGCTCCAGCTAATTTGAACCCTTGTCTCTTATTAACCATGGAGCTACTATAGTAGCTCCATGTATTAACTTAATCAGCATAACATGTTGCAGCCCGACCTGTGTCGGATATAATGTATGATCAATTTCATCAATTGTCAAACTGCAAAATCTATTAAATATACATTGGGCAGGTAAAGTCCTCCTGGAAGTGATATAATGCTTCTATCATAACTTGTCGATGCAACTCATTACTTGTATTCCATGTGACAAAGCTCACTGGATAACCAAAACTGCATCCATATGATAACCTTTATGTAACATTACGAATGTACGTCGATTTTATCTCCAGGCTGTAAACAACATGCTAGAAACTAAGAACCGTAAAGGAACTCCTCTTGAGGTGTGGTGGTTATTCCCATAGGACTTCCTAATCCTGTTTAATGGTTGTCAATATTCATGGGAATGATTTGATAGATGCGTTCAGATGCCTCCACAACCCTGACAAGAAAGAACACTACTTTCTCTTTGGGACAAGAACAAGGCCTCTAGCCGGCATCTTGCTGGAAGTAACCAGTCTTATCTGATTAATTATCATATACACACAACAGGCAGCACATCAAAGTCTGTAACTCTACCCTGGCATTGCCTTGAAACCCCGGGTGAAGAGTCACTACTATTAATAAGGGGCTTAAACCATCATGACGAGCCACAGTAATTTACAAATTGTCTGTTACATGAATCTAAGCCATGGGGTTTAACATTCATAAAATGAATTTTTGTTTTCCAATCGTCTATGTATTAAGATTAAGAGACATACATACATACATACATACATACATACATACATACATACATACATACATACATACATACATACACACATAGCTAAGCGACGGTGCCAAAGGTCGAGGGTTCAAATCCGACAGGATTTTTACAAAAAATCATGGTATTGTTCACAAAAAAAATTGTACATGATTATACACACACACACACATACACACATACACACACACACACACACACATATATACACACACACACATATATATATATATATATATATATATATATATATATATATATATATATATATATATATATATATATATATATATATATATATATATATGGTATCTGGTGCTATGATCTGTTTATCCCATGTTAGAAATGATCATTGTTAAGGCCCAATCCAGTAAGTTGTGCCGCACCCTATGCCAAATATTTCAGCGGAGAATCAGCAGTCTCGCTGACGCTAGATGAAGCCATCGTTACCCGGGAAGTAGCTTAGCTCATAATAGTATATCACATATCGGTACTTCCGGTCATAGGTACTCTGCAGAACAGTAGGCCTATTATAGCACTTTCTTATGACTAGGGACCATAGTGGTCTGGCCCATATGATATTTATACACATGCTTCATAGCACTATAATCGAACAAAACATGAGACAAATATATCTGGCCTATATGATATGTATACACATGCTTTATGGCGCTAAAATCGACCCAAACGTAATATATATATATATATATATATATATATATATATATATATATATATATATATATATATATATATATATACATATATATATATATATATATATATATATATATATATATATATATATATATATATATATATATATCACGCTTGGGTCGCTTTTAGTTCTATAAAGCATGTGTAGCCTATGTGATATTTATACACATGCTTTATGGCGCTAAAATAGACCCAAACGTAAATATATATCACGTTTGGGTCGAATTTTAGTGCTATAAAGCATGTGTATAAATATCATATAGGCCGGACTACTATGGACCGTAAAGTAAAGTCATTAGAAAGTGCTTTAATAGGACTATTTTTCGGCAGACTACCTATAACCGAAAGAGTGCCTATAACCGGAAGAGTACCTATAGGCGCAATGGTACCTATAACCGGAAGCACCGATATACGATAAACTATTATGGGCTGAGCTACTAGCCGGGCAACGATGGCGTCGTCTGCTGTCAGAGAGACTGCTGAATGATTCAATCTCTGGTGGAACCTATGACATCTGGTGCGGCACAACTTATTGAAGTAGTCCTCAACAAACATGAAATAAACAGATCATAGCATGGTTTGTTGGCGATAAGAATAATATCAACTTGCACTGGGTACCATACAGCACCCGGTGTTCGTTGATATTCCTCCTGCAGACAACAAACCATGCTATAATCTCTCTCTCTCTCTCTCTCTCTCTCTCTCTCTCTCTCTCTCTCTCTCTCTCTCTCTCTCTCTCTCTCTCTCTCTCTCTCTCTCTCTCTCTCTCTATATATATATATATATATATATATATATATATATATATATATATATACATATATATATAGATTATAGCATGCTTTGTTGACGATATGAAGAATATCAATGAGCAATGGATGCCATATAGCAGACGAGTGAGCGAAGCGAACGAGTTCTGCAATATGGTATCCAGTGCGAGTCCTGTCCAAAGTTCTGCTATATAGGATCCAGTGAGAGTGCAGTCCAAAGCATGCTTTAAAATTTATTTCTCATGTTTGGGTCGATTTGTATATTTCAATACACAAAACAAAATAAGAACGATATTTGCAGAAAATATTACTCCTCATCAACACAATTACCGATGAAACCGACAGAGTACCGATACCACCGGCAAAGTGGCGATACTACCAGCAGAGTACCGATACATCATATCGCGGCACTGTAGCTTTTAGGCCTATGATACGGTATTTACACAAGCCTGTTGTAGCACTAAAATCGACCCAAACATGATATATATATATATATATATATATATATATATATATATATATATATATATATATATATATATATATATATATATCAGCAGCGTCGCTGTATACTGTTTGTGACTGAAACTTCGTAACTGACACTTTAAAGAGACACCATGATGTATGCATGAAGGCACTTGTCTAGAATATGAAATAACTATAATGTGTACATCACATGGAAGTAATGCTCGCGTGAATGCACACAGAATGATAACCGAAGATTAGTTTTAATTATAATCGCCATTTCTGTCATATAGGGAACACCAGTGACCGTGGACTATAGTATATCCCGGGCAGTTTGCCACATATCAGGACCACATCAACTTCCATTTCACATGATTGATGTAGATATCTATCTTCTTGTGGACCTTGCTATTTAAGCCTAATTGGTCTTTTTGCTTGTTTGGTTCCGCTACATAGATACCTTTTGACATATCAACATGTGTGGCTTATGATTCATACTTCAGCTACTTGTCACTCAGGCTACTCACATGTTGTCATGGCAACCATTCTTCATTGGTCGACGGGTTGTCTCGTTCAACAGAAAGGAGTCCTCAGTCTATACGGTACAGTGTGAATTGGCTTGTCCAAAAATAAAGAGGTTCAAATGATGCCATCATGTATACGCAAGCTGACGTACGGCTATAATTTTAGCAAACACAGCTAGTGATAGAATAGTTAGTCATATTGGGCTTTTAGCAATCTATCAAGGGTACCAAACTTGGACGAGAGTCGTGACACTACTTTTCCATGTGTTTATAACATTGTGACAAAATGTGTTGTATACAAAAAGTAGTCCCATGTCCGCCATTCATACATATGGTCTGAAAATTTCGTGTGCGGGTTTATATCAGGTCGTTTGTTTCACAACACAGCCAAAGTCAAATCCATTTGAAACTCCATCGCGTAAACTGTATGTGGCTCCCTCTAACGTCGGAGGCATATTGATCCAGTAACGATGGGAGTTGGTTCAGCATCCCCGAAACACAAAATCGATTTTCATATTTTCTAGTTGGCCTTTCCCAACATCTTGATGTAAAAATTTGCCATAATCGAAAGTGTCTATGTATGGCATTATTGACTTCTAGGTCAGACCAAGCAGGAATTAACAGCAACATTGCAGAAGAAAGTATTAGCAGTCAAAATAAATACAATCAGATCGGCACCTCATTTTCTCTGGGATAAAGCGACTTTTTGGTCCAAATTAACTTTGTGGCCATTTTGTGACATTCCATGTTCATGTGAGCCTTATATCTATATTTCGTTAGGAAAGTTTCTTAGTTTGCATACTGTGTTACTTTCACAGGAATATCATTGGAAGATCGCAATATCATCTTTCGTACAGATAAATATATATTGGCAATGTTTTGCAGAAAAACAACATTCGATGCACCTATTTTTTGAGTAGCGATTCTTTGTTGTACGTTTTGTGACTTCATTTAAGTAATAAAAACATTCAAGAGAAGATGGTGAAATATTGGGAAAGCTAAGTATATCTATATAATATTTGATCAATTTTAGCAAACACAGCTAGTGATAGAATAGTTAGTCATATTGGGCTTTTAGCAATCTATCAAGGGTACCAAACTTGGACGAGAGTCGTGACACTACTTTTCCATGTGTTTATAACATTGTGACAAAATGTGTTGTATACAAAAAGTAGTCCCATGTCCGCCATTCATTCATATGGTCTGAAAATTTCGTGTGCGGGTTTATATCAGGTCGTTTGTTTCACAACACAGCCAAAGTCAAATCCATTTGAAACTCCATCGCGTAAACTGTATGTGGCTCCCTCTAACGTCGCAGGCATATTGATCCAGTAACGATGGGAGTTGGTTCAGCATCCCCGAAACACAAAATCGATTTTCATATTTTCTAGTTGGCCTTTCCCAACATCTTGATGTAAAAATTTGCCATAATCGAAAGTGTCTATGTATGGCATTATTCACTACTCAAAAGAAATGCCCCACAATATTGCCATGTAGTCTTGCACCATAGCCACTGGAGGACCACTGGTGGGGCCACGCCAGTACCACTGCCCACGGTTTACCTAAAATCGGGATCTCTGCTTCTAAGTCCTTGCTAAAATATACATTTGTGCATGGTACCCAGGTGTGGGTGGCCCTCAGGCCGGTACCAGCAGCCCACAATGTATTTAAAATTAATTTTCCAAGAGACCACTCGTATCGGCCACCACTTCTGCATCGGTGCAAGACTTTCGGGCGAAACCGCATTTGCACCGGTGTTGTGCATCTCTTAGCGATTGTCTTACCATTGTATCACAGGTAATGTCTAGATCGTACTGCAGTCTGAGAATCTCGCTGTAATATACTTCTCGTAGTAGTTTTTCTCTCCACGAGTTGTGTGTGTTTTAGCTCAGCTGACTTGCTAGTCAGGCTGAGCTTTTAGGAAGCTCAGTCGTCCGTTGACAATTACATTTTCGACTTCTTCTCCAAGGCCGTCATCCAGATTCACCTCAAACTTGGTGCTAATGTACCTTGGGTGAGTCTCTACCACATTTGTTCAAATGGTCACGCTCTAGTGATTTTGGATTTTTTAATGATTTTTTTTTGTTTTTTGTTTTTGTTTTTTTAGGTGACAAATCTTAACAGATCTCCGAAACCGCTCACCCAATTGCTTTGATATCACACAGGAACACTTTTAAGGACTCCTAGTTTTTAATTTGTTCAAGAGGTGGTGCTGCATTTTTTCCAATTTTTCATTGGTTTTGTGTGTGTGTTTTCGCTATTTTTGACGTCACTCAGATTGAGCTGAAACTTTGTGGATACGTTCCTTGTGAAAGGTTCAAACAAAGTTGTTCACTAGGTAGTACTGCTGTGGATTCCTGATTTTCAACATTTTTTTTTAAACTCAGGTACTTATCGGTAAATGCACCTTTCCTATTAATTACTATGTAAGTCAATGGGCATTTTAATGCTAATTCAGATTTTAACGAATTTTTCTTTATGCAAATTTTAGAAATACTTTTAAATGTTATATGCACTCAGCTAAAGCTCAACACAGGTCTATTCAGTAAACTTTGATTTTGTGAGCAAGCTAAGATCAGCTTAGCGCGCGCTGTTTACACAAACCTCTGGTTAAGATATAAATTTCCTGCTGCATAGACTGAGCTCAGGACTTCTTTTTGGCACTACTGTGTCCGTCACAAGTAAGGGTACCAGAGAACAAAGATATGTCCCTCTTGGGTGATGCGATGACTAGGAAGTTAATTGTTATCATCTTGACCAGTGACGATCACTCTTTCCTAGTTTAGTGCTGACAGGTAACAAATCAACAAAGGGTGACCAATTAGTGACTGTGTGCAAAGCCTAACACTATGTATAGAGTGATAGAGCAGCCGGTGTGCAGTGGAATTTAGGCTTTTCAGCTGGCAAGAATTAAAACTGATGGAATTTTTATGGAAAAGAAACTTGCCTTTTCTAAAAAAAATACAAGTTATAATTTTTTTAATTCCTGTTTTTAAGGCATGCATATACATATATATATATATATATATATATATATATATATATATATATATATATATATATATATATATATATATATATATATATATATATATATATATATATATATATATATATATATATATATATATATATATGAGCTCTGAAATGTTATGACACGCATCTTTTATCATAAAGCGGAATTCTTACTCGGGAGGTGTATTCTATCGCCTTACATGTAGAGGTCGTTTGTGTCTCGCATGTTGTTAGTTTTTCATTGAGCATAATCTTCATAGCCGAAGCTGCATGCACAAGTACATTTATGCAGATGACTTTGCATTTATACTGCATTTCAGTATATTTTTTATAGCGTTACTGAAAATAATCGAGTGTACACATGTCACATGTGCATGACTAGTTCGCCTACTGCAGGTCAACGACGTGAAGTAATGGGGACAATGCTGTTGTATTTGCAAGCGTGAATGTATCAACTGCCATATACAATGTGCCCCCCCCCCCCTTTAATAACACGTTATGATCAGGTGAAAACTCGCATTCTGGTTTCTGCTTTGAAATGTACAATTTTGGCTGTTCTGATGGTTATATTATAAAAGCTTGATTTAATTGAAGCTTTCTGCTGTGGTGGTCATATTAAGAACACTTTTGCTAATGATAATTTTCAGATACGTCCCTTTGTTTGTTGATGATTAGCTGTGGTCAAAACTCTACCCGTGCAGCATAAATTCAGGTAAAGTATAGTATCAAAATTATACAAGCTCAGCATCTGATTCTACGGACAATATTATATATATATATATATATATATATAACAAGTGTCCAAGCAGACTATTAATACATTCAGGTCATATTATTTGAACATAAAACAGAATGGTTCCCTGCAATTTCGGAGATAATTGTTTGTATGCGTGACAAAATCTTTCAAGCCAACCGCTAAAGGAACAAACCTGGGAAAAATAATTACATTAAGTCGTTGGCTGCGCTAAAAGAGTCCAATACACCACTAACACAACGAGTAGTCTATTAACATTGGTGACTCCCAATAGGTGGTCTGTTGACAATGGCAGCTCACTGCGTTTGGTCCATTAAATACTAGCAGCATTCTGATGATCACAGACTATAGGACAACACGTGATCTGTTGGCTGCGCTACTATACTGCGACTCCACGTTAAGTATACCCTTGTAACAAAGATATCAATCGCAGTAAATTGGGGTAGTTCATTAATGTTTTCGGTCTATAATTATGCAACGTTTTGCGTCATGACAACACTTATTTTACCCTAAGTTCTCAACATTCTATGTCAAACCATGTAATAATATATTTGTTTTAGCCCGAGGCACGGGTTTTGTTATTGATGTTTTAGTGTTGTCTAGCTGTCTTGTCCTATTAAAATGTCATTAATGTATGGGTCAACATATGACCCCCGGCACTTGACCACCCAGTTGGTTATGGAACACACAGAAATGCGCGCGGTTGTCGTAATACCTCAGGTCCATGGCCGCTGGACATTTTGATGAGGTCCGCCTGTTGGCGAGAGCACCTTCAAAATGCGTTATGGTTCGCACTCCCATTGTTTTCTCACAATAGAACTTCCCGTGTTTTTGTTAACTCTTTAGCCATCCATGTTTCTAAAATTAACGGAAATGTCAAATGTAAAATAAGTCTTTCAGTGTTTCCCGTTAGCAAAGTAAATCCGTGCAGAATTACAGAGATAGATTTATGTATGTATGTATAATATATATATATATATATATATATATATATGTATGTATGTATGTATGTATGTATGTATGTATGTATGTATGTATGTATAAAGAAGTTGTTAGTGACCAACGGACAAGGAGGAAGCCTGACGGCATTTGGACAGGTGGCATTCATTTGGCAGTGATTTATGTTCCTTTGTCATTGGCACCTTTCCTTTGTGGCAAATGTCGTAATCTTTCCTCTTGTGCAACGTTGAGTCTGAGAATGGCCAGTGAACAGGTCACGTTGTGGACGATAGGCTATGGTTATTGTGCTAAGACAGAATGATGACCGATCACATGAGAATACAAGTAATTCATTACTGAATCGATGGAATGATTTTCCATGAAATGCTCCTTATGAATGATTCGAGTCATACGTATCCGTGAATTCAATTTCAAGGAAACTAGGCCTATAGATGTATTTTGTTGCGGAAAATGAATAAAAGCGTGCGAAAGGGATACAATTGTACACGTTTGGATGTACTCATATTTTTTTCACACACTTGCATTATGGCCTTTGCTTCAGGTCTTAGAAATTTAATGAATGGTCATTATTTTGGTTAATTTGCCTGTGTTTGACCAACAACAGTCAGCTGCACTGTAGTCCAAAACTCCTCTCTTGTCAGCATGATCCTAAACTATTTGAGCATGATTGGAAGACAGAATCATTAGACTTGCACAAAACTGAGTTGTCCAAACAACGCGCTTTGATGTAGACAAACATGAAAATGAGACATTACATATCACTCACTAATTATAATGTTACCAACATTGCCAAACATACCGTCATGCATCGTAACAGGAAAGAGGGGGAGAGGGTAGGATCCCAGCCGCTGGTACCAAAATCATTTTGACCAGTCTAAGGTACGCAAAATATGAAAACTTTGAAATAATGGCTGGTGAGAAGTGCAGCGTAGAAAGAGGCTTTTGCAGTTTCAGTGCGCCGGTATATGGTAAATAAAATGCCCATTTCGCCAGTGCAGAATCCCCCCCCCCCTTAACCCCCTTCAACAGCTTCAGATACGTTCCAGGAAACTGCATGGAGGTTGTAAAATGAATTATGATACAACTTCTCGGAAACTTCAAACCCAATCTGTTCTAGTTATGGCAATATGTTGATTATCTGCCAGTGAAGTGAGGCGAAACATTTGAAGGGAAGACAATGATATATGTGGTAATTGCTGTGGTGTGCTTGTAGAACACCACCGAGCATAGCATTGGTGTATAATAATGATACACGTGTACAGTGGAATAACTATCATCATAGGTATTGGAGACATAATGAGGGTTTGTGTGGTTGTGGCAAAAGATCGAAACACTGTGAGTATAGGGATATCTCCACGGGGCAGTGTGAGCGTTGGAGTGGGTGCTTGTGACAAATTGGCGACACAAGGAGTGTTGGGAGTGGTTACGTGTGGCATTAATGGGGGGGGGGGGGGGGGGGAGGAAGGCAAGATGACTGCATGTTGGGATGGTAACATGTAGCGAATAGAAACAAAAGTGAGCATTGGGTGGTTACTTGTGTTGAGTGGGGGGGGGGCACAGTGGTAGTGGTGGTGGTGGTGGTGGTGGGCGGGGGGGGGGGGAGCTACTTCTCGCGAGTCGCATATGTCCGGAAACAGGAAGTAACTGACGATATCAATGGTTAAGAGGTATCACATGACACACCCTTACCATAATATTGGTCAGAACAGTTCAGCTGGGTGACCTATTTTCACCAATTCTGCCCTCTACCTATTGCCTCTTGGCTTGTGCCATTGGAGGCATAATGAGTATTTTGGTGATCACGTGTGGCGAATGGCGAGAGTGAGCTTTGCGCTTGCCACTTGTTGATAACTGGGGCTGAGTGATTATTTTTGTGGCGACTGGGGCGAGAATAAGAGTCAGATCAGTTAATGTAATCATGGCAAATGGAAAATAATATACAAGTTGTTATTTACCTTTATAAGTACAAAATCCACAAACTAAAAGTTTTGTGTAAAATAGGACACAAAACAGACACGACAATAAAGATGACAATTAGAGCCATTGATATGGCATGTCTCGTTCTATATTCTTGGCTTAAAGGTTCGTTGCTGCAAATGTAAAGGTGTTAATACTTCGAATATTGAAAAATCTTTTGGTCAAACTTCTTTGGAAAAATAGGATGTTGAAGTTATGTAGAATGCAGAAAAAAAAAGACGTCAAAGACGTCTTTCACTTCCACTTTTTGAAAGTGCACGTAACATATCTGATCAATTTAGACCCAAAATTCTGTTCACATTAGCTGCCAACTGCGACCGAATTCAAACTACTTAGAACAAACTGCTTCGAATTATAATAAGGGTGCTGGATTCATGTTCCTTGTAAAAAAGACTTTTCATTTATGTACTAATATGTCTTTATTTACACAGAATATAATAGTCCAAGTCAGCAGTTTTCCTGGCCGTGTTTTGGGCGCATTGTGCCCAAAGCGCGCCGAGGAAAGCTGTTGACTGCGTCAAACAAGTGACACTGAAAGCGTTAAGAGTTAGTTTATCATAACCAGCAATGGATGACAATCAAAACTCTTATTTTGTGCTGTTCTATCAGCCTGAAAGTTTAAAGAAACGTAGACGTCATTCTATATATGATGTCTCCATATGAAATAATATTCCATATTCAAACTCTCTCATTTGGCACGTGTTAATCTTTCCTTCCTGAGACTAAACAGCACATTTTAAGTATAATGCACTTTGGCTGTGAAAGAAATGTAGGAAGCGAAGTAATTTTCTTACAAAGGTAAAAGCTAGAATCAAGATATCACAATGGAATGTTTAGAACAAAAGGCCTACGACAATTTTAAACCTACAATATCCAAAATTTGGGAAAAATATGTAATATCAGCTGTTTGTTGAAAGCAAAATGTACTCCTTGATGCAATTTATTAGCGATTTGGGGAATCCTGTGTTGAGTTTTACGTTACACGATTCCTCTTGCTGATAATTGCGTCAAGTCTTGCACAAGGTAACTATGCAGGCATGGCTTTTATCAACGTCCATACAGCGTTTGATATATTCCTCTACTGTATTTTGTGTTGTAAGTTGACAGTTACACAGGCTGGTTTCTGTCTTACCTGTCGGAGGGATAGCAACAAATCAGCGTAAACCGAACATCTTCATAGAATGTGACCTGTGGAGTTCCACAGGGCAGGATTGTTCGAGCATTTCCTTATCTATTTTATGTGAATTACATAAATATAGGCATATCTTCAAAAAATGCCCATTGTGTCGAGGATTCTGTGCCT
Organism: Hermodice carunculata; assembly: GCA_964020975.1. Taxonomy (NCBI): domain Eukaryota; kingdom Metazoa; phylum Annelida; class Polychaeta; order Eunicida; family Amphinomidae; genus Hermodice; species Hermodice carunculata. The sequence goes on along the minus strand of OZ026616.1, from coordinate 16,728,040 downwards.
CTTGTAATTGACAGAGACTCAAAGAAGATTGCGCAAACTGTTGTTTCCGACTCAAACAACTACCAGTATTTGGTAGATAACATGAGATAACATGTTAAGATTAAATCTCAGCCGAAGTTGTAACTTAAATAAAAAAAATATATGTATATTTTGTTTGATATGACACTCTAGAAATTAGGGGACACACGTGTTGTAAGTATGGCAGCCTCAACATTACCAGCTGGACTACGCGTAATTCGAACAGGTTAAAAGTAATGCCATGTATCCTCATTTGTTCATCAATAAATGCAAGCGAGATACGGTCAGTTCTATTCTCAGTTTGATTTGAATTCTTGAGTATCGAGCTGACCGCTAAAGGAGTTCTGTATAAATCGAGTGTTTCCGTTCGCTCCACCTGTACGCGAGTGCCATGCAGAATTTACGGCAAGGTAATTGTATTAAAGAGTGTTGCTTTATTTTTACCCCTTGTTTGTGTAGTCCAGAGTATTCTCCGCCATTTCAAACAAAAAGTTTGATAGTAATGTGTCGAAACAGCGATCAATGACGAGAACTATAGCAGACGATAGGCCTAAATGAACACACTACTATATCGTCTATATCCACCTTGCTCTACGGAAGCGGATTTTGTGAATATCACAACAGTGGATCGATACTTGCAGATATATTCAATGCATAATCTTTCCTTATCAGTGTACCTTACTTTTGAGGCATATGTGGTAAATATATGCACTTTGTATTTCTTTTCAGCCGCATTTTCGGGCATTTCTGCGGCGGCAAGCAAAAATTGGCGCAATCCATATCGTCCAAGAAATGATAAGAGCTCGTGCGCAAGTGTAATTGACAGGTAGTTTTAAAATATCGGCAAGGTTCGAAAGTAGACGTAAGTAGGCTGCAAAAAACGCGAAAATTGATGGTTATAGAAATAGCAGAGGCTCCAGCTCTCCCGCCGGCGGCGGGAGATCTCCCGCTTTTCAGGGGAAATTGAAAATTCTCCCGACCTCCTTCTTGCTACAAAAAACCTCCCGCCTATACACAAGCTTGGCAGTTATTGTTATTTTTTAAGATTTAACTCCCCAAAATTCATCAGAAAGCACCATTTTTACTTCGAATTTGAAAAATTTTCCCAAGGAGGGTGGCCAACCCCCTCCCGTACCCTCCCCCCGCTCGGTCGCGTTGCGACCTCGTGATCTCCCTCTGGGCAACTCCCTGGGAGGGAGATTCTCCCTCTCTGGTACTCTCCTAGTTTGAAACATCTGAAATAGATATAAACTACACTGGAAGCAAATTTCTTTCAAGAGTAAGGTAAACTACTCAGATCTGGTTATGTATGAAATACATGGTCATTTTGCCCGCTGTTTACGTAATGTTTGCGAAATCCCCTTCCGTAACTCATGGTTGACCGATTAAGCCTTACAAGTTACAGGTGTGCGCATGAAAAAGTGGGTCGGGTTGGGCCAGTGAGAAAGCTGGTCGTGCACGCGATCGTTCTACACGGGCGTGTGGATCGGCAATAAATTCCACACGGTGCAGAACGGCCCGTCGATGGTTAGGCGTACTCTGGACTACCCATACAGGGTATAAAATAATAAAACTATACGAGTGTGAGTGCCTTGCCGTAGCCTAGGCCTACATTCTGCATGGCACGAGCGTACCCGTGGAGCGAAAGGCGGGCCATCGAGCGTATCCTGCCGCTCCACGGATTCCCGACTGCCATGCAGAATTTATGGCCCGGTAATTGCAAGAATGTTGTTTTATTTTTATCCCTTGTATGTGTGTTCGACACAACACTATCATTTTTGTGTGTGAAATGGTGGAAAATACTCTGGACTACACATACACGTAATTGCAAGAGTGTTGTTTTATTTTTATCCCTTGTAGGCCTATGTGTGTTCGACACAACAATTTCATTTTTTATGTGAAATGTTGGAGAATACTCTGGACTAAACATACATGGGATAAAAATAAAACAACACTCTTGTAATTACCTGGTCGTAAATTCTGCATGACACTTGCGTACCCGCGGAGCGGAAGGATACACTCGATGGCCCGCCTGCGGTGGGCTGCATCTCGTGTATCCTTCCGCTCCACCGGTACGCTCGTCCCATGCAGAATTTACGGCCAGGCACTCACACTCGTGTAGTTTTATTATTGTAAAAAATTCGTTGGGACGATTCTGTGTATAAACTTCCAAACATAAAAGAAATTGACAACAATACTGCATTCGAAAAAAAAGAAGCTTTTGAATGTATGTTGGCTCTTTTTTTCTGTTTTATGTGAGTGTATATACGTACTTAACATGGTCATTGTAAATCGTTGGACAGGCAGCTAAGTTCTCTTTTTATACATTGGCGAATGGCAAAACAGCTATCGTAAATTGTCAAGTGCGAAAAATAGAGTACTAAGGTTCCCGTATTAAGTTATTTTTATTTGTATGCTACTGTTTCACCTTAGAACTTGGAAGGGAAAACATCTTATACTATGAATAAATTCGAGCTGTGAAGTTAGGCAGGTCACGTGACCGACATGCTTTGCATGTTGTCGTTCCAGAATAGCGACAGCCGCACTAAACAGTAAGAATAACTCAAATTTATTTTTGGGGGGATGGCTTTGCCAAATGTGTGATGTATCAAGGACTGTGGCAATAAGGATTTTCATCCATTACGCAGTATTTTAGATCGTATCCGACTCAAGATTCTGATTTGATATCCGTATAGGATACACAGCATGGCAAAGCTGAAAATGTGATTTTAAACTGGGGACATAGGCCTAGGCCTATCAATGTATCATCTAGCCAGTGTATTAACGCCAATGGGCCTAACCATAGTGGAACATGGAGATAGGGCCCGTAGTCGAAATGCACTGCGGTGCAGTGAAACTGAGTTTCATGTTGCAGATCACATGTATATACTCTGTCACTACTGTATCAGACATTATTCTGTTAATATCCAAAATTAGTATTGGGCTCTAAGGAAATGAAGAACTTTGATATCTGGAAACCTTGCAATTTAGCTTTGATGGAATGAAATAGACTTTATTGACCGATTGACTGTGCTTGAATAGGTATTTCCGGTAATCTGTCAGACCAATTCAGTGTGTACAATAGTAAGTAGCACAAAAAGTATAATAAATGTGAAACTGCCAGTAGGCATATATATATATATATATATATATATATATATATATATATATATATATATATGTGTGTGTGTGTGTGTGTGTGCGTGTATGTATGTATGTACATATATACATATTGTGTTTTTTTAACGTTAGTAGAATCTGAAAAGTTTGGACGTTCACTTTTTCAAGAATGCAGTCGATTACGTGTGCATGTGCAATCATAGCAACCTTCCAGTGCAGCGCACGCAGTAATCGTTACTAATAGGACGTACCATGCAGTTTGGCTTGCACTGGTAGGCCTAAATTGCTAAAATCTGTTTGCTACTAATGTTATGCCGCCCCTCACCCCCCGTCACCCCCAAACGTAGTATGTTCAAATTATTTGCATCACAGAGATCATGAGATAAACCATTAAAGATACAAATATTAAGGAAGCCTGCCCTGTTTTCGAATATACTTATAAGAATTGAATGTCTTTAAGTTGTATTTATAGTCCTTTGATTTCAACTAGCTGACGGGCATTTTCACATGGTTCCGCGTTAAAATGCCCGTCATCAAGTTTCACTCACGCGCCGATGAATAAAATTGAAAGAGTTCCTGAATGTTTGTGTCTTCACTTCAGTTTGCCGACATGTTTCACAAAGATGTTGATTTTCAGAAACTTTGATTGGACGCTTATATCTACCAGTTTTGATTGGAAGATTGTGTGGACTTACATTTCAATTGATTTTCAAATTTATTTGTAATATATGATATTTACTATTTCATAGGCAAAATTATTGAAATAATCGTAATTATTCCAAATTCCATTAAGTCTTTAAGAAGCGAAAATATCTTGTCACGAGTTCAGCCAGGTTGATCGGTTATCTTGAAATATTGTCAAATTACATCTACATGCATGATACAATTAAGATTTTGTTTTGTTTTTTGTTAATTTGACGTACCCTCTCTATTTGATGTTGAAATAAAATAGGCCTATGTTGAAAGAAAGTAGAACAATATCTTTGGAAGTTATGATTGAGATACAATATCTAAAAAGTCTTTTTTTCTAATACAAGAAGGAAGAGAAACTCTTGCTCTTAATATGTTTAGAGGAATACGTTTCAGCAGCTGTGTGTCAAAACTTTTTTTTGCACCCTCATAAAGTATAAGCATACTTACATAGTACATGCTCCTTATGTTGGTTTCTCTTTTACACATTGCAGCGACGTACCTGTTATAGATGCTACCATTCAGTATCTGGTAACTTGATCAGCATGTTTTACGTGTATCTTTGCAAAGTACAGGAAAATCGACCGAAGCTTTTTGCCCATGGTGATCTGGCGTAAGAAGCAACAAAAGAATATCCTTTGCATTGCGACTGTTTTCCCCCGCGGTAAGGGATGTGTGACACATTTTCTTGCAAACCTGTGCGAGTTACCACATACTGTTATTGTGGCGGTGCTTAAACGTTGCACTTATTACAGCAACGTGCCTACGGTAAACCTGCTAACTTTCCATTTATATGGGGCTCACTGCTCACACACTTTATTTTCGCCACGTGCTTGGATGTGATGACTGGATTTTATTCAGCAATATACTTACATTAGACGTACCTTTGGTATTACTTGCGCAGATAGTTCTGTCTGAGGTTACCCGTTATCATTCAAGCAACTTGCTTGACGATTGCACTCGCATAGTTTTACAGCATGTTCGTACGCTTTGTAGGCTACGCGAATAGTTAGGCCTACGCGATTTCATTTATAATAGTGGGAGGAACAATAAAGAACGCACAGTGATCTAAAAAGAAGATCGCTTTCTCCCCAAGCAAATGCACGTATCAAGGTGCCAAACCATTATTTTGCTGCTAAGCTATTCACTAGCATGTGTTTTTATTTCAACATGTCGCCACTTTACAAAACACATTAGTTTGTACACTATTTCATTTCCAATGACTTATGCTCTTAAAAAAAGTCCCATATCAAATGACGGTGGATGTTTTGATATCTCCATTGATAATCAAATTCCTTGCATGCTGGCATGGCAGTCAATTGTGACGCTTCTTCGCTTGGCGTGTGTTTAACCCTTTCAGGGCCAACTTTCGAATGGGGCAACAGCTTCTCTCAGTGCGCTTTGGGCGGAGCATATCGAGGAAAGCTTTTGGCCAAGCACGCTCTTCTGGTCCTTGTCGTTATAAGCGTCTTGGTGCTATTCAGTGAAAGGTCGGTTTATTATGACTATGAATCTAGTATCATTCAATTCAGAGCACCTCGACTTTTAGTCGACATTAGCGATAAAAGAGTTAAATAACCGCCGACCCGTGTATTAGTAACTGCCTTTGCTTACTAAAGTACCGGCCAGCGTTGTGCCCGCCAAGGGTAAGCGTGATGGTCAACATCAACTGTCTCACACCACAAAGGGTAGAAAGGTGTGAATACTATTACTGGATTGATGTGTAATTGTTGTCTCCCATTTTACGCCCGTTAGGTACACTAAGTAACCTTAAGTAATTGTAGCGACAAAAAAGTCTTACCATGTTGTCACATTTTGGAGCTTCAGCCCATAGGTGCTTCCTGCAGAAAGATTGACTTTGTCTTCAATTTTGAAAACTATTTAGTCATATGAGTCTTGTCCATTTTTTTTTCTTAAAGGGGAGAAAGGTGCCCTTTATGATAAAGGGCTGTTATTTCCCTGTACAATACAAAGCAGTAGATACCAATATTTCAAACGCCTTGGCATCATACGCTCTATTTTGAGTTTCTTTGTGTTTCGGTTCATTCCTTCTTTATGTTGAATACCCACCTATGGAGAATACCTAGGACTTACATTTGTCAGTAGATGCAAGGCCCAATTGACCACCCATTCTGTCCTAATCAAGTGTCGTGTTACAAATAAACTACTCGCTGATCCAGCCCTGATCAAATGTGTAGTTACAAGGAGAACTTCCACCTTCCTTCACCTGATGAAGTGGATTGAAGACGGAAATGGACAATTCATCACAGGTGTAGTCTAGAGTAAGAACTGGCAACTTTGAAAGTTCTTTAGGTTTTGTCCAAAGGCCCTTTACACCATGTCAAATGAAAAACTGCTTGGGCCACTGTAAGTGGCACATATTTTATCCTACAGTACACTTGTGATGGATTCTTTTTCCCTTGCGCTCAATTTTACAAAAATTGATTGTTTTACTTCAACAGATGTCTGCAGTATATGTAAAAAAACATTGGAATAATAGAATTTGATGTAACAGGCATGACGTCACACGATTATGGTGATTTTCGTTGATATTAAAGATGGGTCATGATTATGAGGTAAAAGTAGTGTGACGTCCTCAAAAACGGAACGCAGGATCACATTACCCAAATATGATATGACGTCAATGCCTGGTGGATATAAAACGTGATGGATTGGTGTTGGCGCAAGAGAGAAATTCTCCTGCCCTCAACTGATGAAGCGTGCAATTCTGACCGGCTTGATCAAATGCTATGTGGTTCCCACCCAACCTGAAGCGTGCTATGACAAGATAGTTCCCACCCATTCTTAACTGATCGAGTGTCCCATTACATATATATAGTGCCCGACCTCCCTGAACCAGTTCAGTGTATCATTACATGAGTACAGAATGGCAAGCCTGTGAACTGGCTTTTAACACTCGGTTAACCAGTGCTCAATCACTTTCTGTTGAGGATCTATTTTAAAAGTCCCAATGACTTTTCATCTGCTGTATTATGTTAGATCCAACTTGGTGAGCAAGTTTCTTTGAACTTCCCTTTGGCTTCACTAGAAAGCAAATAAATGTTATCTATGTGGCTTGGTATTTTGTATCATCGCATGTAAAGACACGTACGGTACACAGAAAAAAAAATCTCATCCATGGGGAAGCAGGAAGGCAGAAAGTGAAAAACTAAACCTGAAAAATAAAACTAGGCATGTACCTCCGTGCTCCAGCGGCAAGCAATAGTGTCAATAGGTCTTCACAATCAAGTTTTCACATCGGCCTGGAGCCCCACTGTGATTTAAAGGGCTGTTGGTAGGTCTACCAGGCCGAGGAGGTATCCACTAAGTGGGTCGCTGAGTTCTTAGTACCGCTGACAATTTTAGCTCAGCTGACTTGTCAGACAGGTGAGCTTATCTGATGTTCCTCCGTCCATCGTCAACAAATCATAATTTTACTTCTCCAAAAGCGACAGCCGGAGCCTCTTTAAACATGGTGTACCTTGGGTGGGTGTCCACCAAATTTGAAATGGCCACACTCCATTGATTTTTGGAGGTTTGTAATGATTATTATTTTGAATCGTTTTGGCATAACTTGAAAATAATTATTGTCCAAAACGGCTCGGCCAGTAACTTAGGATGGAAAAGGAACATTTCTTGGTTCCCATAGGACTCATTATTGGTTGAATTTCAAGGTCAGTTGAGGACGGACTGTTCACTGTGCCCTCTTATAAAAATTTCCGTTGGTTAAGAGCTTTGACGAACCTCAAAACTGAAAAAAAATGTGATAAGCTCACTCAACATTTTCAATTGTTTAACACATCTAAATCAGCATATAAGCTGACTTACTTTTTAAAAAGTTCATTACATCTCGAGAAGCATGTCGTAAAAATAAAGTCGCTATATTTCTAATTTTATACTATATAGGTGGGGCAGCGGTCTTGCTATCATCAGTAAGCTGCGATAGAATGGAGGTTTCAGGCACAGTAACCCTGCTTTACCACTACTAGTTTATCATTTGTAATACGACAAAGATGATGAAAGAGTCAAGGCGCGAAGGGCTCGTAAAAGTAAAATAATAATAATAATAATAATAATAATAATAATAATAATAATAATAATAATAATAATAATAATAATAATAATAAAATGATTGCTTTCTTCCTTCTGTTTTTCTCCTGCACTCATGCATAGGCTATAGTGTCTACAACCACGTCCGCGCTGACAACTAATGTATCATATGACTTAGGCAACAGAGCGACCAGATGCTGAGACCACATCGCTTTTTGCAGAAATCTTTGAGAATGAGTTCATAACAGTTCTTAGACTAGTCACTATATGTAAGATCTGCGCTCCGATTGAGGATTTGTGGCTCAGGTATCATTTATTTGTGAATTCGTTTGGTGCTTCAGCAATATTCACCAGATTCCGTGTGACATGAGGTTGATGACTGACATCTGATCTGATATTCGTCTGCAGACTGCATGATTAAATTTCTCGTTCTAGGCCATCAAACAATAGCTGGACACGTATTTTCGTTGTTTTGATTCAAGGCCTCTGTTTCATGTGTTCACTACACATACAGGATAGTGGCAGTACCTTTTTTCCAGGTCGAACAAAACTTGAAATATGGAGTCAATGTGGAATGAGGGAATGGACCCGTGTGTGGCTTGCAGTCGGGTGGCTTTGAGTCTTGTCATCCTTTTATCAATTGAGACGTCTATCAGTAATTTTTACCGTTAAATAAGGCAAGTCGAAGTACTGCTACAATATGGTGTAGTGTGAAAGCAGATGCACAAGCATTATGAGTATGTTGCTGATGTTTTGGCATGTATTTTGCTTAATAGATCAGCGTTTGAGAACAGCTAGTGTGTTGTTTGTATTATTTTCCGCAACTAAAAAGGAAAGGAATCTGATAATTGTGACCGCCAATCTCAGTGACCAAATCTCAGAATGGAATTAATGAATGTTTTGGTGCAGTGAAGAAAGTGACCGTCTTTTCTATGATAATTTTTTGAAGATTTTATACTATGAGGTCAGACTCAGGATCCATGACGGTGACACAGTTCAGTTCTGATTTGTTTATGTGATTTTGTAAGCTTGGGATGCACGTACCAAGTGATAATCTGTTAAGCAATCGTTATCATGGTAATTAGTATGATTAACCGGAGATTCAGGCGCTGGATAATTTTCCTGAATACGGCAAATGCCAAAAGGGAATTTGACATGATTTAGCTAGCACGGGCAAATGACCTTGAAAGTTATCGGTCTCAGGTCAGATGGAAACGGAGGGGGGGGGGCGCTTATAAATCGCGAAAAAAGTACATCTGGGAGAATCTGTGCTGTATATTTTTTAGTTCTGGACTTAGTATCTCTTTTTCAAGGCCAAGGCCTGTTTTTTACAGATTTAACTGATTCTACTGGCACTAGGCTGGTCAGTGGATCGATGTTACATTGCCTTGCAGGTCATGCTGCAGCTGTCGTATGCATTTTTGAGTACATACTAGTAAATGACAGTTGGAATTTTGCTACGTACTTGGGTACTGGTATTAAATGAAGTGTGTGTGTGTGGGGGGGGGGGGGGGAGACCACAGGCGACCGAGGGAAATACGCTCTTTGAATGCTATCTTTAAATGTAAGCATTAATAGAAAGAACCTATGTGGTTTATTCTGAGTTAATTTGGTTAATTTTGATCATGAGTGACATTGAAAAGTCAAATTGACATATCGGCTCATACCTATGTAATGTTGGATCCTGGGCCCATGGTTACTATTAAAAATTTATAGAAAAGTACCCATGGGATTTCTTTCAGTATTTTGAAAATTGGCCTTCTGTTACCTTGAAAGGTGAAACTGACATATCGGCCTATTTCTTTGTAATATTGGGCCATGCCACTTAAAAAAAAAACTACCCCTGAATCGGGTGAGTGAAGGCTGATATTGCAAACAGTACCGATGGTCAAACACCTTTGGGTGACCATGGAACTGGGTAGGCCATATTTCGGTTGACATTATCAAGTCAACTGAGGACAGGCTAAACACCCATCTTGTGGATGTTACAGTATTCTATCACATAACAGCATTTCTGCATTTCCATTTAAAGAAACCAATTTTCATTTTTCCTTGTCCATTTGATCCCATTATACACTTACTCCACCAATTAAGGTCCAAATCAGCATATCAGTTTAAAGTGCGCAGTGAAGTCTGTCCTCCATCTATGTCACAGGTCAAAAGATGCAACTTTTTTTTCATAGGTGCTTGGCATGCGAAGGGGGTATTTTCGGTGTTGGGCATTATCAAAAGGTTGCACAGTTTTAATATTTTATGAAACTTTTGCGAAAGCAATGAAACAAGGGCTGTATGAACAGCCCATCCTCAGCTGACCTGGATATTCAACCCATAGTGAGTTCCATCTTCGTCTGGGAGTACACAGAAGTGTTCCTAGCCTGCGAAGCGGCCTTGATCCCCCTATCTCTTATGTAAAATTCAGAAACAAAAACATTAGAGCCTGCCGAGCGTGACCATTTAAAGACACTGAATCAAGACTTCCCCATGGTTCATACCCACCAAGTTTGAAGTGAATCTGGATAATGGATTTGGAAAAAAAAAAGGGAAAAAAATGTAAAAGATTTATTGTAATTCCCATTGACTTGGAATGCATTATAATCAACAAAAACGAATGCATTGAATGACAGGTGCCCTAACTGAAAATTATTAAAAGTCAGCGATTCATTGCATCATCATCTAGTTTATCTAATTTTGTTTGACCCTTCCACAAGAAGCATTTCTAGTAAGGTTCATCAGAATTTGCAGGGCTCTTTTGGAGAAGGCGTAAAAACTAGTGAAAAAACAGAATTAACACACACACACACACACACACACACACACACACACACACACACACACACACACACACACACAATCCCAATCCTAAAAAAAGAGAAAAAATGTATCGTTCATTAGAGGAAAAAATAATGTCTTACGGTACCCAGAAGTGTTTCTGTTAATACGTTTTTACAGATTTTGTCAAAACCCCTCAAAAATCATTGAAAAATACCAAATTACAGGTGCACAATTATTTGCCAAATTTGATAAAGACTTGCCTAAGGTACATTCCCGCCAATGTTGAAGCGAATCTTGCTGACCGTCTCGGACAGGTCGAAAATGTGAATGTTCATTGCAAACTCCACTGACTTCTCTAGCAATAAATGGGAATGTACGCATTAACCAAGATGTACCCGAATTAAAATTTTCGGTAAAAATTAGGGATCCAGCCTAACCTCACCTCATGAACAAGTTTGTTTGTCCTTTCCGCAAGGCACATTTCCACCAAGTATCAGCACAATCTGCCAGACGCTTTGGGCGAAGAAGTAAAAAACAGTGGAAACACATACATTCTTAGAAACTGGAAGAACATTGCCGGCTACGTGTTGAACAAACTTCTCTATGCAATTTTGAAGCAATTGGCAAGCAGTTTTGGAGAATATTTTTAAAGATTTTATAATAATAATAATAATAATAATAATAATAATAATAATAATAATAATAATAATAATAATAATAATAATAATAATAATAATAATAATAATGATGATAATAATAATAATAAATACAAAAATCAAGGGTGCATGACCATTTAAACAAACTTAACAAGTTTTGTAGAGACCCACCCAAGTTACAACCCCACCAAGTTTGAAGTGAATCTGACTAACAGGTTGGGAGAAGTAGAAAAAGTGAATTACTATTGCAATTTCCATTGACTTCCGCTGTAACCCAAGGGAATGTTCACATTAACCAACAGGTACCCGAATTGAAAAATTCGTTAAAAGTCCAGGATCCACCACAACCTTACCTTGTGATCTTGTTTGTTGACCCTTCGAAAAGGTACATTTGTACCAAGTTTCAGCGCAATCTGCCAAACAGTTTTGAAGAAATAAAAAATAGTGAAAACACACAAAAATTCGTTTAACTGTAAATTGCAGCGCCACCTGTAAAACAAGGCCTATGTTTCCCCACAAGTTCCTCTATGTAATGTCGGAGCAAGTAGCCAAACGGTTTTGGGGAAAGGATTTTTAACATTTTTCCAAAAACCCAAACAAAACAAAACAAAAACAAAAACAGAAACAAAAAAAAAAAAAAACAAAATAAACATACAAACACCCCCCAAAAAAACAAAACAAAACAAAACAAAACAAAATAACAGACAAACAAACAGACAGACAGACAAACAAACAAACAAAAACACCCAAGGTAGATCCACAACAAATTTGAAGAGAATCCATCTGACTGTTTTGGACAAGAAGTCGAAATTGTAAATGTGAACGGATGATGATGATGACGACGACGACGACGACGATGATGACGTAGCTTACAACGGACGACGGAGAAAGACCAATCACAAAACCTCTGCTGACTGCAAGTCCACTTAATTGTAGAGTTTTGTTCTCATTTACAGGATAGCTAAACAAATTGAATGGAAAGATCACTTCCTCTGTTGAATGGCCTCTGTCCTAAATTTTCCTGTGCCCAGCTGTGACCCATGGTTGCATATAGTATCTAAATGAAACATGTCACCAGGAAGCATTATGGGTATCTCCCTCCCTCCTTCCCGTCCAACTGTTGCAGGTGGAGACCCCTGGCGGATAAACAAAACCATCTTCATCCATTGGCTGAAAATGTCATGTGACACAGAAGCCAATGCTGCCACCATGCAGAATACTGTATCCGATATGACCTAGTTCCTATTCCCATTATTCAGCAAACACCTTTTTGCTTGCTTCCACAAGTTTGTGTGAGCGAACATGGAATCGAGATGACTTGATCCAACTAGTCCACTCACTCATCTGCGTCAGAAGTCGGACGCACAGTGTGACACATCGGAAGGATGGTGCTTCACTCTTTGATGGGGACGGTAAAAAGGTCCGCAGTTCAAATCGCGATATCTACAGCGAAAAAAGACACTTGTGATGATAAACTGGGAACCGCTAAGTAAATGGATGCATTGCCTTTGCCTTTGGGTGAAATCTCTCTCTCTCTCTATATATATATATTTAATGAAAAACAACTATGGAAATAAATGATGTGCAGTAACCATGACATACCTCACGCATGTCATGTATTCACGGTAACTGGTACACATCACGCATACACTATGTTTTTGTTTACTGATTTGTTCTCACATCTTTGACATATGACATGGTCGTACTATATGTGCAGAGGCCATCCTAAATTAATGATATGTTTGGAGACAGTGTGGCTTTTTTTAAGCAGAGCTTTTTGAACAAACGCACGGACCGTAATCTGGTCTCCGCAAGGATGCAGCCGTATTGTCTGGTAAACAGACCAATCTTGTTTTCGCTGCTCCAACACAGAGCTTGGTCAGTTTTTGAGGTACAGGATGTCCTGGGTTGGTCAAACATTTGTATTAAAAGCTGTGCTTTTGAGTGGAACCCAGGTGTCACATTTCCACACCTACACACATTAATGACATATGCAAAGTCATTAAATTTGTGGTGTTGACCTCGCGTTACCTATTGTGTCACATTGAGATTTTGGCAGGTTTCCATTTTACACACTTTGATGTTTCCTTCAACGCCTGTCGAAGTGTTCTCGTGAGTGTTACGTGTGCCTTGTTTCTTCTTGAATTACATCATCATGTGCGTCCTATTTTCGTTATATCATTTTAGCTACCTCCAGAGACCATTTCGTTTTTCACAAAATCCCCTCTGATCGCAATTTGCCTAAATTTTCCGTCTACTGGTCGCGATGGCGCCGTGCTGTAGCTTGAAGAGAAGTTTTTACGTGCAAGAATTGTAAAGCACGCTGGTCGACAAAAACGTCGTGCATTATAATGCGGCATAACATGTGACAAAAACGACAGTCTTTGCACCGTGGTAACTTATTCCCTGTGTGCAGGGTGTACATCATCCTTAAGTACTACATTCCGATCCAGTTGCCCCGTCCGCACTGGGTGGACAAATGGCTGTGCAACAGTTTACCACTTTATCTAGAAATTGCACAGTCAATGTCGTTCCTAATAAAATAACTATACTTTGACATGCTACAGTGATTGTACAGATAGCATGTTGACAAACAAGTTATTTACTGACCATGGCATATAATAACTTCCCCGAAAATTACTGGCACATCTTACTGGTAAATTACAGTAGTTACTGACAAATTACAGTTACTTACAAAAAGTAGTTTTAGTCACTTTCAGCAGTAGATTGGCAATGCATCACTGAGGAATACACACAAATTGGCGGGTTGGGTTTCAATGTTTTGTGCCAAAGAATTCCATCACATATCCAACATGTCATGTCCGATACCCTATTCCGTATGGTGGCAGCACCTGCTCTCTGTGTCACATGACATTGTGAACCAATAAATGAAGCAGGTTTTTATCCCCCCAAGTGTCTCCACGGCAACATGTAGATACCAGGGTAAGTTACCTGCAGCGCTAACTACAAGCGAGATGCTCCATTTGCAGGGGGTTCGGGGATGCAGAAATCCATTTGATTCATCAGGTCTGAATATTATCATTCTTTGGATACCCCGGTGAAGCAACGGGTTACTTTGCATATGTGCGCAAAAACACACAGATGTCAACAACGCAGTCATGTCAACATAAAGTCACACAAGTCGATTGTGAAGGCGCTATCAGCTGTGTACGCACATATCGTCAGCTGTGAGGTGAAAGGTGTATGTGGTAGTTGCATTTAAAAAGTATGGAAAAAGGAAAGAAAAAGAAGAATCTCCCATCATTTCTATATATGGGTGGAGACACAATTGTTGCCACATGGGTGTGTTATTTTCAATTCGAAATTAACCTTCAGAGACTTAATATCGATGAATCTTTCCGCCTCTTCATTAAAAATTACAACAGTGGTCCCATGTCGTAAACGTTTTCTGTTTCGCATTATATAGTTTGATCAAGAATGATTCAGGTGATTAAATCCGCGGCACATTTTTGTAGGCTATGGGTGCACGCAGCAAAGTGGACCAAGGAAATTGGTTGACCTAGGGTGCAGACAGTTAAGGTTGAAGTGTGCAGTCTGTCGAATAATAAACTTGTAGCCTGACAACCACTGACTGTTGAGAGTCGTGCGTTTCGACTGACCACATCAAAAGTTCAGTCAGGAGATTTTAGACGTAGGCAACTCCAGTTTTGTGGCTTTTACTATTACAACGATACAAGCTTTAGCAGAAGTTTTGGTAAAGATACAGCAGGTTTATTGATACGCACACCAATAGAAGACAACATTGATCCTGTGATATGAAGTGTCAGATGGCTTGTTTCGCCGGTGCGTCATACAGGATTTCGCGCTGAATGAATAGGTGTATGATTATGTTAAAACATTCGTGATGGAGATAGCACAATGCAATCTAAGGGATCTATGAAGGCTATAATTATTAGATATCAGATTTAATCCTATTTTGGGGGATTCATTACACATAGCCCAGGGTATTATCCAACGGACTCAAATATTTCAGATGTATATTGCGCTTTCTGAATTTAAGAAGATATAAATTCACGGGCCTTATTTGGAAATATGTAAGAGGGTTGGGGTGTACTGCTGAATCAGGATCCCCAAGCGGTCAATTTTCTGAACTGATTTTACACAATTGATAAGAGAACACAAACATACTACTTGAATTGAACTATTCAAGTTTCAATAACATGTAAGCATGCACACTGCCTTTCAAGCTCTTTGAAGATGTGAAACATATATTTGTATATATATGTATATATATATATATATATATATATATATATATATATATATATATACAAAAGTCAGTTTGCTTGAAATAGTTTTATCTTCGCTTCAGATTAGAACAAAATATCACTGATGAATTTATAAGATATTGAGTATTAGAGAAGGCTGTTTTTAATAATTATCTTTAAAGTCTTTAAAGAAGTCAGTTTTGATCAAACTCAATAAGCAACTTTATCCAAATAAATTGTTACCGGTAAAGGTAGGTGTGTGATTTTTGTTTGGTTCTGTTTTTTTTTTGTTTTTTGTTTTGTTTTTTTTTGTTTTTTTGTTTTTTTTGATCGTTGTTGTGTGCACATGTATAAAAACATTCATATTGTGTTATTGGTTGTTTGCATGTTTCGCAAAACATCAAATTGTCAAATGTAACATTCTCGCTGGCAACAAAGTTAATTATTTACACGCAATTCTTTTGTGTTAATATTGCACCAACTTTTGTGAAATGCTGAATCTTACTGGTAAAGACCCTGTTCTAATATACGTTGGGTCAGCTTAAGGGTAAAATCGCTTATTCTAAATACAATATATCTGTACATATCATGGCACGTAATCATAAATGGTTTTGAAGGTGTCCTAAATTTACAACCATTTGTGTTAGACAGTTTGTCATTGGCACAATCCCAGCATGTTCGTGACATGTTTTTTATCTGTTGATGGAGCCAGCATGGTGATAAATGTTGTCGACACATCATGACAATACCCCAAACATATGTTTATTACTAACAAATAACTGTTGCTCAGCATGAATGCGGTAAAAATAAATGGGTTCCATACTTCCTGGAAATATATATATGTGTGACCTCTCTTTGAGGCTCCATTTTTATTGTGGAGAATAACTCATATATATATATATATATATATATATATATATCACCTGTATAGTTGCATCCCACACAGTCTACCTAGTGTTATGGACATCCTGAATATTGAAAGTTTCGCATCACCGTGGTTAATTGGACATCATGTTTGCAAACACGGAGCAATTTTTGTACGATCGACTCAAACAACCACTAATTATGCACTTTGCACTTTCTGGAAGAAGCAGAATGAAGCAGACCCCAAATTCTTCATTTTTCTCTGTATATATATTTTGGGGGTAAGCAGAGAGAGGAATTAACGCGCATGGAAAGTATAGAATTTAGATGATGGACTTTCGGTATCATTATTAATAATATGAGAGCCTTGCCGGGGCATTTGGCTTTTTTAGATGGCTGTGTGAAGCAATACTTGGTAAAGTTTTTGAACGAAAAACTACTGATTTAATTTTAATGTTAATACATACATACATACATACATACATACATACATACATACATACATACAAACATACATACATACATATATAAATACTTGCATGCTGTCGACAATTACAACCTTGCTGTGATAACTGATTAAAAACGGTTCAACGATTTACATTTGATTCCTCCGTTCCCCTTGGATAGGCGAGCAAAAATAAGCCGAAAAACAACAATTTGAGTTTCCCATTATCCTCAACTCTGATTCTGGATAAAAGACACGATTTCTGTGTTTTATATTTTACAGACTTGTACTATCTTGAAGTATATATACATATATATATATATATATATATATATATATATATATATATATATATATATATATATATATATATATATATATACGCACGTACGTAAATACGCATATATATGCACGTATGTAAGTTTATCTAAAGTGCATCTTCTGAACAATATAGTACGGCAGACGCTTCGAATTGTGCGTTTCATATATCACCGTCATTTTCGCCAGACATCACCATTGAAGACTTTTTTTTTCTTTAGCTTAGCTGCACATATGCGATGGTCAGTCGTCGTTGGTCCGTCCGTCCGTCAGTATTTATGTACTTACTTTGGTACAATAGCAGGTGTAACTCAAAGACTTTCGTCCATAATTCACGTTTTCTACTTCTCCAAAACCGTCAGCTGGATTCACTTGAAACTTGCATCCTGGGGATGAATCTGCAATAGGTATCTACCAGTCTGGTTCAAATGGTCACGGTCCAGTGGTTTCTGGATTATTTTTAATGATTTTTGTGGTTCAGTTTTTGGCAAAATATAAAATAATCTTAATCTCTCAAAACAGCCAACCCATGGCTTTGGAATTACATGGGTACACTTCTGAGGACCCATAGACCTTGATTTGTTCACTAGGTGGCGCCGCATTTTTTCTATTTTTGGGTGTTAAAGCTATAGATCAACTTCTTTTCCAAAATCGTGTCTTAGATTCTTCCGAAACCCGGCGGAAATGTAGCTTGTGGAAGAGTGAAACGAACTTACTCGCTAAGTTATGATAGTCTGCATCCCTGATTTTCAACGATTTTGTCAATTTCGGTACTCATCGGTTAATACATACATTCCAATTGATTACGATGCAAGTCAGTGGGGATTGCAATGATAAGACATTTTCAACTTCTTCTTCAAAACCGTTAACCAGATTCCTTTTAAAAATTGGTGGAAATATACCTTGCGTTGGTCTTTACCAATTTTGTTCAAAAGGTCACTCTCCAGTGATTTTGGATTTTTAATGGATTTTGGGGGGGGGGGGGTATTTTTTGGCAAAATCTTGAAACAAAATCTCCAAAACTGCCAAGCCAATGCTTTGAAAGCACATGGGGACACGTCTGGGAGACCTCTTGAGCTTAATTTGTTCAACAGGTTGCGCTTATTTTTCGCTTTTTAAATAATTTTTGTGTGTTTTCACTTTTCCTGACTTTTTATCCCAAACCGTAACTTGGACCCTCTTTAAAAGAGAAAAATGATTACGACAAGGAAATGCCAGTTCTCATTTCCAACCCCCTCTGATTATGGTATTGAAATAATTCTTGCATTAAAATCTTCATTTTTATATACTTGTTGCTATGGAGAGTGGAGGCACGTGGAATGCAAGGCACGAATTGAACCTCTAACCTATTGTCAGCTATTAATTGTGTATTATGCATATGGCAGTTCTTTTGACGAAGGCACCGCCTGTAAAAAGAAAACCCTTTAGTCCTTTTATTTAATTTTGAGCGACATGGCTAAACACAGGCATCTACCGTTCTCCAGTCGCTGCTGGACATAAAGTACTTTAAACCAACGCGTATATACGTAGCATGAAGATTATTGTTTTCAGCTTGAATATTTTTGTTCGTCTTTATTCTTTTTGGTTTAGCATGACAATGTTGCAACACTTGATAGCCGCTGTAAATACGGCATATCATGAATTGGAACAGCCCCTTTGTGTATGAATACTTTCAATGTGCTTGTTTTCACGTGTCTAACACGGTCTTTGCATTTCAGGCATTTAACTAAACTCAAATATTTCACTATTTTGGGCGTGGTTTCTGTTAAACCTAAGTTAAAATGCTGTTTCATTGTGTCTCTATTTTGATGTTTTTTGTGTGATCATTGACACGGGCGAAAACAAAAATACAGCGAAATTAAGTGAATTTACAGTGTACGTACAAAGGCTTAAACAAAACGCATAGACACAAGCTAAAACAGTTTTCATGTTGCTTTGATGAAATGAAAATACGAAAAAAGGAATGACCCTAAAAGCACATTTCTGTTTCAAATGGGTCCTACTGTATTCAGACAAATTGGCGTGCCATCCCATAGTAAATATAATGTCGCGACAGCCCATTTTA
This sequence comes from Hermodice carunculata, assembly GCA_964020975.1. Classification (NCBI taxonomy): domain Eukaryota; kingdom Metazoa; phylum Annelida; class Polychaeta; order Eunicida; family Amphinomidae; genus Hermodice; species Hermodice carunculata. The sequence continues at coordinate 16,708,813 of OZ026616.1, read as the reverse complement.
AGAATACTATCACATAGCTCTATTTGCCTCGGAGTGCGATGCCTGGTCAGGCAGTCATTGTTGTTGACTTCCTGGTAACTTGTCTGCATGGGCATTTGTGAGAGTTCAGTTGAATTTTCCATTTTTTCCCCCTCCGCTACAAATGAACTACAGAATACATTAGTATGAAAGGCAATCGATTAACAATGCTTTATAGGCGGAGTTAACTACATGACCTTTTTGTGAAATAACTTTGAACACGACGAAGACGTACTAGTTCAATAAAGTAATGCTCATTTTATGTATTATCTCTTCAGTGCCATATAACATGTCATGTTTGTTATGCATAATATGGGTTTACCTGTGCAAAAAAAGATGTCTTTGATCTTTACATTAACGATGCTGAATATGCTTGTCTTTCGATGTACAATGGGGTGTATTGTAGTCTTCTGATGCACTGTGATGTATATTCCATTGTTCTCTTCAAGTGCTCTGTAACTCTTATGTTTGATTCCACGGTGGTGTGTATTCTATTGTCTGGTGAAGTTTTCGTTTATGTGGTGTTAACGTCAATTTTTTTTCTCCACCGAATGTTTTAAAGCAAATTCCCTCTGGTAAGCATAAAGGTAAATAACTCATTTGCTCAGAGTTGTTTCAGGTAAAGAACTCTTAATAATTATGCACATTCCAGAGTATCATATTAAAGGGTGCCACGGTCATATAATGACACATTGTGTTTACTCACTTCAAGAGTTATTGTGCTCCTGTCTGCATACCAACACAAAGACATTCCTGTCATCTTCTTTGTCAATACTTCAATAGAGATACTTTACATCTTTACATCAAAGAGTTTCGTTGATTACCGGCCAACATTGAGCGCAAGTCAGCATAAGAATCTTCTAAAGTAAACTACAGGATTTATCTATTAACTGTGGAATCATTGTTTGAAGTTAGTAGCTTTGCATCACGCGTATACAGCGGCTGAATCTATTTGTTGGGAAACAAACTGTGCTTCACACAAGAAGTACACTTGAATGTGGAAAAAAGTTGTATATATTCGTAGTTCCGTTTTTCCATAAAATAATAGCGTTGTTTGAAGACAAATTTCAGTCCACTTGGAAATACTACAGGATGATATCCGAAAGTATGCTGTGTCACACAGAGCACACTCCACAAATCGCCAGCGTGTTTACCCATGGTACACTGCTATAAGGCATATTGGGTATTTTTTTTATATGGCTTGCGTTATGATAGTCGTGCACCTGGAAGTGTGCCAATGGTGAATAAGATAGATGAGGGACAAAAACACTGTTATAACTCACAACTATTCATACAACATTAAAAAAAAAAAAAAAACTTTTGTGTTCGTACTCGCCCTGTTTTTTAATTGTGAGCGAGATTTTGTTTCTTGTAAGTCACATTCATAACCTTTTGTATGCCGGCATAATATATGGTTGGTCATATCGACAACCCTTCCAAGGTCCAAGGGGTCAAACAGTGATTACGTCATTGGTCGTTCAAATGTTTTCTATGTAGATGAAACGATAAAATATTCAGTGCCCCCACGGGAATTTTTTCAGGGCTTTGCAGAAAAGAATATTCCGGAAGATGAGCACATTTTCGGCAATATTATATATAAAGGAAGTAGATATCAAATCCTTTCAATCGGTCTAATGGGTGTATATCATGTTTTGACAGGATATTTGGGAGTAAGTAGAAGCAGAGATAGCAGAACTCATTCAACTCCTATAAAAATTATTTTCTTACGTTGCTTGCAGGAGTCTGGACAAATCTCATTTAGTCAATGCTTCCAAAATGTTATTTTTACTACTTTTCTCAACTTGTTTAATATTCTTACCGAATCCCTTTGATTAAAAATTCCACATCCGACTTTAACCCATTCTTGCTTCATCTGTCCTAGTGCCGTGTTTGACTGAGTCAACAGCTTTCTTCGGACCAAAGTGCGCCGAGGAAAGTTGTTGATCTGGACTTTTCTTATGTTCTCAACTAACATGAGTATGCTTGTAAGAGGTACTTAGATGGGAGGTCAGATTACAGGGAGTATAGTTCTGGTATCCTGATCTTAGTGCAGAGCTCATCGGCTCTGGTCAAAATTGGCTGTGACAGACAGTTGTGTTTAGGGGCCAGCCAAAATTATCAACATTTTCAAATTGCATAGAGTACTATTTCACAGCCCCCCCCCCCCCCCGCAGCATCGTTAGGAAGGAAGGAAGGAACCAGCCAACCAACCAACCAAGTAAATAAATACGATGATGAATGGCATCTTTCAAGCCTAAAAACAAAATAGGAGTTTGATGTCTTTTCCCATTTGAATTTAATATTTCCTGGATAAATGTCTATAGGGTCCGAAAATATAAGTCCCAGATTAGTCGAGCATGCTCTATTCAAAGTAATATGTTCAACGATGTAAGGTTGGCGGAGCTGCAACACCTTCCCCTTTCATGTCTGCGGCCCGGGTTCAATTCACCGCCGGGGATGCAAGCGGAAAGATTCCTGCCAGTCCAACTGTGCACGGTGGTATTCTCCGACTCAATCGGTTTCCTGCACCAAACAATTGGGTGAAAATTTATCGTTACGATCTTCTTTTTACCCAAGTCAATGGACAGATGACAATATAAGCACTTTAGATAAAAAAGATAAAATATTTTTATTTAAAGAATTTACGACATAAAGAATTACAAAAAACCCCCTGTGTATTTCATTATCAATTTACGGGGGGGGGGGGGGAGGAGTATTTGACAGATGTACATTCAAGTATCTTTGTAATCATTGTATAGAGAACGAAAAAACTGTCAAATTTCAACCAGGGTACCAACCTGGAAATTGTTAAATTTCAATCAGCATACCTGCCTGGTAAAATTTAAATTTCAATCATGGTACTAACCTGGTAATTACCCGGTCTCAAGGCTATTAGAACTATAAGACGTTATTTTTGAAGCCATAGATGATAAATTAGTTAATGTTGTACTCTTAAGAGTCAATCGTGCATTTGACAGCGTATGACACAAAGGGCTGCTTTATAAGCAGCATGCTATCGGCGCCAAAGGAAATGTCCTTTGTTTGGTACGAAAGTTATCTGTTTCTGTGACGGCATAGAATCTTTTTAAAAAGCTTCATGAAGTAATTAAAACACGGGGTCTCCCAGATATAAATCCTAGAACCACTGTCACTTATAATTTCAATTTAAATGATATTTTAAGCATAGTTGAATCGCAAATTATACACCTTGCTGACGACACGTCTGTATTCGTCTGAGACTATTGTTTGGCAACTATCATTCTAAATAGGGGCCTGTTAGCCATTAGAATGTGGGTTCATCAATGAATTGTCGCCATTAATGAAGATAAAACCACATCCAAATTGTTCTCTATACTTCGAAACGTTACTTGGGCCTTCTTCATTTTTCTGGAAAAACTATCTCTCATGGAAAACAAAGCTGCATTGTTATCTTGGTTTTCATTTGTCCTCTGATGGTTCATGAATCCGTCATCTTGAAAACGTAAATCTTGAATCCCAGACATGTGTTGACTATTTAAGTAGTATAACATGTCTGTTTGACCGAAAGCAGCTGGAATGGTTTTATGCTATCTTTATTAGTTGGCTTTCAAAGTACGGAGATATTCCTTGTGACAACTGCACTCAAAGCTTTTGGCCGACATGCTTGAGGGCGTCCAGCACGCTGCTACTTAGAGTTGTGGCAGATGCCGCTTAGAACTCTAACAAACTTATAACACCAAGAAATTCATGACAGAGAGCCTTATACGTAAATTGCTGCCAATGCACAAAGTCATTGATTGATCATCACCCGTATATTTAAGTAATAATGCATCAGATGTCATTTAAAGTGGCCATAACACATTATATTCAAATATTCCTCGAGTGTTTTGAATTTCTGAGCAAAAACTAATTTCTTTGTTTCCCTCCAGTCTGCAGCTGTTTGAAAATTCAGATGACAATCTGACAAAATTCGTAATGCTGTTTTTTTTTTGAGTTTAAGAAAAAAGTAAATAGAGATGTCGTATGTGTTCTCGATTACTGTCACAGAGAAAACAGGTTTTCCCGAATCTATCATGCCCGAGTACGTACGTATTGTTGTCCATGCACTGGGCGAGTTCATGTTTCGGTGTAATTCAGCCCCATTGCACTTGACGTAAGAAAAGCATGCGACACTGTCGACCATGCTATCCCCCTTGAAATAAAAAAAAAAGAAAGAAAAAAAAACTCATTTTAAGGCTTCAAAGATACAATGTTGGAATGGGTCAAAAGCTACCTCACCAATAGGCTACCAGCCTCATGAAAAGATAGTAATCTTTCTGATGCCAAGCATTTTACTACAGACGTCCCCCACGGCTCAATTCTGGGGTCTCTGCTCTTATTAATTTACATGAATGACATTGGTGCTTGCATTCGACTCTTCACTTGTATGCGGATGACACACTCTTTCATTATTTCAAACTTAATGTTGATGCCGTGTCTTATGTTCTTAAGGAAGATTTTTCTCATGTAATCTCGTGGCTCAAAACTATCAAGGTCAGCCTTCATCTTTAAAAAAATGTATGCTTATTAGTAACAAGCCCACAAATAATGACCTGGGTTTGACCTTAGACGATGAACCTGTCAAACAGGTAGACTTCTACAAATATCCTGGTGTTCAGATTGACTCACAGTTCAAATTTTAGGATGATTTTTGACATGGTTATGGCTAAGGTCAAACGGGCGATTGGGTTTTTTTCTCAAGGGCGACCAAATTTATACCACCACACGCCCGGATCACCTTGTAGGACACGTTCGTACTTCTCCATACAGTTTATTGTAGTACAGTCTGGAGTACTGGCAACCGCAAACAGGATGTAATGAAACTTCAAAGGATTCAAAACAGGGTACATAGTATGCATAGTAATTTTCCCGCCACAAAGCACGGGTTTAATGCCCGACGATCACGGGGAACGTCCAGGTCGCATCACTGTCACAGGCAGGCCATATGCTTCTTTCTCGCAAAATAAGCATTCTTTTTGAGAAATTAAGTTCACAAATGCCAAACTCGTATTCTTTTAGTACTTCCCGGGCCATACATAAGAAAAATTCCAATATGCCTTTAATAAGTAATCTGTATTTTCAAAATATGAGTGATACCCCGCTTGTCCCACAGGTACCGACCCGTATCTCGCCATATCTCACCAAGCGAGACTACGCAATCAGGTATGCAGTTGGGGCGGGAACTTAATGTGCATATCTCCTATTAGAACTATTTTATATTGTGCTCCAGACATACTGGATACCATGAGACGGATGTGTATCAGAGAAGGATTCTTCTACAATCATCGAATTTTAATCTTTAATCTAGAAGATAAACCAATAATAAAATCCCTGATTTTTTCAGTGCTATCATCCTCAAGACACACTAATAATACCAGACCGGCTAATTCAGGCAGACCTCGTCATAGTTAACCCACCCTAAATCTCTACATACCACCAGTTGTACAATTTAGAATGCTGTCTCCCAGCTTGTCCGTGATACTCGATCATAATATAGTTTTTAAAAAGTGTCTTGAATTATATACTTAGTCAGGTAGAGCGCTTTTTAGGTACTGTGGCGGGTCCCTGGCTCGCCCTGGTGCCCGTTGGCGCCATAAGACTTTAGGATCTACGTATGGCATGTTGCATTTTGGAAGTACAAGCCTCCAATTTTTGAAGCTACGGCTCTACACATGTTCATATCTGATTTCATGTATCTTAACGTTATTTTACAGTTGGTGTGAGCCTCCATCCCTCCACAAATATATTTCTGAATATTGATTTCTGGTGAAGTTACAAACTTAAAAAAAATGATAATAATAATAATAATAAAATAAATAAATAAATGAATAAATAAATAAATAAATAAATAAATAAAACTAACTATATATATATATATATATATATATATATATATATATATATATATAGATAGATAGATAGATAGATAGATAGATAGATAGATAGATAGATAGATAGATAGATAGATAGATAGATAGATAGATAGATAGATAACAAAGCACAAATACCCGTCATATGTGCACGAGCATAACAGAAACAGAAGGTCTGTTCTTTGAGCCTGAATTGTCTATTGTATAATTGCATTAGACAAATATTTCACCCTTTTTAGTTAGATTTCCTAAATTTAACCCCAGTTTATATTCACTGCTTAACGATGACAACGATATTTTAAACTATATTATGATTGAGTATCATCGACAAGCTGGGAGAGAACATTCCAGATTATGAAACCCAGATTTCAATTGCCAGTCACTTGAATGTCTACATGTGTTCATGCGTTAAACTGAGAGATTTGATGATAAGTAACAGCGCATGTTTCCTTGTATATATTTCTCTTTATATTGCCGTTCCTGTAATGTTGTTCAATTATATGCATATTTTACCTGGTGTATAGTAAGGTATGGTTGAAACAAAAAATGGGACTGAGCAAAGCAACAACGCTTGTCTCGAAATGCATGTATTACTTTGAAAAGAAGAATGGTTAAAACTAAACTTCAAACTATTTCCTATTGGATTTGGCACATAGATACGCCTTCTGGTTTAAAGTATGAGTGTGATTTGTCCAGAGCAAATATATAATTCAAAGCCTTAGATAATATATAAAATGAGCTTAACAGCTGCAACTCACTTACTTTTCCAAACATACAAGAAGCACAATCTATTTAGAAATTTGCATTTGTTTGGGAGAAAATTTTACAATTTTGATCGCCATCCTGTTCGATATTTCCCCACAATTAATTTGAACACCTACAACAACAATAACGGTTCATTTGAGTTGAACATATTTTAATTCGAGACAAGTGGGCAACAAATCAGGCGTGTAGTAAGACCTCTTATTGTTGATTGTATGCAAACACTCGAAGGGATCCACCCTTCAATACAACAACTATAATGGGCCATTCGTTTTATCATAAACATATAATATCGAAGGAAAGTTAGACTTGAGGGACAATTTTATACCACGATATCCGTTGTAATATTATGTCGACGACACACAAGGCCATTATCAGTGTTTCAGATTAGTATCATTGGTGTCACGTCCCTGCTTGACACAGGTTAGCCTCATGTACACATAGATTGAGTTATCCTCTGATATAATATAAGCGCCAAGTGTTAGTATTAATGAAGCATATATGGATCCTTTTTCAATGTCAAACGCATTTTTTGCAAGAATTGAACGTCATTTTTCGGGGTGAAATGTGTTTGTATGAAAACATTTGGTTAACACACATATTACATTTGCCAGCCAGGATCGTGTTGGTTGGGGTTGGTAAGTTCCATATCTCTTATTCTTGCGAATTTTAACAACAGGTCATGGATTTGCATTCGGACTGAAAAATCTTATTTTCATCCCGACTCGTCAAGCTCGTCTGTAAATTTCTCTTGTCGGACATATCGTCAAGAACTCCCAGTCTTTCTTTTGACGCACTTTTGTAGACTTCAATCGATAGTTGTCTCAGTCTACTGGGGTATAAAGAGGGTTTCTGTGACTGAGCTTAAATTTGGCCTAGGTGCTGGAAAAGTCGTATGCAAAACTCCAAATACTCTTTCCTGTGTATTCTTCATTTTGTTTGAGTTCGTTGGCCCATAAAGATGCCATGCTAATAAACACTCATTGAAACTCGCCAGTACAAAGGTACTGAAGTTAAAAGCTTTTCTTTCTCATCAAGAATATACGAGAACCCTCGTAGAAAAAATCTCTTATGCAACTTGCTTACAGATATTTGTAACATGACCTTGGACTTTTAAATTATCTATATGGACACCAAGTAGCTTAACACACCGTTCTGTATCAACAGTAATGTAATACCATCGATTCGAAAGCTCTTGTTTTTCAGTTTCATTTGTGTACCTGATAACTTAGCCTGAAAGTTATTTGGATTTGCCTACATACCATATAGTATGAATCATTTAATGCCCGTGTTTGCGACATTTTTCAGGCTTTTTACAAATTGTGAGCATGAAAAGACGGTTTTTTCATCAGTAGAATTGCAAACGTCACAGTGGTCTTCAATTTAGTGGAAAAGGTCGTTCATTGAAACATTACACGGGAGGGGCCCCAGTATACTTCCGTGGGGGACTCTTTGTAGAATTCCCGTCCACTCACTCACACATGCGCCCCCTAACCCTAAATGTCCAGTACTATCTTGTGTTGGAGGTGCATGTTGGCATTTTCTTTAAACTTGTCTCTAACCTTGATATCTCTAAATTTATCAATTATCAGTCATTTATCACCTCTTTAGTGACAAGACAAGATAATTTTGATGTGACACATTTATATGTACAAACTCATTGTTTTTTCTTCCCGGAAGTGAATGTTTCTAAGGTTTTTTGACAGCTAACACCAGAGAGTTACCAAACTATTTGGCGCTAGGGGGCCATGTGTGTTAGCACCGCCGCCATTCTTCACCTTTCGTTTTTATGTAGATAAGTAGAAGGTAATTTACATGCTAATTCAGTCATTCTCTATGCTTGCAGGTTTTTAACAAGGATCTCATAAGAGAGCTAGTCAAAAGCCTTAGATAAGTCCATAAGGTTGAACACCAACATTTTCATGATTATCTAGGGTTCTTTTCCAGTCCTCAATATTTTATACGAGTAATGTTTCACAACGAATTGGTCAGTAAATTGAAAGTACATCATTGAAGAAATGAATCATTTGTTCAGTAATCTGTTAAGTAAGGAGGCCTTCAAAAACTTTTGAGCTGCAAGACAGAATGCTAACTAGGCGATAATTTGCTTTATCCAACGGGTCTAACAGGAAAAACGTCGCCCTTTATGATGGAATATTACTTGTCTGAATTTACTTGTTCATGAAAGTAGTTGAGGACGGATAGACGTCTCTTCTGTAGCTCGTTCAAGCATAGCTGGAAAATGCCTCAAGACCTGTGGCTTTTTTAGGATAAATCTTTTTGACAGAATAAAAAAACCTGCCATGGTCTGTTGAACCAGATGGGTGCTCTTTGGAAATTGGCTTAAGCCTTTTTGACCCCCCGAGGGCGCGCTCCATTCATGGGTTGTAGTAATGTTATTTGAGATCTACTAATTTGGTGTCGGTTAACTCCAGAACAAAACTCGTTCTCTTGTTCCTGCAAACTCTCTTGAACCGCCATCAGAAGTATCAGTAGCGTAGAGTGAGTCTGTTTATTAGACAAATACTACAAAAACCGTAGTATTAATTGTTTGTAGAATATGCATATGGCCTCAATAGTTTTTATGCATTTCATAGCACAGAGGAAATACGACGTTCAAAACTTGTGTTTTCTTTCATTTTCATATATCTTCTCCAGTATCGCGATAGATAAATCACAGATAGGGGGAGAGAGAGAGAGAGAGAGAGAGAGAGAGAGAGAGACAGAGAGAGAGAGAGAGAGAGAGAGAGAGAGAGAGAGAGAGAGAGAGAGAGAGAGAGAGAGACAGAGAGAGAGAGAGAGAGAGAGACGCATGTGCATCCGGGCTACAGAGGGTTACGGCTCGATGATCTGCTCGCCTTAAAGTCTCGCGCCTCAGGGATTGTACATGCTGTAGATCCGAGATTCCTACGGGTAGTCAGCCATTGCCATCGTGACGCGTTACTGCCATAAAATAACGTTCATTATTTATAGGATATTGGAAGGATAGTTGTGGAAAATTCCTGATACTGATAGGCTGACTAAGTATGCCCATGTTTGAATCTGTGGAAAAGTGGTGATTTGACAACGCCTTTCAACTGTCATTGTGTTGTTTGTGATTCGGAGAGGAAAATGCGCCAAAAGTGGTCAGAGTCTCGGCCTGTGATTCCGTAGACTGTCTCGTTTCAATACAGCCCATGTACATGTTGATTTGAATTTTGAATGTCGTTTTGCGTTATTGACTGTTGGCTGTCCTGAAAGTCGTTCTTTGTACCTATTTACCGATATATATATATATATATATATATATATATATATATATATATATATATATATATATATATATATATATATATATATATGTATGTATATATATATATATATATATATATATATATATATATATATATATATATATATATATAAGTCGAAGCTATATATCACCATCACCTTTTAATTTGTCCATCTGTGACACCTGGGCTTATGTGTGCACCCTGTCTACGTAAAACGGCCCATATAACCCGCCGATCCTATTTTATAAACATCGAACTAGTTTTATTTTCTTGGGAAAATATTTTGTTTATTTCTACAGACGAAGGCCCTGATTATAAGTCTCCATATCAGGTCAAAACGTCGTGCACTTACGGCGTGAAGAACCCAGGTAAAAGTCAGATTGCAAAAACAATGTACATGTACTTGGCGGCCTAGGTCCAGAATACCGAGACGGACATAGCTTCAAAAAAAACCTGGCCGTCTTTCCTTTCCCTCCCTGTCTACGTCCCTGGTTAATGAACTATTTTTTTTTAAAGTAAGGACTGAAATGTTTAGCATGACGAACCGTTTCCGAGGCGTATCGTGTCGTTTAACTCATATAAAACGTCACTTACGCATGACACCATAAATACTGTGCTTATGAACAATCAAAGTAGGGCCCGCATTGAGTGAGAAAACTGCTAACTTATCAGGGATACTGTTATATAACACACGGATGCCACTCGTGTCTAATGATAAACCCACAATGTCCATATTCACACTAATTATAAATAGTAATAAATATTATGCTTTTAGGCAACCGCCTGCCTTTTAGTTTGGTTTATAATTCTGATAGATATGGCTTCTTTTATTTTGTTAGAAATTAATACTTTTCATTTACTGATACCTGTACAAAATCCCAGTTACCATCATGAGTCTTGTTCTAAGCATATACCCTTATGTACAGTAATCAAATTTTCCTGCGCTGTCATTCCAGTTGATGTACAAAGGTCTAATCATTGGGCCGTTTGTCCTAATTTTACTCAATCGTATTTGTACATATTTCAACTATTAAACCCATACCACACCATACAAAGCTACGTATCTTATATTTGTTTGGTTTTTATTTAGGACAAACCAAGAGGAATTCCACAGTATACACTGCCGTATCTATCAAAAGAAGTTACAAAGTTCCTTAAGGAATTTCAAAATTTGAATCTTTGTTTAGAATACATACAAAATTATACGTTATTACTAACATGGATTGGTGTATAATGACGTTATTTCGTACATTGTGACGGTTCATGTAGTTCGTGCTTGTCACGTCATGCGTAATTAGGGAGATGATTCCATGCTGTGGACAACGTTATTCTCAGGATTGTTTTTTTAGGAAACATGCCTGGGAAATTTCGCCAAAATGCATTCGACAATACACACTTCAGAAGCATAAACATTAAAGCGCTTTTATCATGGCACTGAATGACGTGGAAGTACTCGGTATATGGGAGAGACCAGCCGTTCTGTACCTACTTTCTAAAAGTAAATTGTTCATGCACTATTTTGACAGTAAATGCATTGGTCAAGACCACTCGCATGTTGCAAGGCAGTTCAATAAGAGCACATCACTGCCGGCTTATCCGCTCGCCAGCCAATCATCTTTGTGGAAATGAGACCAAGGTCTTCGCGCTGCGGACACAACACCGACAACAAGCAAGGTTTCTTTACTTTCACTGTTTTTTTTTCTTTGTCCTTTGGAGTGAGTCATTTATGACCCCTTTAATCGTGAAATTAAATAATAGATTATTCTAATGTCGGTGGTTGAGAGTGCACAGTTTTCACGAAAGAATTGAGAGTTCGATGTAAAGCTACCGAACGGCCAACGGCATACGCACAGAACAGCCAATCCATACATTCCGAACATGTGGTCCTATTTCATGACTATAAATTCTAAATTGAATAATGGTGATTGACTTGGTAACCAATTCCAGAAAACATTGAAAAATATTATTTTTCATCAGGTAGAGGAACGTAAAATATTTAATCAATTTGTTTGCTAAAGTTAGAATTGAGCGAAATACATTTTCTTTAAACACAGTCTCCATCATCAAACTTGCTGGAAAGTGAACTCTCAGGTATCGCTTATAGCATACACATTTTGAAAGAGAAATCAACAAATGTAAATCACCAGTTTGACCATAAATCGAAATTTGAGTGAACACCAACAACAAATAAAACAGATCACTCTGTGACCTGCATATACGCTGGGGACACTTCGCTGGCGTGTTAATTGCTGTAAATTTATTCAATTTCGCCGTATTTTTTTTTTATTAGCGCTTATTTCGCTGACGGTACAAAACTACGAAAATATAAACAAACAAAACAAAAAACAAAAAACAAACAAACAAAGAAACAAACAAACAAAAAAAACGAAAAAAAAACCCCTAACCAAGTGAAATGGTATTCCAACAATGGTTTGATAGTGAAACCCACACCAGGCAACTGCCGGAAATGCAAAAACTATGAAAATGTATACAGGTGAAAAGAAGTACATACTTTGTACCGGCAGGTAAAACTGATTAAGGTGGCACACCCCTTTTAGGTAAGCGTTTTTATTTTTTCTATATTAATGCGCTTTCATTTAAAAAGCACATTTGCAGATTGACAGAAGAAAGTTTCCTCGAAGCTTAAATAGGCACAGTGAATGTGCAAACCGATGCTTGAGCATCAACAAATCATGTTAGCCCCTTTCATTAACACCCATCAGGCTTATCGATGTAGATCTGTACAAAAAAGACTGAATTTATCACTACTTTATATATATATATATATATATATATATATATATATATATATATATATATCATGTTTGGGTCGATTTTAGTACTATAACAGGCTTGTATAAATACCGTATCAATTAAAGGTCTAAAAGCTACAGTGCCGCGATATGATGTATCGGTACTCTTCCCGTTTCATCGGTAATTGTGTTGATAAGGAGTAAAACTGTTTGCAAAGGTCGTTTCTATTTTTGCTTTGTGTATTGAAGTGTACAAATCGACTCAAACATGAGATAAAAATTTTATAGCAAGCTTTGTTGACGATATGAAGTAATCAACTCGCACTGGATACCATCTAGCAGAACTCGTTCGCTTCGCTCACTCGTTCTGCTCTATGGCATCCAGTGCTCGTTGATATACTTTATATCGTCAACAAAGCATGCTATAATCTATAATATATATATATATATATACATACATACATACAAGCGTAGTTTTCGTTAAATGATATCACCAGAGCAGCGCAAATGCTGCCACTTTGATGGTCACGGAGTGGCAAATTATCGCTTTCGATGATGTTAGTTCAGGCGTTACTGCTGCGGTGGCAGCACTGACTTCCGGTCGGCAATCATGTGCTAGGGTGATACGTGATTTAAAAACTATGGATTTTATTGACAACCCTTCATACTTGAAACAATATGTACAGTAACAAAGATGGGATGACAGAGGCACACGGTCAAATGAATTGTACTCAAAGAAATATTAGCCATAATACGATCACGCTCCATAGCGACTCTTGCATCATGATGACACATCAGGAACAATGGTGCCCTCAACCAAGTGGCCAGGTAAAAGGACAATCTAGCTTGCGCTGCATTGTGAAAATGGTAATTCCGAATGGAACAAGAAGAGTCAAAGAAATATGTTGCAGGTGATGTTGGCATATTGGCACATCACGTTAAACACACCGATCCTGGCAGGTAGTGGATAACAGGGCGGGGTCTGGCAGGGGAAAGTCAATCCAATGTTGTATGTGTGGTGCATGTCGAGCATAGCGCTGAGAACATAAATAACACCTTTCAAGACGTACAGGGACTCTTATTTCGTTAATATTTACAGAATGGAGAAGTAGTGTGAGAGATGGGTGGGACTTTATTTGTCGTGTCGGTCCAAGTAGCCTGCATGACATGCTGTTCTTACTCCTACTCACGTGGACCAATTCCTATACAAACTGTCTGTCTGTTTTCCTATTATCTGGCGTTCCTATCCATGTAGTCATATAACTAAACACATGAACAACCGGGGCTTGCAACTCAAATCCATGTGTACAGAATAGCGGTTCGCCATAACCCGTAGAAAATGTGTCCCTTTCTTCCGTGTATTGAGGCTCTGCATTATGTTGTTTGACTTAGGGCGTGCGACGACCATTTCATCTGGTTTCGTGTTTTTGTAAGCCATCGACAGGAACACAGTGTCTGCGGCTACTGTTCGCTTACATGTGTGCGGACTAATTATTTTTAGAGCATGCACTATCACGCCAGAAATCCAGCTATGTGACCGACAAATACATAATACAAAACTTCTCTATGTGAATAAATAGTGCCAAAGAGGACAATATGCCCTAAAGCTGTTCAGCAAACTTATATTGTGATGCGTTAATGTAGATACTGTAGTAGAAAAAGATTGAGCTGCACTTAATCAAGAAGTTTCTGTTTATCCTGTAGTTTAGTATTGATGATCAAGCCGATAAAACAACATGTATGTATGTATGTATGTATGTATGCGTGTGTGTGTGTATGTATGTATGAATGTATGTAAGTATGTATGTATGTATGTATGTATGTATGTATGTATGTATGTACGTACGCAGGTATGTATGTATTATTAGTTTGATCGATACTGAACTAGAAACAGAACTTTGTGATTAAGGGCGAGGTGAATAATTTTTATATAAACGTCACATTGTGTCACAAAACTTATACCCCACAATATTTCCCACCCACAGTTAATACAAAAGATTATAAAAATGGTGTAATACAAAGAATTTCTTTACAAGGCCACAGGTATATTATGGGTGCACACAGATCCATATAGGAGTTTCAGGCTACTTAAAAAGCAGCTGAATACGAATGATGGAGAAATACAATTGGCCACTGCTGATATGCCGTGTTTTTGCTAGTTTCTTTTTTTTTCGACCTCATAAATAAGTTGTACTTAGATAGGATGCTTTCAATTGTAAAACGTTATTTTAATTATCTTGTTGTTTTGAAGAATAGTAAAAAGCAATCCTGCACAACTGTCCTATATCTAGAATTTCAGGTATTTTTTCTTAATTGTTGTCGAAAGGAAGTTAATTTCCTGTTTTTGACGAATATCTAGAATTTGCCTTTACATTTTAGTTCTTGATATGCATTCAGCTAAAAAAATCAAGCAAGTGGTTGAAAGAAGAATACAGAGCCGATTAAAAAAACCTCTAACTCATACATAATAGCAAAAGATATCTGTTTACTATTGAAAAATTCACCATTTTTAGCGATGGGAGAAGGCAAAGTCTGCAATAAATTATTTTCACTATGTCTTTATTGAAATACACCATGTCTCATGAAAGCCGAAATAAATCTCATTCTCGATTTGTACTCATTCAACTACACCCTGTCTTTCTTGCACAAAAATAGTGACCAAATTTTTCAAAAGAGACCAAAACTCATCCCAAACATATGGAACGTCCTTCCTTTCTGGCATCACGAATCCTGTAAAAAGGACAATAGACAAATAAATTAAAGCCCTTAGGCCCATATCTTGACCCGGATGGAATTCGTGGATAACACGAAAGTGACTTTTGTTTAAACCCGTATATTTTCGCAACAATCTTGATAATTTATCAGTCCTCTAAAATAAGCTTATCGTGTTAAATTGTTACATTGTCTTCACGAAATGTGGGAAAACAGTTGCATTCGACAACTTTCGAGATATCTGGTAGCACTGAATTAAGAATCATAAGAAAGTGTATCTAAATCCGTGTAATTGATTCCGAAAATGGCTAAGGGATCATTTGCAATTTTCTGTGTTTATATCTCGCGGACGGATAATTTTGCCCGGTGTTCTGATGTCGTCCAAAAATACACTTTTCTGAATGTGTGCAACCACTTGTCTTCCTTCTGAAATGAAAAGAATAAAATGAATAAAAACCCGCTGGTACCATTAATTGGCACCACAATTCAAACTGTAAACAGCGAAAGTAGTCTTTGACCATGCCGACAACTGCTGCATGCGATGTATCGACAAAAAAGTCGAGAAGCAGTTAGGATTCAATTGTCACCAAGTTCCATCGATTCGACTTCCACGTTAAGTTTAGAAGTTAAACGTTAAGAAGAGTTTTCAACTGTTCCTTTTCTTCGCATTAGGATTAGAACTTATTTGCCATACGAAATATAGAACACATATCTCTACCAATATCAAAGAAAATATTAAAAAAGACCAAAATTTGCACTTTCAGAATTATGTTAATCCGACACATTTTAGTAACGACACGTTTTTTATTTAGAAGTTAGGACACAAAGTAATACATGATGGTGTTCGCATACATGATGAGACGTGTACATGCGTAAAGACTAACCGCTGTATGTATAGCTTATTGACGTTACATGGTAACATTAAAAAAAAAAACAAAAAAACAAAAACAAAAAAAAAAACAAAAAAAACCGAAGAAATTATGAATGGTCTTGAAAGGATCGCATGAGCACGGGTTCTTACATATCCAGCCAGCATGCTCCTGTCGTATCGTGGAGTTTTTGGCTTATTTGATATTCCACATAAAACGAGGAATAATATAGAAGATTTACAGGGGAAGCACGTACAACTGGGTAAATCCATCATTCATCTTGACGGGCCATGTAGCCACGTTTCTTCGGAGATAAACATGTATCTACACGATAGTAAAATACCGTATCATTCAAAAACTCCGATTTGGGTCGTTACCACCACACTTTATAGTAGAAATTCCCCTTAAATAAATATGTGTATAAACCATTTTGAGTAAACCAGCGTAACATCTGTTTGCTGAGATTTGGTCGGTTACCTTTAGCACTTCTCCATGCATCCGGTGAAAATCTCAGAGGGATTCTGATTGGCGGATGCTTATATATTTGGCATGCATCTCTCGTTTTGACGCTTGCGCAAGTCCTTATCACGGCGATTATATTCAGTAAGTTTAAGCAGACGTTATGTGTGCGGCAGACTTCTAATTTTTGGTTGAAATTCGTAAACTCCCTGGAAATTATAAAGTCTATTGCAAGGGCACTCTGGGCGTTGGGTTTGTTACCCGAAGTCAGTCTTCCCAAGTCCTAATGACCTCTGAATTTGGAAGGTCAAAATAGCCAAGTACCATCCTTTTGTCTTGTTTGTTTCTGATCTAAAGTGACTACAAAGACAAATGGACCTAATACGGGTGTTTCAATTTACAAACAGTTTTGTCCTAATGTACAGTGTGTTCGTACACCGTGTGCAATCTGTACGCACATTGTTCTTTACCTGATATTTGACAGAATATGATGGTGTTGCATGACGAAGATAGTACAACCCCGGCATAACAAGGCCTGTTATGCCGGGGTTGTACCATCTTCAGCTAACAGCTGACAGCTGCAGAAACGTACGAGTTGAAGGTCGAAATTATACGTGACATCCCGTTCAGCATTTACTGTCAGCAGTTGTTACAATTTGTGAATGCAGAATCTCGGAGAAGAATGAGTGTTTACAGATGTCATCCAGGTACCGGAATGTCTGAGTTACATCCTGTGTTATGTATTTGGCAAGTGTTCTTGGAACTCTTTTATCGTGATAAACTCATTTAAATTTACCATTGCTCATAAACTTTTCATCTGATTTTGACGAAATTGAATAATATGGAAAGTATTTGTGGTGAGATTTGTTTTGTCACACCCCCACACCCCCCCCCCAAATCGCGCAAAGCCAACCGGTAGTAAAATATCGTTTGCGCAATAATTTCACTTAATTAGATAATTTAAAGTTAAACTATTTTGAATGAGAAAATTTTGTTTGGGGCAAACATTGGAAGTTACCTTTAATGCAACCAAATCTGTAGCTGTTTTCCACAAAACGAAACAGACCTGACCACCCTCCCCCGTTGCTTTATACGATTCTGTCATCCCCGAAGATGTTAATCCCACTTACTTAGGAATAACCTCAAATGGAAGGCCCGGGCATATTATTAGCATCATAGTCTAAGCCAGTAGACGACTGGCGTTGCTCTTTAGACTCAAATTTAAGTTATCTCGTAAAACACCAACCAGATTGTATAAAGCTGTGGTAAGTCCGATCTTAGAATATGGATGCATTGTCTTTCATAAGTGCACATTGGATCGTGCAAATTCGCTTGAATTCGTTCAATATGAAGCGTCTTGTATCTGTCTGGGTGCCCTAAGACGTGCCACAAGCAATCTACCGGTCACTTGACGAATTAGGCTGGCCAATTTAACTTTGTCAAAAAGGATCCGATACTTCAAACTGATGTTGCTCTACAAAATGATCACAAGGCTGTCCCGGCTGATCTCTTGAATCTTGCCCCAGTCGATGACGGTCAGGCCACCGTTCGCGTCAGTTACTGCCGCAGTTTGAGACGAATAAAATTCGCATCTAAACGTTTGGCGACTCATTCCGTCCTTCTACCATCAAACTCTGGAATAATCTCCCCGATGACATCAGGCAATCTGCTACATCAACTGAAGTTAAATCCAACACGAAAATACCCTTTTATCTGTTAATACAGTTCCTTGGCAGGTTTTTGCGTGGTAAGAGATTCCCGAATATTTTTCATACTCATCTACGTTTGGGATTTTCCCGTCTAAACTTTCACCTTCACTATTTACATAATCTTCCGGCTGCAGTATGTGAATGTTTAGTGTTCCTAACGAGAGTACACATCATTTCTTTTTGGAAAGTCCCCTGTACAGAGAAACTGTTCAGAACAGTTTGCAATATTTTGGCACAAGGAGTTAGTCCAAGCTTAGTTGTCCAGATACCAGGCGACATACCACTTGTTTATTTTACACATGGAAACGATACTCTCTCTGATGGGCAAAATTTAGAAATATTTACTACTGTTCAAAATTTCATTTCTGATTCTAGACGTTATTATTTGAAGCACCTTTGCCTGTTATTTTACTGGGACATGATAGTCTGCGGTTCGATATCTTATGTCAATTATTAGTGTACAATTCCCTCGCGGAGTCAACCTTTTGAATTTATGGTGGTCTTTTACCATTACAATCTTGAAAAATCTTCACAATGTCTAAGCATTTTTGTTGGGGTAATTTATACTGTTGATAGCTGATAAGTATGTAACCTTTTTATTTTGCACATTACTACAGGACGCACCTGTAGTCACATTCGATTTGTCATGCATTATGTATTGTTTCCCTGTGTGTCTTGTACATATTATCGTGTGTCTCTCTGTGTCTGGAGAATCATGTTTTTAAGTATCTATGTACTATTTGGTACTCCAGTATAAATGAATAAGTTTACACGTAACTAAATATAGATAAAGATATCTTAGGCTTCCATTCCCTAGGTCCACAGCTTCCCTTGTTCTACGCTAAATAAGAGAGGGTTCATGTGTGGTAAGTCCTACGGTATAATAGTCCAGTCTACGCTTTTCGAATGTTGCTATACTGTAGGTGCAGTGAAAGCAAGTTCCGTCTGGCGAGGACGATCACCCATGGTATGCCCTGGTCAAGGATATGTGGCTGTCGTTACAAAATAACACTTTTCATCTGGTATATTCTAGGATGAAATGCACAAAATTAACCTGCAACCATTCTCATTAGGGCTCTGGAAGTTTAATTTTATTGCACTCTGGTATACAAAGTTAATTTTCAATCTACTGGTATATCTGGATATTTCCACAGCGACATTCATACAGTAATTCGGAAAAACGCTTTGATATCATGTGTTAATTGATATAGATTCAAGTAAAACATGAAAGAGAGTCATTCTTTAATTTTTGTATGAATGTTATAATTGGAATTTTTTGATTTCATCGTAAAAATCACACCAAAATGAAAAGAGACTAAAGGGCACTAACCTATTATCATCCACCAGGATTCGCCCTCACTTTCCTATAAAAATCCAGCTACACGCTTTATATGCCGTGTGCAATTTTGAAAGTCCTGCATTGAAAGGAGTATATTTTATTCCATACGCACATTTAATCGTATGTGTGTACGAAAAAGTTTTAATGGAAAAATATAAAGGTTTGGAGATTAACATGTACCTACGAGGGAATTTGATACTAAGCCTGTTGGTAATCATGCACAGGTTTACTTTAAAACATTACAATACCGAACTTTCGAAATCCAGTTACGGACTCTGCACGACAATCGCGCGCGTGATTAATTTCATAGTTACTGTGTGGCTTTGTTGGCAAGGTAGGTCAAGTTATCTTGTTCAGCGGTGCATAGTTGTCCGTGTGAAGGAAGCTAGGGAAAGTAACACATGATATATATGAATTTCCATTTGTCGGGAGAACCACCCAGCAACTTACAATTGTGGTCATGCACGCCAACCTTTGGCTGTTGTTACAATTCATTAGTTACAAACATATATCCTCCTAGTGTCATATTCCCCGTCATTATCTGTGTGATGACCTGGTCGCTTGCTGTCCTCCTTATCGTAAAACACCACAATGTATCATGATGTGATCTTGGTGGCCAGACTCTGCAACTGGGGTTCGAAAGATTCGCATTGAAAAGACGCCCCTAAAACTGTACAAAGTCACACGGTATTCTCGTAGATAAGAGCCAGATGAACCAATACACCGGATCTTGAAACAGGGGGAAAAAAACTCTGCGAGCCACCTGATAGAGAAGGTACCATTTATCAGATGTATAGTAGTTTGGAGTAAGGGATACAAGTCCTGTTTATTTTTTTTGTGTCGCACAAAATCCACGAGTTCGTAAAGAAAGCCCCATATAACACCTCCACCCCCTCCACAAGAGAAAGAATGCAGGCTTCCAGCAGGAAAAAAATCATGACTGGTACGGTAATGCCCATTTGATTTAATTTGTAGCCTGTATTATACACTTACTATAGTAACCGATGCAGATCAAGTTTGATGTGGGAGTAACGTGGAGGTATTTCGAGCAGTATCGGGAATTTAAGCTATTTTATTGAAAAGAGAGTATTTGATTTCAACGAAAGTCAGCTTTACTCTAGGGACAAACTTTGTGAAAACTACGCTATTTCAGCTTTGTTAGAAACATTGAATATTTGATGGCTTCCATAAGATTTTCAGTTGATTAATCCAAACTCTCAGCTTTTGTTTCGTCAAAATACCATAACCGCTGAAAAGCCCCATTTTACAATTTTCCGCATAAGCTTGTCAGCGTCGCAAGCGAAAGGATTATCTCAGGTTGGCAGCACTTATGCACTTTACAGTGATACAGATACCACCTCAACGCGGCATGATCACAGGTATACTAGTGAAAGTATACATCATAAAAGGCTTAGACATGTCTTATATTTTTAGGCAAAGTTGAGGATATATTATTTAAAACTGACTGGATAAGTATTCCTTAAGCTGACAGTGAGTGGTACCCATTGTTGGTTTATTGAATCATATTACAGTCTCCAGCGTTCAATGTCGCCTTCATCAGAGACTCAAAGACAAGGGCGGGCAACCTGATTTATAGCATCCACCCCGAATTTTGGGTAAGGGTAACTGCCGTCTTAATGGTTCCTATGAAAAGTTTTGGATAAAGGCTAAGAAAGAAGGCTGTAGGTGTTTCAGCCTTGTCGAGTATATTAGACCAAAGCGTGAAGCAGTGCCGTTCCCCTTCATTCTTCAATTAAGACCGAGTCAGCGGCTTCTCTTGGCGTGAGTTGGCCGTTGAGACCGACCACCTAAGGGCAAGGAAAGCTGTTGACCTAGGGCATGTTTTCTTGGTAAGTTTTATTTACAATTATCATTCAAACTCATTAATCTTGAAATTTGTCAAAACAGGCATGTGGAAATTTGACCACCAGCCGGTTTTGGTCGGTTCAAGGTGGAAAAGGGTTAAATCATTTATGAATACGCCATTTGTAAACATACGATAAAGTAACATTGTTTCCACTTCGACGGAACAAACTGGGTAGAATAAATCTTAATATAAATCTTAAGTAAAATGGATCTAATATTATTGCAGGGATGTACCGGTCTGCAGGTGCTCCAGCATCGATCACAATGGTCATATGTTTGGTCATCTCGCACCAAGACGCTGTACGTTACTGTGTTATCACTTACCCAGGGTCACATTACTAAAAATGCTAATTTCATGTGATGTTTGCTCGCCGCAAATTAACATTTCTGACGCTCCAAGGTATTAAATAGACTTACAACGCTCTTTGCTCGGAAGGAAAAAAACACGCGTGGCAATTGATATGCTGAAGTTTGAAGGTTGGGTCAGTCCGTAAATACCTTCGTCTCCAGATCCATTGTCTTTTTTCACTAAATACCTTGTCAATATTTGTGTTCACTGTAGCCAAAGACTTGCAATTTTGAGATTTTCCGGTTGCAAATTAGCATTTCTGATGTTCTACAACAGCAAATAGGTTTACAGCACTCATTTGCTGAAGCACTGAAAGAAATTTCCATGTTATATATTTGTGGAGCAATCAATATGTTGAAGTTGGAAGGTTGGGCCAGTCAGCAAATATCTTCGTCCTCTCTGCCATTCCCATTTGTCAGTATAAACGTGTTGTCAATATTAGCATGCACTCTTGACCCACCTCCATGTTTTTTTGTAACTTTGAAACGTGATGTTCATTTAAGCACTCCCTGGCTTAATTATTCTTCAGTCATTTTTCTATGAAAGTTTTAAAATAAAACATGTTGTGTTGTCTTTGCCATCGCCAGCATGAGAATAAAATCTTTGCGTCATCCCAACTTATTAAATACAAGAGAACAAAAACCAGCTTTGTTAGTTACACCAGAATAGCCAATCGGCACCCCTGTACAGCTGTTGTTTTTTAAGGTAATTTGAGAAAAATGTCTTTTCTTGACGAATCCTTATTTGACGGTGCGTCTGATTTAAATTAAAGGAATACTATTACAACAATTCATTAAACGTTCAACAAAGATATCAAGAGGTATCGAATTAGACTTTTAAACCGACACACGGGAACATCCTAGCCATGGCTAATGTAACGCCATTTGAACAATTTTAGGGGACTGCTATTGAGTTATATACAAAACTTCATCTACACAACCGAATTCGAGCTCGAAGTTACCACTGTCTGGCGAAATTGACAGCAAGTTCGTTGCCCGATTTCACGCCTTTTCCAAGGTTTAGATGTAGACCTAGGCCTAACTGCATTCTTAAATTTTCCTTCTTATACGGAGTCGCTGTAAATATCAAATGAACAGCAACACAAGTAAAGACATGTGGTGCAGGAAAGTTTACAATGAGGTAGTCAAGGAACAAACAACATGGGTCAAAGACATATATAAGCTAGCAGAGAGATATGAATTGAAAAGATATGATGAAGTTGATGATTGGAAAGTGTATAGGGGCCTATAGGTAAGACTGTTACAAAGGGCTTGAACTAGTTGAAGGGAGACTGGAAAAGAGGAGTCAGGGAAAAGAGTAGATTAAAAGCGTACAAGGTATTAGAAAAGCCAAAGAGAAGTGTGTGTTGAGATGGAGGGAGGGGATCCAGGCTTCTTTTTCACTTAAGGCAGGAGTGATCAATCTTGAAAAGGTAAAACAAAAGTGGACAAGAGGTAGTAACGGAAAATGTAAGGTATGTAGACAAGAGGCAGATGAGACAATGGATTATTGGGTGATGTTGTTTGATGCATATGGAGCGATTACATTAGATTTTTTTCTGAAAGTGGCACATGGAAGACTATGGACTAATAACAAGGGTTTAGAATATGTTCAGTATTTAGAGGAAGAGGAATGTGTAGCATGGGTTTTAGGTTTGAAGGGTGGCTTTCTGGGAGGCAGGAAATGCACTAAAGTGTACAGGACTACCTGGTAGGATGCTGGGAGAAAAGAAATGAAACGATACTAGTTAGACAGCAACAGGGTAAATTAAAATATCAGAGTAGGGGAGGAAAAAGGAATGATAGTAGCCTTATAAGGGCTCCCGTGGGGTCTCCCTTGGGAAATGCCTGAGCCGGGGGGGGGGGGGGAGGGGAAGAAAGTACAAGCGATGAGTGTAGGGGGATATATCCAGGACCAGGGGCCCACCACAGCTGTGAGAGAGTGTGTGGTGGACCCTTTTGCTTTGGCAAAATATGTACCATAGATGGTTGAAAGTATTCATTAATTGCTATAGGACCTCCATAGGTAAAAGTGGACAATCCTGTATCTCTTTCATCATCAGATATAAGCCATGGTTCACATAGACAATCTTACATGGCTGAGAGTGATTTACCATTTATCTCAGGTCACTCGTGATTTTCCCACTGAAAGCGATCCCTCGTGAAGGAAAAATGGTAACTCACTCTCCAGCCATGCATGTAAGATTTTATTCATTCCATGTTTCATTGGGTATTCATCGCAAAAATATGCCCTAGGCCTACTTTCAAGGCCGACCTGGTGTGCTTTGTTTGTTTACGTTCGTTCTAGTTGTTCCATGTCACGTGTGACGTAAAATCGAATTTCTCCCATAGTTACACATGTGGAAACACAATCGTTCCCAACATATGTGTGGAACGATTTTACGACCGAAATGAAATAAAAGAGAGATTCCTATTGGTTGTTGTTCTATTTGTAAGCCAATCAGACTACGTAAGATAGAAAAGAGTAACTGAAAGTTCTTTAGCAACGCAATGATCAAAGTGAAAAAAATGGAGTCGAAACGGCTGCTGCAAGCACGGTAAACCAAGTAGGTTTTTGACAAAAACATAGGTATTAACGCTCTATGGGAGAAAAAAATCCACATGGCCGTGTCATGGTAAATTGATTTAGACAGCACTCGTTTTAAACCGTTCACTGCTCGCCAAAGGCTCGCAGTGGACGGTTTTAAAAGGCCATGTAGAATTCTATATATCCCCTGCGCACTTTGATTTTGTCTATTGGCTTAATGTTAATGCAGGCACGTCACAATTCAGTTGTAACAATGTTTAGGTCAGGTGCATGCACAGTGAGTTTACAACTTTGGAATTTCACTTACCAAACATACAATAAATGCATGTACCCCGTATTTATAGCCGTATTAGCCTCAAAAAGAGGAAAATACAGAGTGCGAGATATAGAGAATCCAGTATGGGTAGCCCATTGAGGATAATATTGGGATCATGAGTTGTTTGATTTTCTTGTTTTCGCGAGGCTGTGCCCAGTGAAAACTTGAAAATCCAACAAGAGTGATCCCAACGTTATCCCCAATGGGCCAACTAGCCTATACTGGATTGTCTTTCTCCTATGTTTGAAAAGAGCAACTACACGCCAAAGTGAAGTTCTATCGGAATGATAGATTTGAAAACGACGTCGTTCTGAAAGTGGGAGGACTCGATATTTTATTAAATGCACTATGGCCTCTCATTGGTTTGTCTACTACTCGAAACCAAGAAGTGACAAATCAAATGAATGATTAGTATTAAAACCTAATCATTTATACCCATGTAGGATAACCCATTCAGGATAATCTTCAGACATAGCAGAAAACCCTGTCCATATCTTCCTCGTAAAAATCCATATCCACTTGGTAAAAATACATATCCACCTAGTACATTTTTAGAGCTACTTTCAATAAAATAGTACGCAATAATGTTGTGTAGTGGTAGTATTAAAATGAGCATGCTATTGCCATTTGAGATTTTTGCCTTTGATTCATTCGCTTTTTACTGAATACAGCCATAATTACTGGATAAAAGTAAAGCGAACCTCGTAGCGAATACTGCTGCCAGGAAATGTCTCGTTCAAGACCGGCCATATATCTACTCGTCCACTTCGTGGACTCTTAGCATACGGCCGGTCATGAACTCGACATTTCATGGCACTACTTCCTTCGCTCGTGATTTTCCATACCAATAGCGATCCCTCGTGAGAGAAAAATGATAACTCATTCTCAGTCATGTACGATTCCATATTTAACTGATATATCTGGATTTTTAGCTGGGATTTTAATCAGAACCGTTGATATGTAATGATAAAAGGTATTTATCTGACAGTTGCATTAGCTAGCTAAGTCTTTCACCAATCAGAAAAATATCATTAAGATATACTGTATCTACCAAAGAGAAGCCATTTCAACCATCGGCGTCCCTGTCATCATCCTTAACCAATATCCGCTGTTACAGATGAAAGGCTGGGTATGCCAAGCTCCGAAACTTGATCTGATAGTAACCTGCTAAAGACCCATCAGGTTTGTATGGCCTTTAGAAAGTGTTGGTGAAAATAGAAACAGGTAAAGATAAGTATAAGAACATTGATGAAGACAAAAAATGAAATAAAAAAGTGTTCCAACTTTCTGCATTTATTCTGTATCTATATTGTAGAGCTGTCAGTGACAGGAACGGGCGGAGAGTATTGAACTTGGCTGACGAATTTTGTGTATTGATGGTATGGAAGTGTTGTATGACTTTTTGAGATGAATATAAAAACGTTCCTTTGTCCCTTGATGAATACAAACCGACATAAATTCCCTGTATCGATGTCAAATCCCCTTTTAGATCACCTTAGATAGAATTTACTGACATATATTTTTTTTTGGGGGGGGGAGTTTTTGGTTCTTCTATGAGTAATTACAGTAATCAACTTTGACATACATATTTGTGTGTAAGGTAATCGTGTTTCATCCTTTTTCCCATAAACGATAGGCCACTTTGTCTGCATTCCAAACATACTCTCAAGTTTACGCCATTTGTTATATAAAGCTACCCATGGTCAAAAGCAAGAAAAGAAGGTTCTTTTTTTCCCTTCCGTAGACAGCACGTCAGTCAGAAGGACTAGACTTGCTTTCAGCTTGAGGCATAAGTTGTCCAAATGATGCAAACCAAGCATAGACGGTATTAGTCGACATTTTATTAGGATTATATGATGTGATTCGACACTACATGGTGGTTTAATGTTGTGTTTCGACATCACATGGCAGTTATATGTTGCGACTCGACCCTACATAACAGAAATATAGTGTTGCACCTCGACTCTATGTTTTAAAAAACCTCCATAGAAAGTATTGTTTTTCAGACTTTTCACAGGCACAGGGGTACACTACTTTTAGCTAATTGAATAATGGCATCACATGTGATAAAATGTAATGCTACTTTTGCATAATTTGATAAATTTTGGGAAGCATTCCCTCATAACAGCCTATCGAACGTACAATCATTAGCTGGGAAAAAGATCCTCATTCTTTATAACGCACATGTAGGTAATGTTCTGAAATGGTACCAGAATAAATTTGATACTCTTTCTTTTTCCCTGAATACGTTTTGAATATGCCGAATAGAAATCAGTCGACAGCAACAATTAATTCATGTGATAAGAGAATACAGTGTAAGCTCACCGTTGATAAGTACTGAAGGGTCGTGGCCTGCTTATTTGAATTAAACGAAATATAGATGCAAAATATGCAATTTAATAAAAATGGAATGGCACGTGCGGATTGAGATATTCCAGAACTAAGGCGCTCGTAATACTGGAAAATTTTTTAGCCCGGTTGAAATTGTCCTATTAAAACGCCCCTAGTTTTTGTCATGGGTTACATCAAATGCTTTACCTTACAAATCCAATTTTATTTTTATAGGGATTCTTAATTAAAGTCCTTGATCATATTTGCATTTTCAAACATTACGTTTTTCCTTGCGTATTTTCCCACATTAAAGCGACATCTAGTGCCCATACAATGACCACCCAACCGAATCTAATTCAACTCGTGTCGAGTTACGTATTTACAACAGCCCGTAAACTGGATCTAAAATGTTTGTGAAACCTACGTGACTATATATACAATTGTAAATCTCATTCTTAGCATTATTATCACTCATCTGTTTATTTGCCGGGGTGACCAAAGACCACAAGTAACTAAAGGCCACACACACCTAGTGTGTTGTGTTCTTTGCATCATGATTGGCTAACAAAGCAACTGCAAATTGCGGGTGGTAAATGTTGAATTACATCTGTATTTTTTGCTTCAATATTTTGATATTTCCTATTAAAGCTTCACCAGAACTTTTGCCACTGTTGGTATTAGGGCATTCACACAATAGAATTGGTATTTCAAAACTAGATTTTTGCATGACCAGAGTCCAGGAGGGCGAAGAACGTGCTTTGACATTGGAGCAGAGCCGTGTTATTTCAGGCAATTTCGCCGTATGCCTTACCCCCAGGGGGGATGTTGATCGTTGTCAGCCAGTGTACGGACGTGTATGGACAACTATGTACTTGACACGTTAAACTTCATGTCAAACATTTGTGTACTACCATCCAGGGCCAGTGTGCGAGGTGAACTATCCACAATCGTCAACATGGGTTTTAAGTTGTGTACACTGAAATATTTTTCTTACTTGTATCCACAACCCCCGCAGAGAAAAGCCAGTAGGTCTTACATTTCACATGTAGTCCAATAGAAGGACTATCACTCCAATACTTGGTGCACCCATTTCAAAACGTTGTGGACCGCGCGTAAATAGAAATTTCTAAGTACATTTTCGTTTCTTCCTTCCCATTATGCACAATCTATGTGGACCTGCATATTGTGTGTCACCCACTGTCAGAGGAACACACCCAGGCAGAGGCAGTCCACTGCCAAAATATATTATGTATCCCAAGTTTGGTATTTGGCTGTGCCAGGCCCGGTGGAAGAAGTAGAACGCCTGCATTACCACACACAACTATCACTGTTTTGCGTCTCTCTGGTAAAGATATACAAATTGCACTCTGTGCAGTATGTTATTCATCTACAGAATCTGTGTGGCCATCCTTGCCTTTCAAGGCATGCCACCGAGAAATTCCAAAATGAGTGAAAAAATGCTAGGTTTTGACACCTTCTGAGTGAAAAAAAGTCGTTGGACGGAAAACATCCGTATCTTTCAGCCCAGACATGATTTTTTTTCCATATTCACATACTTGTAGAAATTAAATGTTCAGTCACTTAAACGTGGATTGACCGTGTGCCAGCATTGCCTCTACAAATGGGATCACAAGTGAAAGTGCCATTAATTTCACGAGGCCAAATGACACAAACAAATTAAAATTCTAGGAATCAAATGGCCAAAGTATTACACGAAAATTTGTAGGGACAACAAATAAGTAACGTTACATCTGAATTTTCCGCCTGGGTATATTATTAGCTGTGTTTATACATGAACCTTATAGGTTATTCTTTTACATGAGAAATTGCAGGAACAACAAATAAGTAACGTTACATCTGGATTTCCGTCTCGGTCTATTATTAGCTGTGTTGCCGTCTGGGTATATTATTAGCTGTGTTTATACATGAACCTTATAGGTTGTTCTTTTACGTGAGAAATTGCAGGAACAACATATAAGTAACGTTACATCTGGATTTCCGTCTCGGTATATTATAAGCTGTGTTTATACATGAACCTTATAGGCTGGTAACTTGTGAACATTATTCATTGGTGGCCCAAGCACAAGACGGAGTTTTTCAAAGTTACAAATACTCACAAATTCAGTAACTTTTATTCTGCCATTATTAAGTTCCTAGCCACGGTAAAACCTGATGGGGGCCTGTATTTTATAACTGATCAATGTTTTTTTTTCTATTGTGAGTGCTGAAGTGTTCAATTGTCGGTTCACGCTTGGGCCCCCAGATATATTGGCTGACAGCATAGTCGTTTGTTTTACTGAGTGTAATTGCCAAATGTCACGAGCAAGGAGGGTGTTAAACGCATTTGGTCGTGATTCAAAAACATGTGAAAAAATATCAAACTCTGATTTCACCGAATTTAATATGTTCATTTTTATAGATATACATGTTGCCCAGTATTTCTTAACAAAAAAAGAGAACATTCTTTGTTAAATGGTGGTTTGCCCCCCCCCCCCAAATAATTTTCGATTTTAATAGTGGAAAATAATATAAACAATTGAATTCTAAACATCGACAGCAGGAATTCAGTTGAATCAGGGCACTGTTGCGTGAATATGTCTCTTGATATTATTTGCCAGCATTTATCGACAAAAAGACTAATCATTACTTCTTTGAGCGTATTACGTGATTAAAGGCTTTATGTAAAAATAAGATTGTTTCTCCCGCAATGTCAAAGCATATATCAATTTGAAAACATTTTACCTGAGTGAAAATTTCAGACAAATTAAAAACACAATCTTAATTTGCAGAAGTTCATGTAAGCCACCGCAGCAACTTTTTGAAATAAGACATGTACAAGCAATTCGTGAGATGGGTTTATATAGACAAACCTTGTTCCGCAATCGTTTTTGTTTTTTTTGTTTTTTGTTTTTTTGGAAATAAAATATCCTTAAACTAAAGCACATTTCATTCTTTATCTTCATATTATATTTAAATGGCAGGTAAAAATTAAGCAGTAGTGTTTGTATTGTATTTAAGATTTTTCGCAAATACAATAGTACATTTTTAACATGAAAGGATGCATCTGATCCTGAGCCTGTCTTCCACATTGATATTGTGCGAGCCCACCATCAAGTGGATATGTGGGTGATAAATACCAAGTACTTTGGCAGGATCAGTTTTATTTATTTATTTTTTGGCCGTGTAGGTGGATGTGAAAACTAGTGTACTGTGTGTGGTTGCAATCGACATGAATTTGAAACTATTACATATCGGCTGTTATATTAGCGGCTGACGTACGGTAACATCTTTCATTATTTGCAGTAAGGTATATGTTAATGTAAGCTTGCTTATAGCCAACACACGTTTCCAAACTTTTACGTCAATTGATGAATCATGGTGATGTTGTTGTTTTAATATGCGTTGACGATATCAGTGGACATTGACGCCGAGATTCGGATATATATGGCTCAAAACATAAAGCAAATTCATTACCTTGTCACTGAAGTCACGACAAAAGAAATTAACGTTACGTCCGTGAGGATTTTATAGACAGTTGCTTCCTTCTATTAAGTTATGAAACACACCAATCAATCCGGTATCCATTTCGTACAGGTCTAAATACTCAACGCTATTCTCATTATTTAGTTGTAACTAAGATAGAGAAATAAATAGGCCAAACACTTCAGAAAGCTCACAACCACAGGTAACGGGCACTGCATTATATTTACATCGATGTGTGGAATTTTTAGCCCAGTGAGCACACATAACACAGTCACATTGTTTGCAGATGACTTAGGTATATGCTAACAATCCTAACTTTTATATTTGCATTAGGTTGTTCGTTGAAAAGCAAATTTCACAAGGTATGAGAGTGATCTTTCCCTATTTTACTTGTAAAGATATCTTTTTGTCAGCATGCGATGTCATTTTGCGGGAACACCTTGGTGGCATGGTGTAGTACTATACTGCAGCACAGATCAGCTTACAGTCCAACGTCAGGTTGCATCTTTGCATCGTAGTTTTACGTCATATTTCACCGCCATTATTCTATGTCAAAGTGCAATATTGTTCACCTTCAATTTACGTCAGGGTAATTCACTTTCAGCGTTTAGTGTAGATACATTTCACGTAAAAGTGTAGTGTCTTTTCGCAGAAGGTATACCAAACTGTTATCAAATCACTTTGCATGCTATTTCCACCTGACGGCACATTGCGTCAGAGCCCCCTCCCCCCCCCCCCCCCCGATATAAAACAAACAAACTATCGTGAAAATTAAAGTATGCACATTATTTTATTAAATAAATATATCTTTGGTTTATATAACATTACTATATATATAATACATAATATATTTACACAAAATACTTTGCATATGAGATCTTATTTAGCAGTAGTAACAGAGTGGATTACCAACCAATAGACTTCACTGGAAGACAAAACTACGGGTACATGTAGTCAACATGCACGAATGGTATTCACAAAACAAAGTATGAAGTTTTGATGAGGTACGTGTTCATAACACAACATACGGTGTAAATTACACAACACACTGTGTAAATAACACAGCACAACATGTAAATGACACAATACATCGTCTCAATGACACAACAGAAAGTGTAAGTGACGCAATATATCGTGTCAATGAGTCGAAACAACGTTTAAAGGACACATTACATCGTGTCACTGACACGGCACAACGTATACTAATGACCCAATATATCGTATAATTGACACAACACAACGTGTGAATAATACAATATATCGTGCCAATGACACGACACAACATGTAAATGACAGGACGCATTGCGTAAACACAGGGCACTGTGTCAATGACTTCACAGGCTGTGTAAATGACACGATATATCGTGTAAGTGACACAACACATCGCATAAATGACACAACATGCTGTGTAAATGGCACAACATAACGTGTAAGTTGCACAGCATATCGTGCAAATAATGTAAACATTGTGTAAATTACACGACATACATTGTAAACGATACTGCAGGCAGTGGTGATGATGCTTACAATTACCAGTAGATAATTATCCCTACACATTAAGTGTCCGTGCAACAGCCATCCTCTCGGATTAAGTACTGCATTTTCGATACTACCTTTAACAACACAAATATAAATCATATGCATGATTCCTCGCAGTCTTTCAAAAGTGTTTTCCCAAATGTCTCCCTAAATTTTAGTTTTTAGAACTTTAACCCTTTCGAGCTTTTTCAGTGTTCAGAAACACTATCCATATGCGCTACGATGTAGATTACAAGATTCCCCAGGAGGGGTATGCTGTATTCTGTCAGAGGTAGATGTTTATATTAGAACCCATGGTTTCGTATTTTTTCGTCTAAAATGGGCGAGTATACAACTATTCTTTGAGAAAAATTATAACATTCTCATGATGTCCAGGTATCAGCTAGTTTACGTTTCTGCTAGGCTCCCTGTGTTGGCATCACGCTATTATGCTGCGACACCAATGTACATGTGCCGTCAACCATTTTGTTTATACATGTATTGGCGCAGGTTTCTATTTTATTCACCGTCGACATTTAGCTTCTATGCTGTCATAAGGTAACTTTGACACACACTTGCTCATTAATGGATAAATTCCGGGTTTTATTTTATTTTATTATTATTATTTTTTTTTTTTTATTAATATTATTTTTTTGGTTTCTCCAAGAGAAAATACACAGTCAATATTATGTACAGTGATATAATTTACCGTAACAGTCATACAGGTAGGAAATATCTAGTTATTTTATTTTAACATCCAGTAATTTGATGACAGATTTTCACCGTACAGGTCTGAAGCCCTTATTACGTTATTTAAACCAACTCAAAAGTGAACACTCCTGATTTTATATTTTGGACCACACTTGCTCGAAACGTTGCGCAAGTCTTCCAGTACAGGTCCAAGATATACGTTAATTTTTTTACATACAGAGGGGAGATTTGTATAATCAAATAGACATGAATTAACGAATTTTTCATTATACAAATAATTAATGAAAACAATGAATTTAAACATGTTTTAATATACATTTGGGTCTTAACCAAGTTTTGACAATAACTGAAGACAGCTCAACTTAAACCACAAACACTCATCTCACCAGATAGGCCAGTCGCACGTTAGCTTCTCTCACGTACGACCCCTCTCACAAAACGCGTCCGATAGTTTTAAATATTTGGTGTACAGTTGCATAATTTACATACAATGTTTTTTCATTAGTTTCTTTACAAGACAGTTCATACGTATTACATACATCTAGATAATCATGTGTTCATACATATAATGGCCCATATATGTAACACGTATGCACTACACATGAAAAAATACAGGGTTACTAAAGTGTATGTTGAACATATACAGTACATACTAAAACTGTGTACGAACACGTATTTCTTGTTTACACACGACATTCCCGTGCCAAACACCATCTATAAATTAATTGTTGCTGCATTTGATTCTGTGCAGAGTTCCAGTCACGCATAACTGGTGGTGCCAGCGTCACAGGTTATTTATCGCCTTCAGTGACAAAGAGTACTTTTACTGCCAAATTCAACATCAGTTGCAAGTAGCCACAGAGATAACAAATTCAGAAATAATTGTGTGAGAGCTCTGTACTTCATAGATTGCTTGTATCCGGATTTTGGCAAACAACACTTTGGTCTGTTATGGGTCATCCTGAAGACATTTCTAATATCGAAAAATGATGATATAATTATGACCCAAAATACAGACATAACTTATTTTTATTTACAGCCTCAAATGTACGTCTCAAAAGGTTGTATCGATGGTATTATGTCAAAACATAATAGTCAAAGTATGGATAAGCTTAACGCGCAAACCACACAGATTTACTTTTTAAGCTCTATGTAGTTGCTTTGCCATTAATGCTGCTTTCAGGAAATAAATGTTGGCAAGGTATCAGCGTCCGTAACAAAATGTAGTGCAACTGCAGATTGAATAAGAAAAAAATCATTGGTCTAAACGGTGCTGAACGGTGTTTTGTTTCCTTTACCGTGGATCTGTTTATATTCAGCTTGAAATATTACTTTCGTTTGCAGCCCACTCATCATAAATTCTAAATCCAGTAATTCACAGGTCTTGGATACATACAATGGTCTTGACAAATGCTTCGACTTTTTCAGGGATAAACTTTCTGTTCATAAGAGAGGGGATTATTTGATAAGAATTTAGGCCTACATTTACACAGTTATACTTACTTACGTTACCGGTAACAACAAAAACCGTCCACACCAAACAACACCAACAGACCTATTTAACCACAATGAGGAAGGTTTTTATTGCAAGATTACTCTGTTTTATGCAGTTAAGTAGCATACCCCAGAAGCCTAAAATACAGACCATCTATAAACCTTTAAGGTGGGTCATTGTGGGTAATGACAGACCATCTATAAATCTTAAGTGGGTCACTGTGGATAATAACAGACTGTCTATAGACCTTTAGTGTTGGTCATTCTGGCTAATAAAACAGTCGATGGTAGGATGCAAACTAGGCAAAGGTCATAATTTCTGCAG
The DNA here is from genome assembly GCA_964020975.1 of Hermodice carunculata. Classification (NCBI taxonomy): domain Eukaryota; kingdom Metazoa; phylum Annelida; class Polychaeta; order Eunicida; family Amphinomidae; genus Hermodice; species Hermodice carunculata. The sequence continues at coordinate 16,674,092 of OZ026616.1, read as the reverse complement.
GCTTCTTTTAAACTATACAGTCAGTGTGGATTAAAATGTTTCGAGGTTCTATATTAGACTTTCCCCTAACTTGTAAGAAGTGTTACCACTGACAATACACCATGTTCAGTTACTAAAATGGACGATGACGTTGACAAATAAATATGGTTAACAAATGTGAGTCCATGATTCAATGGGTAAGGACGCAAGTAAAGACCTTTACACTTATGACACTATGTAAAAAAGATGCAGAGTTTAATGTGCCCCTCAGATATTTGGGTGCCTCATATTGGGATGAAGCCATACTGCACATATTGCATGATTTAAAAAATAACTGCAAAAGAACCCAGAGCATTCATTAAATATTGCGCATATTAGGAATTCAATTATTTCTGTTTGCATACACACTATAATTATTCGTAGGAACTCGTCGAGTTGGCAGTTAGTCAGCTATACACGTGAAGCCATCTGTAACAATCAACCTGCAAGTATCTTTTTTTTCATTCAAACAGACCCGCATTCCAGGAAACACGTATCAATTATGTTATTGGAACGTTTAAACACTGTGCTGACGTCTGTTTATGTTGAAGTGGTATGTATTTTATTTAATTAGGCAACCAGTAAACATAATGGCATCTGTAAAGGGCCAGAAATTAGCACATGATAGCACCGGTCAACAGTATCACGTGACCTACCCAAAACATAGTATTGGTCAGAATATGTCAGGTGGCCTCTTTTTCTCCAGTGTTCTCCTCTGCCTCTTGTCTTTTGGATTATTGCATGGTGTTGGCCTGCTGAAAGGTTGCTTGCCGGCTGATTGTCATACAATGGTGCACATACCAACTGACGTGTCATTAAATGGGGTAGGATGATGAACAAGACATAACATAACATGACATGATAATGGTACTGAACATATACAAATTAAATAAATTAAGTCAATCTTCACATTGATGTACAATATCACAACTAAGTCTGGTCACCTCTACTTACAGCGAGGCTGAGGAACTAGAATACATGCATTTCCCTGTACCTCTGGTCGAATGGTGTCTGCCACACCTACCTTATATTCATTGGTCCAGATACAACCTCTCCCCAGTACTCTTCAACGACCTGTTGTACAACCCATGGATTACATAATCTACAACCCAGAGACATTTTGGTCAACAGCAAGTCGACAACCAAACATTTCCATTTCACATCCATGGACAACCAAGTTGGAACATAAAATGTTCACTGTCTGTTTGCACCTATGTACAAGTTGGTTACAACTTACAAAGTAGTGTTTTTTTCTCTTTTTTGATCGATACGTTCATAAACCTTACCTTATAGGTATGTTCATATTCGAGACAATTGTTTATACTTCCTGCAGCAGGTTACCAACTGGCTCATACATTAATCAGGTCCCCTGCCATTTTAAACTGTGCAACCTGGCCGATGTATGTGGGGATGAGAATGCATTATAAAGATAACCAGCGAGTGTTGAACAAAAATGTACTCCGAAAGGCTAGCCTTTTAACGTCACTTGTAACACTGTGTGCTTGATGTTCATTTGGTTTCTGTGTTTTTTTTTCTGTACAATCTCCACATTTACACAATACTGATATGGCAGAGTATTCCATGATGGAACAAAGAAAATTGGATAAAAGAGCAATTTTGTAAACGTTATCAACATATGCATTTCACGTGATTTTGTGTATCAACAATAATTTGCAAAATGTCAATCTAGGTAAATGCCCAAATAATACAGGTTACGGCTGATAGTGCCACAGGTTTTAATTTTTCAAGTTATTACCACAGTCTTGTCCCCCAAAATTAGGACTGGGCCAGTTTGATCATAATTTTTATACACAGCAGACCCCTTGTGTGCTACAATGAAAACATGTACATAACCTCAAGAGTGTTAAACTAAATGGTTAGTGTCCTCATGTTGACTAGAAGAATGTAGTGTCTTTACATCATGTTTCAAGTCATATGAAATGCATATGTATTTGGATCAGATGATAACAAACCGTACTCCAAAAGAATATACTCTGCATGGTCAAGGTAGCACAAAATTTGTAACAAAACAACCACAATCCAGCATCATGGTGAGTAATATTACCACAATTTGCGAGATAAGTAGGTGGTTGTTCCGGCTTTAATTGTGTTGAAAGTCTCATTTTAAAATGTTTTATACAAATATGTTTGTACCAATTGTATTATGAACTGTACAAGCCTCAGTAAAACTGTTCTAAGAATTAACAAGAAAATAATGTATAACTGGTCAGGATGTTTGCATTGTGTTGAAGATAGAAGCAATTTATTACCTTTTTAGTTGTACAAGTCACCTCTGAACGATAGCACACACTTAAATTGTAGCTGTATAACCCCTTAATTTTGACCTGCTCTACTCCACAACACTGTGACAATCTGTGTTTAGATCATACATATTTTGCAAAGACACATGAACATGCAAAGCGGTACGTTAGAGCACATCTTGGCAATTAAACGCAGATTGTAGTATCTGAGTGAATGCTTTTGTGACGTTTGCCGTGTTCACAGGGACCCCTGATGCACATACAAAGGCAAGAATAATTTGCCTTCTGTACAACCAGTGTCATGATGCTGTGCTGCTTCTTTTTTGCGCACTGATGTCACAAAATGGTGGCAGCTATAAAGCAGCAAACAGCTGCCAATGTGATGTCATCAGGCCTCATGGACGCCATGAGATGGAAAGCAACAGGTTCCTCTGGAACAACCCTTACAAGCCCAGCACGTGACATCGTAATTACTTGATTGTTTGCACGTGCACAATATGACTTTTAGTATTGGAACACCGCAGGTGGTCTGCCACTTTTTACGCTGTTATCTGGAAGCAATGCGAAGTGAAAGCCAGCCCTAGCACGTTGTATCTGAAAGGGATTGGCACTGCCAGAGAGGTACATTGATGTATATGGCAGAACACGTTTGTCTCTACATGTGAATACTCCAAGCTTGCATCATTCGTGCGACAGATAACGTCACCAAACTCGTCAAAGCTAAACATCTAATTGGTTTAAAATGCTTGCCTGTAAAGTGACCACGTGATAGGCAGTGTTGAGAGGTATACTCGGCACGAGACCGTCTCGTCTGGCAAATCCATGCCACCTCCTCCATTCAAATTGCACACTTCCCTGACGTAGGGCTGTCGCGCGCCAAAGGCGCATTGAGCAGACGGATAGGGACCACAAGCTCATGTGTACGACTGGCACAGTGAGCAGACTGACAGGACCACAGTTCCTGTTGTCTAGTCATGTCTTGTCACCATCGTTTTTATGTGGTAACCTCTGGGACAAAAGTTTTGAGAAATCGCCACCCGGTCCCCACCGTTGTCTGTTGTTACTGCGTCCAGATTTAACATCGCGCTTTATAAAACTAAAACATTTCCTCTTTCTCTCGTGTTTTGCATGGAAGCCTCGAAACGGCTTACCGTTGCGTTTGAAGCCAATATACCATTCAGGATTAGCCATTGACTGTAGTTCTGTGAATCCCTCCTTAGTGTGGATCTCCCGGAAAATACAGCGCCTGCTCTGGCCATTGTGCTGAAAATAGAAATTGTATGGCATCATCTTATGATCAACAAGAATGACTTTACATAGTTCAAGTGCTCCACAGGCACCCCTTTTCACATAAACACATAACTTTTGCGAGACGATGGAGTTCATCTTGCCGTCAGAATATGCTGTCAAAATGTAGAAGTACGGTAACAAAAATGTTTTACAAGAAGTTAAATCATACGGGACAGGTACGTATACAACGTCCAACTGACATAGCAAACAGTCGGGGTTGTACACTTTCGTTAACTGTCAGCCGGAACAATAAACTTCATTGGATGATTGCGTCCGTCAGATCCTTAAATGTCTCTTATTAAATCCTCAATCCCAAATCTGTGACCAAGTTCCATGCAATTTGTCTCTGTGCGGTGTGTAAACCAGGATCAACCTCTTACTTCTGCATAATCATATACGTATACAAGCAAACTACTGCACAACTCGAATTACAAAGCACACACACACACACATATATATATATATATATATATATATATATATATATATATATATATATATATATATATATATATATATATATATTCACAATTGTAGTATTTCGTTGCAATGACACGCTGTCAAGATATTCTTAATTTTAACTTTTTATGTCCAGAGGTAATCTTATGAAATTAATCAAATCCAGATGGTTAAATAAGTCCAGTGTTTTAAGAAAGCTGTTATAATCAGATGGAATATCTGCAATATGGGGAACCAACCTTTAATACATGTTTATTTGAACTGTAGATTGAAATTATCTTGAGCATAGCAGTGGTGTGGTAAAAATGGTCCTCAGCGCCATGGATGACCACGACACAAGTACAGACAGAGCAGGGATATATTCCCACCATTTTTTTTGTCATAATAGGGTAAGTTGTTTCAAAATTGTATAGGACTTGCAAATTTGAAAGCCCCAGGCATCTTGACACACCTTGTTGACTTTCACAAACCATGCCAAGAGTCATTTCCCCGGAGCAGAAACATTGACACTTGAACCGCAAAGAATAATTTGTCATACACATTTAGATACCACTCAAAAGGGCAAGCGATGTCTGGCCTTGTGATTCATCAAAGAAGCAAGAAGACACTGGACTTGTGATTCATCAAAGAAGTAATAAAATTGTGTCGGTCAAAAATGCCAAAGAGCATTTGAAACAGTGTTTAGGCAAGCCTGGGGGTTGTATCCGTCTTTGTTTCCTTCTTACATGAGCAGTTTAGGCTTAAAAGCCACTGTATGTGTCAGCTCTGTTAAATGCGGTTTCAGGGTGTCATGTCATGTCACGTTTGGTCATTTTTCTATTGCTGATTTCTACTCTTCCACTGGTAAAAAAAAGGTATTCATGATTTAGAAAAAAATACAAAAATACACACATTTGTTGCCTCCAAAACGGACTAATCTCCCTGTATTATCTCTACTGCATTTGGTCGGCCCCCGAGAGTACAAGGTTTTGTTAGGGTAATAAAAGTGCACTATCGTGCTTCTGGACTGGTGGGCAAATCAGAATGTGAAGCATTTTCTCTAATTCCATTGTCTGTAAGTGTAACCTGATGTAGTGCAGTCTGTTATGATGGTAACCAAAGTAGATCAATAAAAAAATTGAGTCACTCTTTAGCGCAAAAACAGATATCACGAGAAAGTACAGAGATTGGTCTGTTTGGCAAGCAAGAAACAGTTGCCCTTTCAAGCATGACTCAGTTGTATTATGTGAGACAAATTTGAATTTAATACCAATGCGAACAGTTCAGATTAAGCAGCGATAAGACCTAATATGTCAAATACCTATAAAAATTATTTCCATAGGTACAGAACCACTCACCCAAAAAGTAGTAAACAATACACAAAAGACCGACACTGGCCTAAAATATCCAAATTGTACACCACAAAAAGGTCAAACTATCCGCTGAAGCCTTCATGCGCCTGCCAGAAGTTCTGTCATATTCTAAAGGTCCGCATGCAGAAGTGAGAGTACTACTGATATAATATTCTGGTTCACAGTGCTTCAAAGTTCCTCCGTCATCGTTTTCAGTAAAATTTCATTTTTACTCTGACATGATCAATTTTGGTCCATGCAAAAAGCCTCGCATTCATTTACATTCAGAAATATAATCTAGAGAAGGCGACACTCAACAATGTATGAGGAGACGATATTCCACACAAGTTAATGCCGCTGCTTGTGTCACTAATCAGCAAGTGTTTCATTATCTTGATTTGTGTCATGGTATTAGTAAAGTAGAATTTTATCCTGTAACTCACAAGGAAATCTATCTATCTATCTATCTATCTATCTATCTATCTATCTATCTATCTATCTATCTATCTATCTATCTATCTATCTATCTATCTATCTATCTATCTATCTATCTATCTATCTATCTATCTATCTATCTATCTATCTATCTATCTATCTATCTATCTATCTATCTATCTATCTATCTATCTATCTATCTATCTATCTGTCTCTCTGTCTGTCTGTCTGCTGTCTGTCTGTCTGTCTACCTACCTACCTACCTACCTGCTCATACTATTACATTATATTGATTGAACTCTGGACTTAATTTGCTTATCAGTCAAAAGAAGCATAGTGTACAGCTGTGACTTGTCTCTTTAAAACGTGCCCATTTCAATTGCAGAGAAAAGCATATAACTAATCAAAACACGTTGGTAAAAGCAAAGGAAAGGCAGCATTTTTGGCGATGAGAGAGATCAAAAGAAGTCAAAGTGTCATGTAATGTTACCTATGTGCAAATAGGAGGAGACGCAGGTATGACTCCAGGCATGCATGAGCCAGTTAAAAAGGGAAACTTCTGGTTTCTTTGAGGTGTACAGCGGGTATTATGTGTATAAAGGTTGATTAGCACCTGCGGCAGAGTAAAGAGGTCCCTTTGGAGGAATGTGCAACAAATTGCATGTAATGATGCGCATGGACCTCAGTTCACAGCTATTGCGGACAGACTAGGATTGTAAGTTAAACCAACGGAGTTCCATTATGGACATCAGTTGGACCATGCTTACAGCCAAATTGAGCGTAACCAACAAGTAACTACCAACGACTTTTTGACGATCACCGTGGTCTTTGTACAACAAACTGGACTCATTTGGTAGTTTACTGTGACAATAATAGTTTCTTCTTTTACCAAATGATAGCAAATAGGCTTTTGCAAGTCTGGCTCCCTGTAGTGTGCTTGGCGCACCTAAAGCAAGCAGACACGGCTTAAACAATTACCTGCATAGCCCAACCGCCTTGTTGTGTGTAGCCTCGGCCTATTTGTCCATTAATGATATAATTGGCCTATTGCTTGGACGCACTGACTTTGTGTGGTATTACTGTGACATGCCCTGGTCATGACTTGTACTCAGCCAGAGCGCAGACCCCTACCGCCTGCACTCTGTAACTTCTTTATCCGAGTTACATTGACAAGACAATGAGGCATTTGTGCCTAATGGGATTTATGTCCTACCGGATCGTCATAGATTAGCAATATCTTCCCAATGATCTGCTTTAGTCATCATATGCAGTAAACTGTCCAAATATGAGGGTAATACGACTTATGCATATTAATTTCCCGCCACAAAGCACGGGTTCGACGCTAGGTGATCACGGGGGACGTGCGGGTCACACCACAGTCACAGACAGGGCCATATGCTCATTTTTCACAAAATTAGCGTGTTTATTTTTTTAAATTCAGTTCACAAATGCCAAACTGGTGTTCATTTAGTACTTTCCGAGCCAAATATAAGAAAAATTTCCATCTGACTTTGATAAGTATTCTTGATTTCCAAAATATTAGTAATATCCCGCTTGTCCACACAGGTACGGAACAACATCTCGCCATATCTCGCCAAGTGAGACTGGGCAATCAGGCATGCAGTTGTGGCGGGAAATTAGTGCATGTCTCGTATCATACACAATATTTCGCATTATCTACTTTAGAAATGCGTGTTGTACACCTATATTTTAACATTTAACCGCATGATTTAGTTTGATGCACCGGGAAGTGCCACATTCACTGTGTGCAACAACTGCAGTACGTGTAATTTTATTTTATCTTCTATTTAGCATTCATACATAGTGTACACATTGTCCAAGAATTCTTTTTCGTGCCAATGCCACGCCCACAATGTTCTTTCTCAAGCTACAATGAAGCCATAACTTGCTGTAGAATGGCTATGTGTGAGGGAGTACTGCACAATGTCAAGAGACATGAACACATGGTTATCATGACTGAGAACCACAAAGCGACAGACATAATGGAAATATATAATACCATGAATGAACATTACGAGGCAACAGCAAGAATGAGCACCACAAGGCATAGAACGTGGATTCCATGATTGAGCATTATGGAGGAATAGACATGGATTGAGCACTATGAAAGGATAGACATGGCTAACATAATTGAGCACTATGAAAGGGTAGACATGGCTATCATGATTGAGAACTATGAAATGATGGGCACGGCTATGAGTGTCATGATTGAGCACTATGAAAGGATAGACATGGCTAATCATGATTGAGCAGTATGAAAGGATAGATATGGCTAACCATAATTGAGCACCAAAAGATTATTTTCCTGTTTCTCATTACTGACCATTATAAAATGATACCCACTGAAACAGACATAAAGAAATTGTTAAGACTATAAAAGCAACAACCATCGAAAAAATTGCTAAACGTGACCTTACTCAAGTTGACAACCATAGTTCCAATGGCTGTGTGTTATGACACGATATTCTAAAACGGTTGAGGAGCAGTTGTGCCCATTGGCCAATAAGCTTCCAGAAATCAGGTCACCTGACCAATTTTCCTAAAAAGAACAATGCTGCTATTTTTTTTTCATATACACACCATAGGTCTTAACTTATTGTCTAGCTTTCTTGGCAACTTTGCTTTTGATTCCAGGGTTACCAGAACAGTTTATATTCTGCAACACAAACTTCAAAGGGCTTTTTTACTTCTTGCCCCCAAAAGTTTGTTTGTCTAAATTTGCACAAGTAATGGTTTAAATCTCTATAAAGGTAGAAATGTGTTGCTGATATACTTTATTTCTTTAATGAGGATGGGAAAAGTAGCCTCTGGATAATTCAAATTTCTCTCTTCGTGTAAATACAAAACAGCATAACTTGTAACCCTTACTATTGAAAAGTGAGAAACAAATATAATAAAAAAAATGTGTACTTGTCTGGTCTGAAAATTTAACTTGTCCAGGACAATAGGGCTTGCCTTCTTGTCAAGCCTTGCTTTAAAGGATCATGTTGATGGCCATGGCCAAAGTTAACATGTCTTATTACAAAGAGACCCCACTGGTTGCTCAGTGGAACAATGTGACTCACACATAGTGGTCCACATGAGAATAAACCCGTGTGTGAGCAGAATGTGATGGGGACAACACGCGACAGACAAAAATATGCAACTTGTCGGTGACTTACAGCATGATCCCAAACCAGGCTACGATCCATACCTTTGTCAACTGTGAAAATAAAGTGCTTTACAAAAGGAATATCAACTTTTTTTCTCTACCCAAAATGTTTCTATGAATATTTCAGCACACATGCATGTATGACGATATAGTGTCAACTCAAAGTATTAGCATAAGGTTAGCTTGTCAGCAGCGTCGTCTGCACCCAAGACATGGTGGTTTTACAGATATAAAACAATATTATGTACAAACTATGACATCAGTCACTCGATGAGTTAAAAAAATTCTCGTTTCACTGTACCTAATACTACATGTTTACAGAAGATGGGCGTCCAAGATCATCACAAACAGGATAAGAATCTGTCTATAGTGTTTTTTCCTCAAAAATGTTGAATCCAGATATGCCTAAGAAACTTTTTGAAGGAATCATACAAGAAAGGAAACCGATGATCACACCCACGGAAAAAAATCACGGCCACTCGATACTGCTCTTCCATAAGTTTGTGGTAGAACTTGGATTACTTCGATGACATGAAAAGGTGTGTCGGTGTTCCCCCGGAGTATGGGGCCTCATGTGTCATTGAACTATTGATCTGCCACACAGTTCACCATTAAAGCTCTGGAACAAATATGTTTTTGTCATGGACATGTTGCGGTTACCTTAATCTAAATTCATTGATAGGATAGCAGAAATAGGACGTGCTATGGGTTGCTTGGTAAGGTCTATGCTGACACTGGCAGGCAATATATTTGCACGTATTCACTCCATGAGTGTCGGGTCAGCGCGGCACACCGCCCTCTGTTTGAGTTAACACTTTCATCCTAAAAAAAAAAAAAAAAAAACTCTTCACAGATCCTAAATTTTTCTGGCTTTTTTACTGAATGCAGACGTAACTTTTTCATATTAGACTTCCAAAATAGAAATGAAAACCGAATATGGCATCACTTAAAAAAAAGCCCCGATACTCATGCACAACCAACAGCCTTCTGCCCAAAAGAACGTCACTATGAAACTTTAAGTACAAAGTGTCAGTGGCTCTCGGGCAGACAACAGTTAAAAGGGTGCTGTTCTGTTTAAGCTATAGGGCACTGTGCTTCCATAACTCACTGGTACGGGAATAAATAACGCTGCAAAACCAAATAGGGGCACATATATCTAATTCTAGTCACATTATTGCCGGTACATAAGTGTAAGTCTCTGGCTTGCGTCTAATGTTGAATTCTTGCAGACAAGCTCTTAAGTCAAACATTTATCAGCCTGCTTCTGTTTTCGCCTCAATATGACATAAAAGGCAGAGTGAAACAAAATCGGAAGTCGTTGGCAAATTTTCAACATTGGGTATTCGCAATGTGATTATCAACTCACTTTTTTTATATATTACATACGTATAAACAACAGGGATTAATATAGGGTTGTGACCTAAGCGATTGTACACTTCGTGAACAAAATACGCTTTATCTTTGTTTGTATAATACACTATTGTCATGTGGATTACCGGTGATATTTTACTTTGTATTTTTATAGCATTCTCTTTCACAAAAAAAAATACTTCGTATGTGATGGATATATTTACGTGCTGGTTAGCGATGACAAATGTTGGTCTATGCAGATAGAGGGAACCAGTGATGGGCGTAACCTGCTTAGGTGGGCACATTGGCCAAGCTGGGACTGTGCCAGTGCTCCTTGCGTGGGTACAGCTTGGTTGTGTGGGGTAGTGGTTTTAGTGACCATCTATTGCTCTGCCAAGGGCATTCCAATGCCAAAGTGGCTTTCATGTCTATGTCATGCAGCTTGCCATTTTGTTTAACCTTATTATCAACACATTTACGCCAAAAACAGCGTAAATTAAACTGTTCAGGATAAATCAGGTGTGAACACAATATAGTGCATGTGGCGTTTGGGGCACGACCGGTCCATCAGATGGCGGTAACGCGCCTCATTGTACGCACCAACAACAGACCAAGCGCTGTAAAATGCTTGACTGCTGTACGCCGCTTGTCAAATCCCTTATGCTTGTCGGGTGGTCTGCTTCCTTTTATCTATCTCTGACTTGAATTCTTACGAATCAATAAAACAGTTGAGCAATGGCATACCAAACAGGCCGGGGAGCAAGTGAATACTCCGTGCAAACACGCCTGAACGGTCTGCCCCACTAACCCATGTCCCGGGATCCCATGTGCCGCGCAAATTCCAATATTGCCCCTGAAGTGTCTTGTACTTTTATTATCCATAACTGCAAGGAAAAAAATATGAACCAGTTTCCCCTACTGTTGGACTTTATACAGAGGTCTTTTTCTGTGTCCTTGAAAAGGTGATCAAAATTAAATACATTGATCGGCATGATCGCAAATTATATATATATATATATATATATATATATATATATATATATATATATATATATATATATATATATATATATATATATATATATATATATATAAGAAACTGATACATAAGGGTTAGCTACCACGTGAAGTTGGTGCGTACGGCGTGCAATCCATATCCAGGGCAAGTGTCCAAATACTGGCTTACCAGCGCCAGACTGACCCTCTGTTACCTTTCATCTCCCTTTGACGGGTTTGACAAGGAACACAGAGACAAAATATGCACAAATACGAACAAACGTATGTAAAAATGTTGCATATCAGACGGTACAAGAATACTCAAATTCACTATGCTATGCCATAGAAGCACGAAACGGAGATGTGTTATCTTAGCTGTCTTATTTTGTACAGTGGAATTCAAAAGGCTAAACCGTAACATGTGGGTGACGTATAATGAGTCAATCTTATAACATCTCAAAAAAGTAGCTTAATCAGCAGTAATCCTCCCAACTTAATGCAAGGTAAGGGGCGGGGGCGGAGTTCTACAATAAAGACTTAATCAATCCTCGCTCCGTTACTGGCCGCTCTGCATTATATATCCAAGTCATGTTGTTTACCTTTGCTGGTAAGCCCATACTCCAATTATAAATCTGTCCCATGCTGCCAACTTCTGCATGAAGTCTCATATCGAAAACTAAACTCCAAATGCTGCCTTGGCCAAAATTAAGCCCAGCGCATGGTATGCATGTTCAAGCTTCTATTATAAATCTGCAACATGTCGATACAAGCTTGTTTTTTTTTTTTTTCATGCAGATCCACCCATGTTCACTTTTGTCAGTTTTGTTTTGTTTTTGTGCAGCGTCTTCATGTAGACCTACTGTAATTATCATGAATTATGTAAATCGATGTAAGAACTGTAGTTCCCAAAATTTTCATGCATACCCTTGACTTTTCTCTCACACATTTTCGTGCAGTTTAATTTTGTGCACTAACTGCCATATAATGCTATGCAATTCAATTCAATACGATACAATTATTTTCGCACATCTTAATTTCGGGCAATAAGTAGCACCAAGAATTGCGCCAAATTAAGTCGAGCGCAAAAATTTTCCCGAGGTACCACTTATGACTGCAAACCACGCACTTGTTACGCGTTCCAAAACTTTCTTCGGTGTGTTCTGGGCTTAGTGGCAAAAGAAACCCTTTGTCAGATGGCATATTAGTTTTGACAAAAAACAGAAGCAGATGATATGTGCAACACAGGACACTTTCTGGTAATTTATATGGAACAAAATGCTTGCCGATACATCGGCATTAGATCTTAAAGGGCTAAGGGCTGAAGTAGAATGCGATCAGAGAAAAAAATGATATGTTTTTTTCTTGTTAGTTTTTTTGTGGGTTTGTTTTGTTTGTTTGTTTGTTTGTTTTCGTTTTTTTTTTTGTTTTTTTGTTTTTTTTTTTTGTTTTTTTTGTTTTTGTTTTTTTGTTTTTGTTTTTGTTTTCGTTTTGGTTTTCTGTTTTGTTTTGGTGCATATCAGCCAATCTTCTCACATCGATATTGAATCCCAAAGACTTGGTAAGTGGCAGAATACCAGGTACTTTACAAAGGCCTCTTGAAAGAGCAACATTTCAAGCCTATGCTCCTGCCTATATTTTGTTAAATTAAAACCAAACAAAACGTGAAAAGTTCAGGATGTTATGTAACTGTCTCGTATCTTACACATACAGATGTGAGGAAGCATCAGTTTTATATCAAAATAATAAAAAACACCATTTGTCAACAATGATCCTCAGCTTTGAATAATTGCTATCTTCGTTTAATTCGATATAATCATTCTTGTAGTATGAACTTTGGTCAGCCGTGTTCTGCTGCGCAGCTGCTCTGTAAGCAAATACCACGAAAACGTCTATTTTCTCAGAACAAGCTGTACTATTAACTACTTAATACCTTTCTTCCAGTTTCAGTACGTAAGTGTAATGCAAGATTAAAGCTGTTATAAAGGTGTCTATCAAGTATGTAATTATTTTGCTCACTGATGCTTTTTTTTTGTCGTAGGTAATAACATGACAAAACAGTCAAACACTCCATATCGATGTTTTATTGTCAAAGAAAAACGGCAATTATGACAGGGGCATGTTATCGATTCTAACATTTACCATCTGACGCGAGCCTTTCTACCTGAACGGTTTATTAACATAGCTACACGTATGCCACTACAAAGCAGCAAGTATGTGCTTAGATTTTCTATGCCTGCTTAAGACCTGTTGATGGCACTATGTATTTTTGCAAATCTTTCATGGATTGGTAGACATGACTGTAAAGTAAGTGTTGGGGCTGTGAAGGTGTTTGGTGTCCTTTTAAGTGCATCGTGGTCCAGTGAAGTCGTATGATCTGCTCCAAAAGATGCAGAATTACACAGCTTGTCACATACCGCAGACAGGTACATTGCAGCACGTTCACATTCCACGGTGTAGCAAATGTATATGCGGGGACCGTCTTATCGTAAATGTTTGGGCAGTACTATTAAATTCAGTTGGCAGGTTTTACATACATTTTGTACAGCTGTGTATACTGTGAATGAAAAGTCCGTCTTATGTGGAAAGAACACTACAGGATAGCCTACATGTGTGCATTTATTTTCAAAAGAATCCGTAATCTGATCTAACTTTGATCAAACTCCCCTACAAGTTGAATAAAAAAATAATAATGTGGTGATGTGGTGATCCACAGATTGAGTCTTAAGTACTTGTACAACCTTCATCAACAGGCATGGTAAGGTAAAAATGAAATTCATATTGGTTGCTATTTACTGCTACAACACTAGATTTTGGCAGGCTCTCTAAACATTGGCAAAGATAAACTACTTCAGAAGCAAATAGAATTGTCATTGCTTGCTAATTTTTCGAGCTGTCAGCTCTTACGAGTATGACTTGAGGCGCCGCAAAAGCAACTGGTGCTATAATTTGTAGCGTGCCAGGTTAGACTGTATGTCATCGTCTTCAAGGGATTCGGCATTTTTCAAGGTTGTAAATACCTTGAACATAATATTAGTGCAGGTTGGACGGCCACAACGTTCTTCTAAACCAGAGGAACAACGTGTAGTATCCCTTCCAAATATACCTTTTACACATGAACTTGGAGTGTATGGATATGATACTATAAGACATGGTTTGTTTGAAGGATTGAAAACTGAAGGAGGAATATTCAAATGATTAAATGATCACAGTGAATTTGTATAGTTAATGAAAATAAAAGAAAATAAATGTCATACACGTATCCACTGAGAATCATCTCGAGCTCAACATTTCACCCAGGATCCTTCTTGATCAAAGTGACACATATATATCTTTCCTATTAACTTCTTATTTTAAGATACTAGCTATAACCACCTTATAATCACCGAAACTCCGAACACAATGAACACAGATGTCAAACTACGAATATCCATCGGGACAAATGGTTCAAATTCAATTTAACAGCAACAAGCTGGATTAATACCCCAATGCAGAAGTTCCAAGTTCCCATACCGTGTATTTATTCTTTTGCCTACGTATGAATGTTGTCTACATGTTCACGCATATTTTATGCAAATGCTAGCTGGGCCACCTGGCGGACCACGACTGGAACTTTTAAGAGTAAACTGGAGGTTAGGCAATGAAAAAAGCAATGAACAAATCACGAATAATTTCAATGACCATGACACTAGAAGCATAGTTTTAGTAAAACTCTGACTTGTATTGCATGGCCTTCATGAAAGCTAGCTTGGTGTTGCAGTAATTCCACGAGTACGTCATCAAGGCTGACACAAGACCAACTTTATATGTACTTTTAAACTGGAAAAAGGCATAACATAAGATTAATAGGGAATTTCAAAATCGTTTAGATAGGGCTGACAAATTTGACAACGGACTGATTGTTTGTGTGATAAATACAATTATGTTCTTGATGCGGCAAAGTGTTGTGGCTTATCGTGCAAAATAATCAGTTTTCCGTTTGAATAAGGAAAAAAAAAACCCAAACAGGATCAAGATGTGAAGATTGGTGAGCGTACAATGAGATACAAGACATATTGTGATAGTGACCCTGTATCTTAAGGTACATAACCGCAGATATATCTATACACATGTTCCTGATAATGACACATAGACATATCTATGAAATAGTTTAGAGATTGGAGGGCGGTGTTTATACAACTGATAGCTCGCCCTGACAATACAATGTGACGGACAGTAACTGAATCACCATCAATGTGTACAAAGAATACACAGCTGGAATAGGACGGAGACCGCCATGTGTGTATAAAGCATATGGAAAAAGCGGAATCAGATGGAGATTGTATTTGTGCAATTTGAATGGGGGTAAGCTACAGTTACGGTCCCAAAATGGTACACCCCCAATAAAACAAAAATGGGGTATGATGGCACGGTTTGGCACACCCCAGATGCCCACGTGGTGTTGAAGTGGCACAGAGACTGAAGTACGCACATGATTTCCATTGTAGCGATCTGGCATGAGGGCCTGCGTGGACATATGAACTAGAAAATAAAGAACTATGAGCTACAAGACAAAAGAACTCACTGCCCTAGCAGGCATGTTATAGTATGTCTAATCTTTAGGATCCCACTGCGTTAGTTCAGGTGGCAGGTATGGGTTGCAACTTAGCCCTACATGTGGTCACTGGAGTACACAAGATCTTATCAAGACTGCAAGAGGCCTCCGCCTACAAACGGGGGGGGGGGGGAGGGGGGAGGCTACGATCAAAGAAAATTATCAGATGATTACCGAGGAAGGTACCCTTTGTGTCAAATAATAATGTCGAGGGTTTTGGTCTCTTCTTTTTACACGCGTGAAGCTTGTTTTGAGATGCCTAGCCAACTCAAAAACATTGCAAATGGTCATTGAAGCTTACTGACACAACTGGTCAAAAACAAAATAATTTCTACGGAAAAACACTATTACCACTGGAGCTCTTCATTCTTGGCAACTAATGATGAGGGGGGGGGGGGGAGAATAGATTGACGTCATCAACAGTGTTAACATTGTTAACATAATGTTGAAGAGCAGAACGAGGCAGGCCGAAGTCCATGGCACATTTAAACCATGTAGATTTGCAAAACCAAAGTCCAAAAGGGGCGCCCAGTTTTGCCCCAGCGAGCATGTCACAGCGTGCCTAATGGAATAGGCCTAAAATAGTATAGCGCTGGCAAGGCAGTATAAACGAAAACTCGGAGTACACGACAGGGAGAGAAACAGCTCGAGCCTGTACATACCCTTTCTACGGCCTGGACGTGCACTCCGGCACTGGGTTGCTTCCAGACACCTGGATGCTCTTGCTTAGCAGAGTTGCAAGGAACCAGGATACCCGGAAAGCTTACTGCAAATTTAAACAGGACAGAAAATACTGGATCTTTGTCATGATGCCGAGGACTTACAGCAGTGAGATAAGTGAAACTGGCGTGACTTGATGCACTCCATCAAAAGTCAGCAAAGCCGTATCCGATCTTTAGTGCTGCCGGGACTTTATCGGGACAGGTACGCCAAAGTGCCAAAACAATCCCCGGGGGAAACAAGGTGGCCTGTCGTGGAACCCGCCCGGTTGACAATACAAGACATGATAGATTTCTAACAACGAACAGGGACCCAGCACTGTCAGAGGCAACAGTATCTGGAACAAGCCAGATCCATAGAATTCACCCTACAAAATATCTAGAGCAATGAAGACAGATCATCCTGACAAACACAACACAAATGCAACAGCTGATACGGGTATGCTCCTTGGCTCTAACAGCGCACCCAAGGCCCCCAACAGACCCTTGACTTTGTGGGCAAAACAAATCGTCCCTGCAGAAACTGGAGGCTCTTTCCTTGCGCCAGGAGTTCTAACAGTTGACACGGGACTGGGAGGTGCCAACAGACCTTCGTTAACTTAACGAATCACTCTGTATCTAAAAATGCCAAGAGGCCACTGAAACGATCGACAGGGCACTGCATGCACCAAGCAAGACCTTGATTTGCAAAAACGGCCATCCTTTTGCAAGCCAAGTCATCTGCTCCATGCACACTTCCTTGCAACAAGCTCCTGCCACAGTGGAAATATATCTCTCGAGATTCACCTATCGGTTTAGTTTAAACACATTTAATTAGTCACTTAACCACATAGGCTAATTCACATTAAAAAAAATTAAGTGGCACGATTAGTAAAAAGGGTTCGCGCACTATATACATCCTTCTCATAGAAGAAGGCGTTGCTTACAAGACAACATGAGACACGTAAGTTCTGCCAATTCGATGATTCAACCGACTTGTACAAGATTTAGATGACAAAGACTTGGATGCAGCAGACAGAGCGGCAATACTCAATTCTGAATCTTTATGAAAGATTTACTCCTGCTCACACAAACAAACATACAAATAAAAAAAAAAAAAACCAAAACACCCCCCCCCCACAAAAAAAAATCCCACTTTCATTGGTTTAACAGAGAGTATGATAAATACGACGTTTTATGTGGAAGAAATGGATGCATCACTTACATATAAAACATGGAATGTTCGAAGGCGAAAGGTCGACTTCTAACATTCCAAGGATCTTTCCATCAAACTATGGAGTCTGCTTCCAGTAATCCGTTCGTCGGGGAAGGTTGGCTTTAAGGTGCATCGACGTGCTGCCCCTTCGCTCATTTTAAAGTCCCTGTGAACCTCAATGCCAGGCATAATGATCACCAAATCTGAACTTTATCGTAGCGTTTACTGTAGTGTTCCTTGACCACATTGCATAGAATTTCACAGTGGTGCATCCAATACCATATATACCATATTTTAGCAGAAGTTTGTAAACTTGACCACTGTCCACATATAAACCAATGCCTTTGGCTGTAAAATGACCACTGAGTTGCTGCAAAGATCGGAATATTTTCCACAAGGGAGGATCTAAAAGACCCGTATAAAACTCTCTACAAAGTAAACGGAGCGAGAGGACAAAATTTAGACTGAAAGATTAGAAGAAAATTATGCCAAACATCTTCTAAAGGTGAGCCACATGAACAACGATACGAATTTGGTGAAGATGGAGATTTAATTGACTTGCACCTACACGTAAACGGGTGTGACGAACACTTTGATATCATTATCAAACCGAAATTGTCCAACTCTGAAAATTTTATAGATCGTATAATATTTTTAGATATTAATGTGAATGCTGAAAATGATTCTGAATTCCGCACGTCGGTAGACAATTCGTTTCACAGTCTAATCGCTCAAGGAAAGGAGAGAAAGACCTGTCAAAAAGCACAGAACAAGAACTCAGACGTACCACGTTGAAGTGCTGACGTACATCATGTTAAGATATCGAGATCTGGAGCATCAGGAATGATAGTACACATTTATTCAGTAGCAAAATTGTTTTCCTATTTTGTACATGAAGACAGTATGTATTTTTCTGCGTTCAGTTAATGTATGCCATCCCATTTTCTAGTAAAAACGTCTCTGTACTGGTGCCGTACATTGCATCTACAACGATAGGAGAGTCATTTTTCTGAACATTTCATGTTTGCCTGCACCGTCTTATGTACAAGCACTTCATACCGAGCTATCATATTTAAGTATTGGTCTGACAAAGAAAAATATATATCGTTTCTGGTGTTGTCTTTCAAGAATAGGTTTCCAACTTTCAAAAAAAAATTATGAATAAATAAAAAAGCAAACAAACAAAAAAGCACCACCATCACCACCACCACCAACAACAACAACAACAACAACAGCAACCCTAATTTCAATGCCTTGTGTCTACCCATAGATATGACGTGTCCAGTCAAACTAAGCAGCTGGTAGGTCACCAAACACATATCCAGCATATACAAACCGACAGGTTTCCCTTTGATGAACAACAAATTACATTTTTACAGAAAACACTTGTTATTCCTATTTCAGTGCGTATGGCATTTTGGACAAAAGGTACATTTGTCTAGCTTATCTTGTGGAATACCCTGCCATGTGTTATCCCAAAACACATGACACGCCCATAGAGGATCCTCCCTCCCCACCCAGCCCCCACCCCCCTCCCGCGCCACTAAAAACTCACTGGACCTCCGTTTCCCCAATACAGACTTTTCTTCTCCAGAAATACCAGAAGACCACGCTCACACCGGACAGCATCTCCTTCAAGTACAGCAAAGGGCAAATGATACAATCATTATGACAGAACAACCAGCATTTCCCTGATCAACCATTCAGAACGACACATGTTAGGTTAGGCTGGAACTGACTGCAAAGCTTCCCACATGGATGAGCTTGTCTTCCAATGTTGCCGCTACATTTGTAGATAGGCACCGTGACTTTCAAGTGAAGCACATGTTCTTGAGTAATGACTAAGGAAACACAGAACACAAAGCAATTCCTTGTTGTCAATGTCTCAATTGTACATTAATTTTCTTGCAATATAGTTAATATTTGTAATTACACACGCAACGCTGAACAACTTTAGGCAGCTGACGGTGGGATACATGACAGTTTATGTCAGATGTATGTAATCAGACAGCAGGATTACGAGGTGTGTGTACTGTGTTCTCCTTTGGCCTGTGACATCTTGTGTCTCCCCCGTATCCTATTTGCCCCTCCCTCGTCATAAGAGAACAAATGACGTTATTCTGTCGATGAATATCCGGCGTAATTGTGTGGAACCTTGCCTGGCTTGACTATTGGTGACCCTTTAAAACTTTGTTCTTTATACTGATATAGTCATCATATGACTGTTATCGTCCGGCTAAATAGCTTAACATTCTTATGAGATAAACACGTCTACACTGTAAAAAATCATCTTGTAGAATTTGAAGTATTTTTGCAGCACATATCGCCAGTAACTTTGGCCAGTAAGTGTTTTGTCATGTGCATCTCACTGTGATAATGCAGGGACTACCTTCCAACATACGCCAATGGACTGACCTGTTTACAGTAATTTATTATAAAACTACAAGATCCTGACTGATGGTGGAGTACAATTTCGATTGGATCAGCTACTGCTGCAGGTACACTTTGCTGTTCTAGCATTGGTGAAAAAAGATATCACCTGACCTATTCTGACCAATCCTATGGCCAGGGGAGGTAACATGATACCTCTTGACCAATGCTTTCGTCTGCCACTTCCTGTCCTTGGGCATGTGTCATTTATGTTTCTCATATTTACAGAGTTACCAAACACCTTTACCGTGGACTTATATCTAGATTTATCCTGTTGCATGCATATCTTATGAAACCTTGGATGTGACCACCAGCACGTTTTTCAGTGACTTCTTTGCCTTTATAACCGATCTGATTGCCTTGTGATCACCCTAGTTAACTTTTTGGCCTAAAGCACAGGTCACGGTTTCAACCTGTTCCCTAGCCTGAGGCATGTCAAGGTTGTCTTTCAGGTAGAGACAACCAGCCTCCATAGTCTCTTTTCATGTATCATTAATGACATACACTAAGGATGGCGAACTTTATGGATCCCTGGCTTGCAACGTAGAATCTAAATATAAGGACACACTTATATCCATAAATACATCTGTTACTGAGATCCGGGTCATGTCATCACAGATCTGTTTTCTTGCTTGTTTATAAAATGTATTATTGTATGTTTTCTCATGAAAACCATTACCTATTTATATCTTATTTTGTCAGCTCGTCTAGTGGTGTAAAGAGAGATATTTTACTGTGTATATACCTGATAAAGATGTATAACACTGGGGCCCAGACACCACGGGATTGCATACACCAGTTGACTTTCTATGGGTCAGGCTTGGAATTTTATTGAGAGCTGGCGTTTCGAGTACGTTTGATTGACAGGTTCTAATCCCGGGCTTAAACGTTTAATTGGAGAAGTACATATTATTTGGGAACTCTTCATACACAGGACAGAGCTTCTTTGTTTTCCTACCACTCAATGCTGTGATAAAGACTGCAAATAAATCGAAAAATAGACTTGCTCGGTGGAATGAATGACGCTCTTGTTGTATATACCCAAGTAGTGGCTTTATAGGGACCTGGCCCCCAAATCATGGCATAATTGAGTGCATTCCTGGGGCTTGTCATTTTCTGAAGGTGGACATTTTCCTGGCCTGTTTTGCTATCAGACTTAATATTGTTATGTGGTCAGCAGAGACCAAAAGTCAAAAGATTGGAGGTCTGTGCAGCAGGCAACCACCATCCCATCAACGAAGACAAGAAAACCGCGTCTTATTTCCAGTTCAACTTCCGAAATATCTGACTGGCTCATGAAATGTTGCTCAAATAATTCCTTAAGAAAAAAAAGCTTAGGGTCTACTTGACCTGAAGCTGTTCCAAATGTCCCACAGTATGTTTTTTATTTTATGGAGGCATAACATCCGTGACTACTGATCTGTATCAAACAGATATTTCCGTCTTACCTTGAAGATCAAAGGGGTTGAGATCTTTAAACTTTTTATATAAAATACATGCATAACAATGCGTGTGTCACCGAAATTAACCGCATCGCAAATGGCATCTTTATAACTAAACATACTGATAAAATATGGAAAATACACAGCAAAAATTGACCGAGTTTTCATGAGGACGTCTGTGTAAAGGATTGAGTTGTACGTTTTTTAATAATGGGATATCTGATACATACTATAAAAAGTGTCCCAAATAAGGACGGCAGTTGGCAGTCAGAAGTATTTACTGATACTCAGGGAGAATATACATAAGGGCTATACTATTTTAGTGACGTCTATCTACCTGACTGATGCTGTAATAATTCTGACGTCTGTGTCTTGTTTTCTGCATTTATTTTACAACAGACAAGTCAAAATCACGATGAAAAAGTACAAAACACCGCAATGATAAGTGGGGTCAAATCTGCATGCTCATTACATTGGATCAACTTTGGTGACGTTGGCCCAGTAGTCAACCAAAGTCGTTGACCCTGGCCAAAGTTTCATCCGCAGTAGATTGCCTTCAGGGAGGGAGTAACTTTTACGGCCCAGTCTGAAAAGGGATGACTCAATTGGCAGTATACATTAAGCACAAGATTCGAATTTTCCCATGACAAACGCAACCATTTAATCCCATTTTTTTTATTCCCGCGCCATTTCGTGTAAACTCGTCGTGTATTATCTGACAAAGGAGCAATACATTAAAGGACCTAGTCTATGAAACCACATAAAAAGCCGCATTAGTTACTTCACGATAATGAGTGCATACGCATTGGAACAAAACTGGCTAGATGGAATCACAGATGGCGAAAATGAAGCTCAACCCCCACGGCCCGCGTCAGAAACGGGATCCGTCAAGGTAATGTCAGAGAATATGAAGGAAACTGTCAGTGACCCTTCTCTCACCTCTAAATCTCCGCGCACATTTATGTCAACTAGTTATCTATGGGGTGTTGCGCATTGTCCCGTGTTTATGGCCCAGTCTGTCTTTGTGCTTTCAGTGCCAACTGCGACTAAAGTCGAACTACTTAAAATAAACTGCTCTATAAATCATAATAAGGATGCTTGATTCATATTCCTATTAAGAATAACTTTCACTCAGGTATACCAGCATGCCTGAAGTTACATAGAATATAATAGTCCAGGTCAACAGCTTTCCCCGATGCGCTCTCGACGCAAGACACCCAAAGCTCGTCTAGGAAAACTCTTGACGGTCCAACATGTGGAACCGAAAGAGTGAATGCCACTCATAACGGTTTGCTGCAGCGTCCAAATACCTTGCGCCACCACCCACACAAAATCAACATATATGCCCGGTCCAAGTTCCCACATTTTTATAGAGTTATCATATGTGTATGTGCTTCTATGAAAAAGAGGGTTATTAGTACACCTGTCAGGTTTCCACAGTACTAGTGCCCGTGGCATCTTTGAAAAAAAAAGCGTAGCAACTCGCTTGCGCTGACAATATTGAGCTTGTCACTTCTGGCTCGTCCTTCAATTTGTGATGTGCAGGTAGCTTCTCACATCTCTCTGTCTGTCTCTCTAAGATCATACAATGGCTTTATACCTTTACACTGATTCTTTTTCATTGATAAAGACTGTGTCTATGTCAGTAATTTTGGTCGCATATTGTTTACTGGTTATGCAAGCTTGTTGAAAACAACATACAAATGTTGTCTGTGCGCTTTAGAAAGCACAGACAAATGATTTCTTGGTATTCGATGCTAGAAACTCGTGTTCCCAAAACCTGGAGTGAAAAATTTCCAACACGTGGTTGACATAGTGCCATTCTACAAGACATGGAAAGTAGTAAAGAGCCTGTTGAGCAGGGCTCACCAACTTACATGTCCGCTGGCCCAGCAGAAGTGAACACTCAATCATAACACTAAAAGTTTCAAAAGATTGGCTCCAGGGGGCCATTAGACGTTTTACTTTTACTGTCAGGATATATGTGAGTGAGAACGGGGGCCAAGTAAAATATGATATTATCATTACTTGCTATGCGGACAAGACTAAAAAGGACGAACCGATATGCTCTGATCTTGACCAAATTTCGTAGTTCCCGACAGAAAGGCCGTCACCGCATCCAAACTTTAATGAATGACTGACAAAGGTTATTCAACTTCAGACCGAATACCATAATGTGATCTCCTTGTATAACCATGCAAGATTAATTGGATAGCCAACTCTGTCCTGTATTATCAGTTAATGCTCGAACTTGAAGTTTACTTTTTGTCAGAGCAATGCACGATGCAATATTCATACATTAAGATTAGGTCTCCAAGTATTGTAAATGTACTCATTTTCACGTGCATAAATGTTCACGGGTTTTGCATTTCAGTCATGTAAATGAAGTTCTGAGTTCCATATTTTGAACAAAGCTCCTATTATAAATGTTAAAACACTATTCTACTGTGTTTTTATGCTCATCGTTTTGTGACATCAGCGAAATGAACACAAATACAGATTCAGAGAAATAAAACGAGTTTACAGAATATCGATTTCTACATTGCTTTTAGGATTTGGAGATGCCAAAATTTCATTCTTTTAAAATAAAACCGCTCTATGCTTAAAGTTTCCTTTTTTAATCAGAAATTCTCGGGAATGCGTGCTTCCGAAATAAAATTTGTGGTCAGCGACAGGGACAATAAAATTGAGAGATTCAACCAACCGTGGCAGTGGCTTATTCAAACAAGTGATGACAGGTCAAAATGCCACCATATAGCATGCATTCAACTGTATAAATGGTGATTATAAGCATATATTAATAGTACTAGGTACACTGCCCAATTAGCCAATGACAATACACACTGATAGCGGCTTAAATTGGCTTTCTTACTGTGCTTAAATAACCATATTCTAAGGTGTGTATGTACTTAGAGTAACTGTATTTTGAGCCTGGCCTTTAGGTACAGATTGTGAATAAAAGATGTTTATATACTCATTGTGATGGTTTCCTAATCAAATGTTCTTAATGGTGTTTTGGTTGTAGTTTTATTAAGTTTTTTTCAAGCGAGTTTTTAACTTTTGACTGTGATACAATAATTGCCAACGTTGGATCATTATTTTATCAATCACTCAACCAGGCAAAAACTAAACAGAGAATGCAGTTAATGCAAAATGTTTTGCGTAAATATTTGCATTCTTCCTACTTAAAATAGGCAGAGCGGATGTATACAATATTCAAGGAGAGACGTCGAGACTAAGTGGACTTAAATGGTACAATAAAAGGTGAAATGCTGGACCGCACACGCACTCCATCAAACAAAGCATAAAAAAGCAAAACTACAGAGAGGCACTTTTGATATTTTTCGTTCAATTAACTTTTCTAGGAATCATTAACTGATGTAGTTCTTTTTGACAGACACACATAAATATTGCTGTAACTGGTAACTGCGGGCAAGTCTTTTATGTTGCAAAATATCTATTGTTTTGTCAAATCGAGTTCCATCAATTTCGACCACAAATTCCCGCCATGGTAAAGAATCTTTGTTGTCTTGGAAATCTTTAGAAATGCAGTGCAGTCTTTCTACTTATAGAATACACGATGTGTTTAATCGACTGTACCAGCTTACGACTTTAAATAAAGTCTAGTAGGTTAAAATACCATGACTCGTTTTCTGTGTTCACTTTCGATGCCGTGAACCCTTTGATGAGAAAATTGCATAAACACGTCTTTGAACCTGGTAATTTACATGAACATTATTCGTCAGAGAAACATCTTTCTTATACCAGTTAAGTAAACCATATTCCTTTCTGTCAACTTTGTGGGAAAAAAGCCAGGTGTGGGACATTCTGTTAACTTTAATCATTGCCTCATAATGAAAGTCAATGGGTGCGGCTGTGTGGTCCCACATGTTTTCTGTCAGTCCTGGTGGTCAGCAAACGTGTGCAGGCCAGCTTGATGTTCTGTAATAATGAGTGCAAATGTGCACAGATAGACAACCCTTCTTGCCTGTCCATCAACCCCACAAGCCAAGGTCAAGCTTGCCGGCACTTACACCAACCAACAGCCATCAACTCAACAGCGAATCCAACGTCTGTATTAGAGAAATATGCATTGCTCATTTTCGTCATTAGAATATGAATTATGCGGCAGAATTTGACTTAGCCAAGTCATCGCAGGCCGATGTAAACAAGTTTCTTCGAGAAAAACGATAGCGCATCCAGGTTTGACATTGATGAAAAATTCCATAGTTTACTTGAGCCTTCCCTGGGCCAGCTTGAGAGAGAACTGCAAAGCGGCAAACCTTTATAACATACCCTGTCAATTTATCATGAAACGTTAGAACCTTGACACCATATATTGCCAAGTACTATGAAGTACCTAGACCTTGACATCTTATGACGTCAGGTACAATGAGCGAGAACAGGACCTCTCATGCTGTCAAACACTGTGAACTACCGAGAGCATATAACACTTCATAGTGCTATGAATTACGAGCTACCAAGACATTGATATCTAACGATGTCAAGTACCATGTACGAGACCATGACGTCTCATGCTGTCAAACACTATGAACTACCCAGACCGTGACGTCTCATGCTGCCAAGAATTACGGACTACCTAGACATAGATAAGATAAATAGACAGACAGACCGACCGACCGACTGATCTATGGATGGATGGATGGATGGTTGGATGGACGGACGGACAGACAGACAGACAGACAGACAGACAGACAGACAGACAGACAGACAGACAGACGGACGGACGGACGGACGGACAGACAGACAGACAGACAGACAGACAGACAGACAGATAGATAGATAGATAGATAGATAGATAGATAGATAGATAGATAGATAGATAGATAGATAGATAGATACATAGATAGATAGATAGATAGATACATAGATAGATAGATAGATAGATAGATAGATAGATAGATAGATAGATAGATAGATAGATAGATAGATAGATAGATAGATAGATAGATAGATAGATAGATAGATAGATAGATAGATAGATAGATAGATAGATAGTTTTTTTTGTCAACCTCCAGAGTACCGTTGGCTGAGGTGTTACCTACTTCTTAAGTTGACAAATGTCATGCACACTGGCTGCCCCACATATATAATTAGAACATGATTACTTGGATAAAATGAATAAATTTAAGCAACACGTTAAGTTTATGCCAGGTACCAAAAATATCTTCGTGCGATAAAGCTTTCTGAGAAGGAGGTTTTACCAAAAAGTTCATGAATCAAAATGTGTTCACAGTGCCACCTCGGGAAGAAACTTGGTTAAAACCCCAATCCAAGGTACATTCCCGCCGAGGTTAAAACAAATCCTGCAAGTTGTAATAAAGAGGAAGTCAAAAAAATGGAAATTGTTAAGACGACGACAGATCGCACCGCATGAATAAGCATCCTGTGTGTTCAGCTCACTGTCAGGTCAGACAAACTAAAATTAATCAGATGTACATCTACCAAATTAATCTTAACAATATGCAATTGTTCCCATCTAGCACATCTAGGTGTAAACATATTTCACTAAGAGCAAGTTTGTGATTTTTTCTTTTCTCAGCACCCCACCTCATGATCTGAACGCTACCGCATTCCACTTGAAAGTCAAAATAGTTACGTTGAGACTGGAAATATAGTTGGCAAACTTAACAACTTGGGAAATCAAGATTTTTCTTTTCACTGCTATGAAGAAAAAAACTTGCTGTTCAGAAATGCCATTCAATGCGACTCTTGTAAAAACAACAACATAGTATCTCCCTAAGTAGATGAGATATTCATGCGCGAAATTAGCAAATAGTTTCCCTTCTTCTCCTTTTTTTTTTCACATCGTACGGGAGTTTAATTCGCAATGCAACAAGGAGTGGTGCCCGGTGTGAGAGCTTCTTTTTGCTGCCATCAAATTTTCCTCTTTATCTTAAACAGAATCAACTCCGTATTTTATGATAGGCTTTAACGTCTGAAATCCTATCATTATACTTGATACATTTATGAGCTCTGTCATTATACGAAAAATAGCAAGCCACACCTCTTTATCGTTAAAGCTTTCAAATGTCCCATAGCACCTTAATCTATCTGTACAAAAGATATTTTCTCTACAACAGATTCTACGGTTTTGATAGAATCATGCTAATGCAAGTTAAAGTTACTGTGCCTCAAAACATCATTCATTGACAAGACATTTGAGACTTAAAGTGAGCGAAGTAGATAAGATTTCTGTGGCCCCTGAGTGCGCCAGAATATCCCCAATGAAATGATGTCCACTTTCCCGTTTAAATAGCACAAAAGGGGCCCGAATGTAAATTATCGCCTGCTGCAAAGTTAAAACATTTTTGCTGAAAATTGTGGATGAGACATATCGTGATGGCACACCCCGTCAATAGCTTTCTTTGGCGCGTGTTAGGTGCATTGCACTCCTCCCGTATCAAGGAAAGCAAGTGACGGAGTCTAATTCTGACCAGAAAAAGTGTTCATTGTGCTCTTAAAGCAAGACTTTAATTTGTGCGTCTGTGCGTTTGCGTATGCGTGCGCTTGTGTATGTGATAAATGAAGCTTATCCACTCGCCAAAAGTATACATGTATTACTTTATTATCTATTCATCAATTTATTTAGTTACACTTTGTTATTTATTCATTATTTTATTTAGTTACGCTCATTTCAATGTTTAATTCGCAAGGTCTTCCATCAATTGGTTACTTACATTTTTTTTCCATATTGAAATATTCATTTTTAAATATCCCTGCGTACATATGTTGTGCCATGAGGTTATTTCCCTACACTTTAAAGATTTCTTGTGAAATTGGAGGAGCTTACAATATTTTACTAACAATATTGCTGATGCTGACTTATTTTGCGTTTATTGAATTTTAATGTGTTATTATCGAAGCAAAGCAATGCATCCCCCCCAATTATGGTATCCTACAGTTCCATAAAAATGAGATTATTTGCAAATACACTTGCACAAGTAACGTACTAAAAATGCTAATATACCTCTCCAATGCTTAGGCTTTACACACTAACTGACTTGACAACAGTGCTAACGGTTTTAAATCAATATGTGTTTCTGGATAAACCTTTCGGCTTACCAAGCAAACCCCACAAGCCTAATGTATATTGAAGAAAGTGTGTTCCCAAGTAATTGACATGCCCCTCAGATAAACTGACAAAGAATGTACATGTGTCAGAGAGCTTGATAAAGCAGTACAAACGATGGAGCGGTCTGGAGCAATTAGTAAGTGGTTCACAGTCTTGCATTTGATATGGTGGTTCCTTCCCGTTGATAAATATCACCACCACTTGCATATCAATCCCTGGATTTAGAAATGCGTCATAAATGCTATCACTATATATCTCGATAGGCACTCCCTGTCGCAGCTCGAAAGAATGAATCTGTCATGACAACATTTAGCATTGCTAAGAATTAAGTTCAGTATGCATATATGTTCTAAGTCTGCGTTTAACAAACGTATATAGTTTTGGTGTGTGTACATGTAACAGCTATCTCATTTACACTACCTGCTGTCACTCTGGGGATAGCGATATCGGTTGGAGCAGTGTGGAAGATATGGGTACAACATCAGACCGTGTCCTCAGTAATGTACTGCCTCTAAGGGTCCTTCCTTCTTGTGTCACAGACAAAATATATACACACTCATATTCCGGTTTTTCGAATTACAGAATATATCTCTTCTCCAACAGTGTCAAGATGTTGTACTGTACCTAACTGTTGAGTATGTAACAACTGAAAGCATTTTTCATATTGCCAATTGTTGACTTTGAATCTTGTGTGTTAATATTCAGAATTTTTTGAGACGATGTTGTTAATTTAGTTTCTTCTCTCTTCTAGGTGGTTCCAGGGACGCGGACATATTGTCCTTGGCTGGGTCTTCCTCACATTATCGTGTTTTTCTAAACAGATATTGCATGCAAAAGTGAGCTTTAGATTTTGTTACATTACAACTGTTATGTATTACCTGCAAAATATATATATATATATATATATATATATATATATATATATATATATATATATATATATATATAGTATTGTATTTAGGTATTCAGTCATGGAGGATATAAAAAGCACGGCATCTCAATTGTTTAATAAATACATTGAACATCGGACGATGGAAATGATGCATTTTGGTTGGCTGTCACAGGCACGTGATCACAACTGCTCGCCAAATGGCATGTCAGTTTATGGCTAAAAATGGTTCGACAAGTATTTTGGGGCTAGAATACCGGCTATTACATGGACCTCAGTAAAGATACGTTTATCCTTATAAGTAACAATATAGTGGCATTGTCCTTTTCAAGTTCTGTTGACCGAAATGACCCAACATTGCCCCTCCCCCACCAAGAAGATAAATAGTAAGGTCATCCTTCCAAAGTATCTGCAAAAATGATCCTGCGATGGGTTCGTTTAAGATGGCATCAAATACAAGAGGGTGTAAAAAGGTGAAAGAGACGTAAATATCAGACGGTTATTTGACAGGACATGCCCGGGATGCAGAGTCCAGCCTTAAACGGATTCACTTGTAGATAAAAAAAAAAGGACATGTTAATACTTACCCTCACCGTAAGCCTTGCCTTCCGGCTGAAGCACAGGTATTTGCGGAACTTTGCGTTCTGTATGCGGATTTGGCTATTGAAGGAGACCGTTTCAACCTTAAGTATTGCTAAAACAAAACAAAAAATGAAGAAAAATATCAGTTAATAGTTACCAGTTTAGCGCCTGTCACATTTTTCAGTTATCTCCGACCATAAAACTTTAAAACGATTAATTTCTCTAAAGCATTACATACAAAAGCAGTCTGAAAGAAAATATGACGATCTTCATGCACTGTATGGGTAATTAAGATATTGAGACTTAAAACTTAAAAACTTTTTAAAAACACATGTAAAAAGGTACAGTTACGATGACCATAGTTTATACAGTTGAACGCAAAATTTGCATTTGGTCTGATAAAATGGCTTCCTTGGAAAAACTAAACTTGGGAAAAAATATAAAAAACAGGGAAAAGGAGAGATGAAACACTCGAACAAATATCTCTGGCTATGGTGCCATGACTGGCACAATTGAATAAGGTCTTCCACTATACATAGACTTTAGAGTTTGGACAGTTTCTGCATGCTATAGTTATTTGCCGTGCATCACACTGTAAGTCTCCCTCGCTTTGT
>OZ026616.1:16611645-16643022 GCA_964020975.1 Hermodice carunculata | reverse complement strand
AATTTTACGCAACCCGAAAAAGGGTTGCGCCACTGTTCAACTGCGTAACTTTCACGCAACCCAAACAGTGGGTTACGCAATTTGTGCAGACCTGTGTGTGTGTATATATATATATATATATATATATATATATATATATATATATATATATATATATATATATATATATATATATATGTGTGTGTGTGTGTGTGTGTGTGTGTGTGTGTGTGATAAATTTTCGTGTTTTTTTATTTTCTTTTAAGTTTTTTTTTGTTTGTTTCTTTGTTTTTCACTTTTTCCTTTCTTTTCTCCACTTTTAAAATTATAAAATTTCACCAAACACTGATGTATCATCTCTGTATAAACCACCACAGCCTCACCCGCGTGAGATCTAGCCCCCAGTGACACGGGATGGAGTATTCATTACATCAGGGTCTCCAACTCACTGTCCACGTTCTTGCATACGTGTACATCCGCACAAAGCCCATCTCCACCAAATCGAATCCGTTGATTCATCACTGTTCATTTCTAATTACCGATAAAGGGGGTAAAATCAGCAGGTAGAACGTCGGGATATACGTCAAGTTGAGTTATCATTAATTTGATGGCAATTGACAGTTGTACCTGAATGAACTTGTAAAAGTCAAACGTTCTGTCAAAAGCCAACACCCTAGGAATTTATTGCATGGTATATTCTTTTTAATACTCCACATCTACAGCTTCTGTACACCAAGCCTTGGTAGTTTGCAAAGTGATGATCATGATTTTATGAAGAGATGGATTCAAAACTTTTTTCTTCATATTTTGGTATAAAGCAGGTGGGAAAACTCACATCATGTATGTACAGTAAAACTTTCTATATGGTGAGTCAAGTATGTTAGTGTTCGTGCAATGCATAGGCATACAGCTAAACAGATGATACATTTGAGGTGAGCTATCCTGGAAAGGGGGGGGTGGGGGGGTGGTAGTCTCCATTGGCTTTAATGAACGAACGGTCCAAACTGGTGAAAAATCTGAGATATATGGTCTTTGGCTCCCAATATATATTTAACTCCTGCAAGATTTGAGATCTTACTCTTGCATATTTGAGGTCATTACAAAAAGAATCCGTGAAAACGTTGCAGCTGAGTATCGTTGTAAGAGTGTAATATATGAATCAAACACCACCTTATAGAAAATGAATACCTCATTGCATTTTACTCATGAAATGAAGATGAGTGTCCATGAAAAGTGAGCTAGAGAAATGTTTTTCTCGTCTCTCAGCATAGCCTATTTACTATACAGCAGTTCCCCCCCCCCCCCAATCAGGCCCTGCAAATAACGAGCAGTGTCCCACATATATCCTTAAATGAACGATTTGTGGGAATCTGTAACTTGAAGATATGTTTTAGTCCCCAAACGACGAGGTCCCCAGTCTGATCACCTCGCCATTATATGAAAGCGGTGTTTCCCAGTTTATTTTCTAACAAATTCAACACACAAAACATAGGTATTTTCATGAAAGTAGCACACCCGCATTCCAAAACAATTGGATAAAAATGAAGTAGTCACTTCCTGGGTCATACTAGCGTGTATGAAATGCCCTTTTGTCAGTTCTAAGGAAATTTACATGCGGCTTACATATGCCTACGTATAGTAAAATGTTTCAATAGGCGCAGTGGTCAGATTGATAACTCGGCGTGTCTTTACCGGGGGCACCACGCACACATGGAGACCATAATGAACGCCCATTACAATCAAATGAAGGGCGACATTCACCATTCAGCCGCTGTGACAGTTGATCTCTAAGCCAACATAGATGACTTGTATTTGACAGTTTATTTAGCCAGCGTTCCAGTGGTCGAATCCCACCCCTGTTATTCCGGCCAAACGCACACCAATGTCAAACCATTGAAAAGCATTAAACAGTCTGTGTGCTGGGAGCGCATTGGGAAGGCATAAATAAACCCAATCCTGCTTCAGTAGCCTAACCCGTCTATTTGGTGATAACGTCTTAACCAGCTTTAATGGTTTTTACTGGAACTAACTAGCGTATCTGCCCGGCTGAAAGCGCGAAATTATTTATTTCTTTGGATGGTATCTTACTAATAGTAATTCGCTGCGGTTTTTTATATATATATATTTTTTTTGAGAAGGTGCCTAAATGCAGCGCTTTTAATGACCACTATTTCTGTCGACAATTTGGTTTCTAAAAGCACCCCTGCCTGGTTTTTTGTCGTCTCAGTATCGTTTGTATGATTGGGATGAACTTCCAAAAGCACCTGCCTGTAATTTTTCACCAATATATCGCAGGTAAAAAAAAAAAAATGAAAAGGCCTATTATGTAGGCCAAAATCCGGAAAAGATGAACACCCACGAAGCTCCCTTTAAAATGACATCACACGGACAAACGTTCCCTCCTTGTGCCCAATTTGCTAAAATTGGTACGGGTGCGGAGCCAGACAAGGCTGCCACAATTTGTGTGGCCAATGGATTTGGGTGCGGATGCGGAAATATACGAGCCGGCAGGTGCATCCAAGCTTTAAGCTTTCCTGCCGCGAAATGGCCAAAAGTGGCCCGATGCCATATATCGAGCGGATCAGGGAGACTTCCGAATTTTTTTACTGTACAATTATAATAATTTTTATGTCGGCTTCCCTAAGTAGACAAATTTGGAACATGGATTGGGCAAAGATCTGATACCTGCTGCAGTATTTCCATGAGTAAAATTAATAAAGTAATTTTTGCTGTATTTTCACCAATTGCTAGTATCCCTGACGACATCGCTATAGTAAATGCCATTTTGCAAAGGGTCTTAACCCATGCTGGTTAAAATAAGGCTGCCACTGGCTTCCCTTGGTGCAGTTTTAACACCCAACCCGCGCCAAGGAAAGCTATTGACCTGAGACAGGTATTCATGATATGTCTTATCAACAGTTCTCAACAAAAATGTCTTCTATTCTTGTAAAATGTAAGTAAAAACTCTATAAAGCAGACGAAAGTCTATACCTGGCGGTTTTGGACAATTTGAGCGGGAAAGCGTTAAAACAGTAGCCAACGGCTCATTCAAAGTTGCCTTTTTACTCTCACAGCTTGGAAGTGATATTTACTTGTTTTTCTGCCGATACCGTAGACATGCAGTAATGACCAGTTATCAGATGCGTGTGCCGTGAAGCATTGTCATTAAACAGTATATCAGATGTCAATGCGTTCAAGGGGTATTAACCTAAACTTTAAGTAAGCCCCTAGAAAAGTAATAAACGGTCATTGGACAAGTAGACTGACTTCGGTGTATCAGGATGCTTGCATTCAAACTCAATATTAACTGGACATTATGTAAGCACTTTCTCTCTCTATATATTTTTTCACATTGTTGTGGAGGTGCATGTGGCCTTGATAAACCAACTTTATTACCCGAAGGTACATTCAGAGGAACAAAATTTGGTACAAAGCGCTTCATGTCGGGTCAAAGCGTCTGCACCTGTCGGCCTCGTTATGGCAAAAGTCATAACGAATTGTATTCATTCAGTACAAAAATGATGATGAGATATTAACGAAAAAAACTTCGATACAGAGGTGGTATGATGTAGATAGGTGATAAGGTAATGCCTTTTTAAAACGCTGGCACAAGCTTATCCAGGCATACCAACGGGATAGAAATCTGCAGTGATGAAAGTAGATTCATGTTTATTTAAGTATTTAACTGTTTTTAGCGAGACGACCAGAAGGGGTTTATTACTTAAAAAATGGCGACTACTTCTTAGCGTTTATTCATGGATCACTGGCAGAAAAGACATGAAATTGTCGGGGTTTTTTAGTGACCATTTTGTAA
Source organism: Hermodice carunculata (assembly GCA_964020975.1). Taxonomy (NCBI): domain Eukaryota; kingdom Metazoa; phylum Annelida; class Polychaeta; order Eunicida; family Amphinomidae; genus Hermodice; species Hermodice carunculata. The sequence goes on along the minus strand of OZ026616.1, from coordinate 16,639,229 downwards.
GAATGAATTGACCTCGACTTTGATAAAACAACACATAATGAGGTCTTTAACCCTCTGGACACTGGGTCAACAACTTTCTTGAGATAAATGAGCTGAAAGTGCCTTGTTGATTGAAGGCATATTCTTCTCTGAAATAAATACAGAAAAATAATAAAACAATAGATACAATCAGACACGACCTCAGACGCTGGTTGGTAGTTTTTTTATGGGGAAAAAAGTTGCACACGGACATATATTAGGCGATAGGCCGCTCAAGGGGTTATAACGGTGTAAAATTGGCCTGATTCAACATGCTAAACTTGCACTTAAGCCATGACCACTGCACCATCGAGTACCCTCCCGATCAAAAGAATGGCCAGTAACGAGTAATACGCGGCATGCACATCAATCTCCAGCCAATATCTCTCACCCTTACAACGTTGATATTCAGCCGCCATGACGATGCAAGTATTGACGAAAACCTACAAGTGTTACTAGCATTTGCGGAAATAAAGTACATTCATTCCAAACGTACATGACTTTGTAAAGCAAGCTCAGTGTGTGTTTGGAGAGCATGACTTTTTAGAGAGTTAAATTTTCGAAACTGTGGGTTTGGAAAGAGCAATATATTTTGTCTTGTTCGATACCGGGATCTACCCGTACATATGTGCGAGTACTGCCTTGTTGAATGATACGGACCAAACCAGCACCGCAGCTTATATGAATCTCTTGCATTTCAGAGGTAATCTCCGTGATTTTGTCATTAATTCTAATAATAATTCTACCAATAACAAGGGACACTGTCACACATAATGCGGCCGAAATTTTGTGTATCGTCACGGAAACACATGCCCAGATTAAATTGTTGAATAATTCAACAAAGTTGATTTCCTATATCTTATTTGGGGGGGGGGGGGGGGCAAAAAGCGTATACATACACTTGCAAGAAATGTCTACACCCTGTGGCAGTTCCATTTAGGCTCGTTTTATAGAAACCTCAGAATTCCTGCACAAAGAGTTGGAAGTTAAATAGATTTCAATGTTTCATTCGGAAAAAATGCGATTTTCATTGTGCTACAGAGCTTTGGCGGGCGGAGCGGATACAGAAAGATGTTCTTGTCACTTTTTTTCTGTGGTCTCATTCTTTTGAAGCCTCCAAATTTCTGGATAAAGAATTGGAGTTAAATCGAAATAACTGTTCCATTTGGAAAAAAAAAAAAGAAAACTTTTCACAGCGCCACAATTTTGTTGGGCGGGACGGATACAGAGCGGACCAGAAAGAGGTTCTTGTCACTTTTTTCCGCTCCGTGTACAAAACATGATATTTAAGCATTTCAGACAGATCCTCTCTGAAAGCCAGATTCAAGTGCGTAGGAATTGGAGACTTTAGCGAAGCTTATGGGCTAGTGATTGCCACTGCCAATCAGGCTTGCATAAGTAGGTAGATTATTGGCTTCAACAATTAAGGCAATGACCAGACGCTCTTGCATATTGCATTACGTCTACGCCCTATTGCACAAAATATCTGTAAATCGTGTAATCTAAGTAGCTTAAATATTAAAGTTTTCATACATCTACTATGATCCTTATGTGCATGTAATAGTCATGGATGTTGATACCTCTTTTATGAGACTCTTTTCAGCAAAACTGGTGACTTATGTTACGGACATTTTCTAAGCCCCCTTCAAGAGAGCAACATGCTTCAAATTCCACATGTCCTAGGCGTTGTGCCACTAGGCTCGCCTTAAAAGATTCTTTGGCATATAAAAAAACCCTCAAGGATATATTATCTTCTTCAAGGGCCCAATGACCGAGTAGCATGTGCATGTAGCCACATGGTTGGGGACCGGACGGTGTCAGGGAACACAGGTGTATATGCCCGCTGCTAAGCCCATCTGCAAGCAAGCAATTGCAAGCCTGTGCTAATTCCTTAATGTCCACAAATTTAAGTTTCCCCACAAACCACAAGGAAGGATCAGCAATGGAACACTTGATTAATACACTACTCATATATACACAAGTGAACCAATAAACATATTGAAGAGAGAGGCCTTACCATAACTATGTCCCAGAACTCGCTTGTGCGGCCTGTTTGTCCAGGGGCCAGCATTTACTGCTGATATTTACAGGCGCTACTCTATTTATGCAATCTTTCAGACCACTTGCTTTTGCTTCTTTTTTGCCCACTTCGCAATAAACCCCTTACATTTCATATTTGCACAAAACAGACATCTTGTTCTGCAGGCCTTAAACCACCATTAAGCACTGAAATATATGTACATAACGTAACGCTTACCAATTACAACTGGACTGCAAAGACAAGAGATAACTTCAGTTATTCTATAAAGTCACGGGAAAACATGCTTTGCAGCAGACCACATGATATTTCATTCAGTCTTTACAATGTCTGCATTGGATGCACCAATGTATTTCTTTGACATGTCTCTTTTTTTTTTGATGTACATGTATATCTACATGCAGCTCTTGCATCTTCTGTCTGGGTGGTACAGGTCAATTAAAGCCTAATTTCGGCGTGCGTAAATATGTGCACCAATCGCTTTATCATGTAACACACCTGGTCATTTCATTTTAAAGTAAGCAAAACGAGTATACTGGGGTACTAATGAACATCATGATCTGTTTTCCGGCACCAACTTGTTCTGCACAGGACGGATATTAATTGACTGAGAAAGTTGTTGAATAAGTATTTTTCTGGACGACAAAGAGTCAAAGGATAGTTCTTGTCAAAATATGCAGCGATGCATGGATACCCTACGAGTACTCATCAATAGGCTTGGCAATGGTCTCACAGATGACTATTTGTTCACGTTTAATGGTGTTGGCTTGGCAATTACTACTTCCATTGAATTTTGCCGTATCATCACAAGATTAAGCGTGCATTCACTAGCTAAGTATGACTTCAATGAAAAAGTCAAGTTTTCACATTAAAAGGTTCATTCTTGCAGAAGAAAATACCATCCCGCCTTGAGTTTAGCCTTTAACAATTATAATTGCCGGCTTTAAAGTAAAATGTAAGGTCAATTTCAGGCGGAAAGGAGATAAGGTAATTATTACAGGTAGTTCGACACAGGAAGACGTCTCAAATATTAAACGATGCAATCTAGACATTATGCACTATACGCTATCGCGGATGTGCAAAATCTTGATGGCAAAGCCCTGACGTAAAGCTCATGGATATTGACATTGATAAATAAACGTGATCACTAACCTTCTTTCATACATAACCCCAATCGCTGCCACCTGTGTCTTCTCTACCATCAACAGTTTCAATAAGCAGAAAACATGGTCGACTCAGATGTATTTGATACATATGTAGTCTACATGCAGTCCTTTACAACACGTATTCGATCAAATGCCGGTATTAAATTACCAGTTATGAAAAAAAAATTAACAATACATGTTTCTTTGTCAGAAAATAATAACTATAATATTTGCCATCAAAAAAGCCTTAATTGCGCATTTTATCGGAGAATCTCTTGTTGATATTGTTACGTGACTCGGAAATTACCTTCGGAGAAAGCATCGAAGTGCACTGTACTTAAATACATGTCTTGGCTAGTGACGACCTTGAGACAGAAATGTAATAGACAGGAAATAATTCGCACTAACAGTCTTTGAGTCACTTTTCCTATCATTAAATGTTATTAGTTTCTCTGATAATAATCCACTGAGGCGCCGGCTTCTTTGCAAATACAAAAACCGCCTTGCATATCAATTGTGTAGGATAACTCTGATGATGTCATCAGGTGCGGAGAGGAGGAAACTGATGACGTCATCAAGTGCGGAGACACGTAATCTGAGGACGTCATAAACATGATGGTTACGCTGCCCTCACGAACGCAGTCTGAACATAATTACGGATAGACAAGCACATATTTGCGAACCAAGGCATTACGATTCTACTGCTCAAAGCACTTCATAAATGATTCATTATCACACATCACAACTTTCCATCGCCGATATCCATTTAAGGAGTATACTTCTGCAAATTCCTGTCTTTGAATTTATAGGTGCAAATAGATTTTTTTTTAAGAATGCAAACAATGGACTGTCAATGTTAAACGAATCAATAAACACCAATGGGCAAGAAAATATATGTATATATATATATATATATATATATATATATATATATATATATATATATATATATATATATATATATACATGTATATCAATGGTATACATGACACATGCATTGGTACGATGGGTTCTCACATTTAAGATGAATCAACGTGAACAGTACGCTAAATTTTCTTCGCTGGCGATAGTAACTATGTCGTTCATGAAATATGTATTTTAGGGCTCAAAGAATGACAAATTTGAAGTGTACGAATAGCACAAGTTCTTGTAGCGTAAATGTCTCTCCACATAAACGTCACCAAGAGTTGCAAATTAACTGGAAATAAATCTGCACGTTACATTGGTGTAAGAAGCCCTTAAACAGTTTGGGGTAGCAGGTCAATATGAACCTCTGACACGGGGGAGTGATGTAACAACCAGGGGGCGCTAGCGTGATCTGTAGGAGACATGAACTCCTCTGTGGAGAAACAGCGTATCCGGAATAGTTATCTGGAAAAGAATGGTGTATGAATGAACCTGAGCAGCTGCCCAGATAAAGATAATGCACGGTACCAGCTGTACCTGTGTTTTGGGCAGACTGGGAGCTGATGTTTACGTGATTGCAACTCTTGCCTTTCTACGTCTGTTCCCTGTCACCAGAGTACAAGCACACCTTCCAGTTTCTTGGCGTAGTGGTAAATTAAGCCAGCCATTTATATCACTTAGAACTTGCTACATTCACAGCTCTCCGACACTTCCCTATTTTCATCAAAAACCAAGCGGTGACGGCCCCCATGCCATCAACCAACGCTGTGTTTACTAACGGAGAACCACTATTTATAAACCGAGCAAGCTGGTCCACCCAACTTGACAAGGGGTAGCAAATATATACACCTTAACCCCCTTTCTGGTCTGAATCACACAGAGAAAATAACTTAAAATATCATTTGCACAGGATATTTAGAACCTTTTATTAGAAACATTGACCAAAAGCGTGAGAATTGAAAACTTGGTAAAATGAAATTCTTCCCATTAGTTTTGAAAGAGAAGGAGTTAGTCTGCAAAAGGTGTGTGAGGGCCAGGAGTGGATCCAGGAATTTGAGAAAGGACGCGGCCCTAAAACGTATGCGCCTTTGAGTATGACATATATCTCATCGGCTGTTTTTATGAAAATAAACTTTGCGATCTGGGTATTCCAAACCCAGCAGAACCAAACACCTGAGAAACAACGTATGCGATTTCTGCTTGTAAAAATCTTGGTTGCTGATTTGACAAAACTTCAGCCCTGGATGTTTATCGGACGTGCATCTGTGATTTCAAATCGTAGTACTTTTGATGTTTGAGAAACAAATACCCAAACAAAAGTTTCACTGATTTTTGGTACGAGGCTTCTGTGCGAGCCATCTGGTACCACAGCATGATTAATAACGAATGGCGGATCCCAATAGGCAAGCCAGAAGCTTCTCTAACAATATATTCAAACTACAAACCCCGACTTACAAGGTTTTTCCCTTTCTAGTTTTTACCATCGGTATTTCATATGAATATTATTCCCGCTCTTCTAAAATATATCTACTCTCGGCGGTGGATATATACTGCTGCTTGCAAAGTAAAGTTATCGCTTCACGAACGCGACGATGATTCAAGCTGGGATGCTTCGCAGGCAAAAAATGGATGTAATGAGCCTCCTTTAACAAAATGACAGTGGCCTTTTCTCACATGTGCCGTTGAGACAGCTTGTGGCCGTTAGGTATTATGTCAATGCATTGATGCACCACGACCAGTACACACTACATGGCTGTGGCTACTTATCAAAGACATCAAAGGGTGTTGGGGGCATACCTGTGCACAGTCAGGTTCGTCTTACATCTTGGACATTCCCAAGTTAAATCACAAATTCACATTGTCAGCATTGCATTGCTCGAGGCATTCCGGGGCCTCATCGAGGACTATCTCGTTGTAATTTCCCAAGGACAATGGGAAACTGCCCGTACGGATGGTGATAAAATATTTGTATAATCTGCATCTCTACCTTTATGGTTTCAATGAGTAGATGACACCCAATCGCGTCAAGTGACAACCTTGTTCTGTGCTGGCTTTCATTCGCAGCTGCTTATTTTGGTACCAAAAAATTGTCTCTTTGAACTGATTGACTTAGCCGTCAAGTTTCGAACCAACTTTATGAGAGTTATACGAGACATGTAGAATAAGCGCTTGTCACACGTCAAAAACCGTTGGTATGAAGATTTATCTCCAATGTTTTTTCTGGTTATTCAAAGGCTCACAAATTTCACTGTCGTCTGCTAAGTCAACCAATAATGTTTTCGTTGTCAACCACCCATTCAGCTGCCCTGGTCTGATGATAATCTGTCTCATTGATTTAATTTTTCATGTCATTAAAAAATTTTGACAGAATATTAAAACATAGGACTGCAAGACAAGTTCTCAGACATTTTTTTTTTGCACCGGTCGTGAGATGAGAGTCTGGGACGTCAGAAGTTTCCGACGCAGTTTCATTGCGGATGAATAGATTAGGGACAAACGCATCCCCCTCTTACCAGTCTAACAAATGAGCCCAGGGTCGCCGGAACTAATATTTCTTCATAAACTCACAATTAATTATATATCCTTTCTGTTCAATTTATTAAAATAGTCAACTGTGCTACGTGAATACTAATCGGACGTCTCATACGGAACAAGAGTTGGTGATATTGATGTGTGGTACATTCCATTCTGACAAAATGGAAGCTGTCACATCAAATTTAAATACCTTGACTCTTTTTCTGTAAGGATAAATTGAACCAATGACTCTCTTGTTGTAACTAGTCAGCATCTACACTAGGTACATTGTGCTGGTTGCTGTCACATATATCTGAAGATTCAATTATATTTATGTCCGCATATCTCGAGCTTTATTCATTTTTGCCAATACGCATCTCAAGTGTGAAATACATGCTGCCCTACCAAATAATGAATATATGTCACACGTCTATTGCGGGTGCACAGTGCAAACTAAACAGAGAATGACACGGCCAATAATCTTCAGAAAACATCATGCCATCACGAGAAACCATTCAAATCTTGCAAGGCTTGGAATTACACATTCTCATATAGCATTGGTGTGCATTCAAAGGCAAATCTAGGTTCTAAGCTTTTTGACAGACATTCTCAAAGTTGAAATGAAAACAATGGCATTGCATACGAGCTTTGTCAGTATTAAGATCTCAATACCACATCGATTAAAACCATTAAAAAAATTTTTGGACTGCAATTTTTCCTTAAAGATACAAAAAGCTAATCCACATAAATTTCAATGATCACACAAGAAAGTTGGTTGCGGATACATTTTTTTGAATTGGTATCTTCTAACACTACTCTCGAAACATTCTGTAAAGCTCATAAACCTAAGAAAATAACTATGGTCAAAACCATTTAGGGCGAAAAGTTTTTACCGAATTTGCCACGTGATATATCTTTAAATTGTCTGTATAAAGAAGACTTTGGAGACGTACGTTATTGAAATGACACTTCTTTATTCAATTCCAGCAAATATTTACACTATTGGTGTTGCATTCGTTGAACGTCTTTGTGCTAACCAAAGTGCTTTTGTAAACTATGATAACATGTTACAAAATGTTCGTTTCTCAAATGCAAAATACTAATGACACAGAGTGAAATTATCTTGTCTCTGATTTCTTTTTTTTATCATAACATGTCCATGTATGAACCACATGGAGGATATACGATATGTTTGCTCAGCAGCAAAAGAAAAAAAAGAGAGTTTTCTTGGTTCTTTCTTTCTTTCGTTCTTTCTTTTTGGGAAAGATGTAATTTTGGATGGTACGCCTTTCCGTCAAACGGTATTGCTCTGTCACGGCTTTCTGCTCGTGGTATTATTATATCGCCCGAGGTTTGAGGACTTGTTGTCAATCGCTTTCCACGAGAGCGTGTAATGTTCTCGCTGTTTAGTCATCTCTTATGTCTTGACTCCTATACCGCTGCCTTAGGCTCCCAATGGTCACAAACAAGATAAGGTCGAACAGGCCGAAAAGCAGGCAAGTTCTAGTCAATTGCAAATACCCCCAAACACCAATTATTACTGTGACAAATTACTTTGCATCAATCATTTTGGAAATTATGAAAAAAAACCCGCTTATGTGGAACAACGACTGAAATTAACTTTTTGTGATTTATTTGACTGTTTTAAATATCTTTCTATGGTTGGAAACATGGGGTTTACGTGTGTATTTAACCTGCTCTGTTTTTGATATATCTGTCGCTTGACCTGCAAAACTTTTTATTTTTCTTAGTGCAATGAGGCTATAAATTCAGACAGGTAGGTATTTGAACTATGCACAAGTGAGAGTGTCACAGATAGAGCTGTTTTTCAGCATAGCCAAAATACATGGATGCAACTTGGCTCGTAATGTGATAGCACGCATTACTCCACAATGTACTTCTTTTATTTATCCATTGGATCCGTTCATTCAAAGACTCGGGAAAAGTACGAAGTCTCTGCACGTTTTTCGTCTTCAGGCAAACAAGGTATGGAACAAGTAATATTGTTGACAGAAGTGTTCAACGTTAGCGTTACGAGTATTGTACGAAGGTAACATCAGGGCACCGCATCCTACACTTCACTGTAACACCAAAGTACTTACTACGCCACCGTACCACTGTGACACCAACCCACTGCGCCACAGTAGAATTGTAATGCTAACTCATTGCACCATGTGCTACTGTGACACAAACTCGCGACGCTCCTATACCACTGTTACACCAACTCACGACACTTCCATACCAGAGTAACACTAATTGCACCCTGTACCACTGCAACACCAACTTACCGCACCGCCATGTTACTGTGACACCAGCTTTGTGCTCCCCACAGGGCTCTGTAGCACCTTGCCATTGCATCCCTATGTCAATGACATACCGGCGCACTGCACCCCTACGCCGTTGTAACACTAACTCACTCATTGCGCCTCAAGGCCACCGTCACAATGACTCATTGCACCTTTATACCACTGTAACGATAACTTATTGCACATCTGTGCCACTGTCATACTGATTTACCACACTCATAAAACTCACATCACACCTACAACACTGTAATACCAACTAGCTCTACTCAAATGCCACTGTAACACCCCCAGGTAACACCTCTCGGTGAGCCCTAAACCACCATAAGGCCAACTCGCTGCAAACATACGCCACTGGCACTGTAACACCACCTCACTGCACCCTATGCCACTGTAACACCACCTCACTGCCACATTGGTTCACGAACCCCTTCCTTAATGTACATTTAGCACCAGAAAAATATTTAACCCTCTGTCAGTGAAGTACCTCTAAGTCACTGTACCCTTTATGCCAAAGAATTGCAAAGTCGCCAGGTCATCCTGGCACCCGAGACAAAAGCGCCACATTCCATTTGCTACTGCCGGGTCTAATCCCTGCATCAATTTTGCAATGACAAATCCATTGCTGCACTCATCCCACGGACCACATTATAGTACCAAGTCATTGCACCCTAACCTCAATGTAACACCAGGCCATGCAACCCCTTCATTACGGACACCCAGTCACTGACCTCACCTGACGACGTAGCACCAAATAAACTCCAGCGATCTTTAGCTCGCAAGTACGTGGCATGTACCATGTCAATTTATCCCCTCCCTCGCTGCCCACAAAGGGCAAGTATTAATTTCATTTAGTAGCAAGTGAGTGGTCGAAGTTCCGGTGAATCTACGCCACCATCAGCACACATCACGTACCCTCTAAAGAAGTGGTACACAACTGTACTGGGTAGACTTTTAAGTCGTATAATCAAGTTGACAAGCCAAACGTAGTCTACTTTTAACGGTACGATACAGTACCATGAAAATGATAAGCGGACAAGTGAAGATAAAAATTAATTTGAAATAAAATTCATGAGATAAGTTGTTGACGATGCCTATCTTCAGGAACGACTAGACTAGCACAGCTTTCCCGACACCTGACAAATACCAGAACTTTGGGGTATAACCTGGAACGCTATTGATCCATGGATCAGTTGACGTCAGCAAAGAATAACCTTTTCCTGTCGTGAATTTTCATTCAGATGAAATAATGCAGCTGGTGGCCCATCACTCTAAGAAATTTTACTATCGGTACAGATCACGCGTGATACCTCCTTAGATACAGAAAACGAAACCAACAAAAAAGCTTTGTTATTACTCAATCAGTTGAAGGTAATGCTGTTGTTAGGTGCCTACAGCGTCCCCTAGTGTGATTACATCACAAGGAACATAAATGTTTTATTCATTGTGTAAGTGTTTTGAATTTTAAGGTAGAAAGCGTAGGAAATATGAACAGAATGAGATATTGATAGTTGAGAAAAAACTGAAACTTTATCCCAAAGTATTTATTTCTTTTAACACTTGATCCCTGAAATTGGTATTTGATTGGTATATCTCCAGCACAGCACCTACAGACTCATTAGTTTGACCATCTGGGAATCCGTCCATGTAAAATTTGCATCGGGCTGCTTGCATTACAAAATATCAAAGTTTGCTCACATGGCTGTCAGAAAAGTCAGACGCCTTTATTGCTCAACTTTCAAATATCAGTGTCAGTGTACTACACTGGCAATTCTATCCTAAAATTGCCATACATGGATTGTTCATCCAAGCCTTTCGGTTTGGTTTCAGTGGTTCAAGTTATACCTGGGGTCAGGTCTCTGAGACTCAGGAAGAAAAGACCCTCAAATTCTTGCTGTCATGCTATAGTTCTCGAGTATAAGTTGTGGGAAAGTGTCACAAAAAAAGGTCATTTTCAACACCTTTGCTTATTTTTTGCCGTTAACATTTGGACACCCATGACTGGACGTCCTAGCAAATCGGGGAGAGCTAATGACTGATGGGTGTAAAAGGAGATGAGATAAGACAAGGGATATATTATACGCCACTAGCATCCACCAGCTTAAACCGACACCTCCTAGCTATAATACAGGCACGTTTCACTAAATTAACGATATGGATAAACGTGGCAGCGATTTGACAGAAGCTTACGCTTTGGGTGAGATAAAACTCTGAATTCCTGCGTAAAGGGCGACACCGTATGAGAAGGACATGGAATGAGTCTACTCTTTGTGAAAGCTTGCAAACTTTAAATTCGTTTCATGGCACTGTGACAATACCATTTATCCACATTGTTGACACAGCAATTACTTAAAAGTTCATCATGATTTGACATGTATAAATTTGGATGAATCACCAAACCACATCTGATTTAAAACTTTTAGCAAATTCATAAACATGAACCCAGAAAAAAGTGCAGTGTGTCACTTAAATGCTTATGTGAAGTTGGCATTTATGATAAAAGACGACACCTCATTTTAACATCAAAGGGAGCGACCTTCCATTCACGTTGGTGATAAACGGCACAAAATACGGAAAAAAAATTAGCGGGGCTGTCAACATCGTGTTCAATCGACACTGTGATAGTACAATAAAATGATCCACCAATTTTCAGCTTTTGAAAGTGTGTACTGCTTCCTGGTAAACTCATATTAATCCTGAACCAGTGTTCTCTTGTATTACTTGCAACAAAATTCGCCTATAACATGCACGATGCATGGCTTTTCCAACATCTACCTTAAAATGTGCTTTCGAAGTCAGTATTCACGTGTAAAACGTGTAGGTAGCTGTTTCGGCCAGGTTTTAAGTAAAAACTTTCAGAACATGCACACACCCTGCGAAAGTGTAATATCATATTTCAAAAATATATCTCCGTGCGTTACTTATAATCTGCTCTCTCTCTCTCTCTCTCTCTCTCTCTCTCTCTCTCTCTCTCTCTCTCTCTCTCTCTCTCTCTCTCTCTCTCTCTCTCTCTCTCTCTCTCTCTCTCTCTCTCTCTCTCTCTCTCTCTGCTAAATAGACAAATATCTGTGTTTTCTTTCGGCCTACTCCACAAGTGTAGTAGACATATTCCGAGCTTAGTCTGCTTATTGGCTAATGTCTCTCAGTCCTAAAAAAACATATCCACGACACTGGCTCACCATAATCATGAGAACACTGCATTTCTGTATGGCATCACGGAATACCTTCAGCAACCTTTTCGAAGACCCAATTTGTGCACCCTCCCATTACACCCTTTCAGACAAACCAGAACACCCTGGCGAAATTGGCCCATTCTCCCTTTTCTGCCCCCGTATACGTCATGAAAATGACAAATTTTAACATAAACATAAGCGAAGTATAAATTCTTGGAAAGATTTCGAGCCATAGATTACGGTAGCGTTTAGTGGCTACACTTTGGCTACAATACTTTCAAAAGCAACAATTTACTTTATCAGTTAAAATGTGACACATGTAAACAGTTATAGAAGTGACTTCCTATGTTTTTATCAAACTGGAACTGTGGACACTGAATCGTTGGCAAATATTCAGTTAAAGGACTTCTCTTTGGGTGTACGTAATCCAGTTACCATGCTCAAAAGTTGATTTCATAGGTATGGCATTGCAAAAATACAAAATAAGTGAATCAGCCACAAGGTCAACCCCTCCTAACTAATAGCTGTCAACATAATAGCAAATTCTGGATCCCAAACTGCTGATCATGACTTTTGATTTTTACATACTTCCATGCAATAAGTGAAGATTCGCTTATAAATGAATGAATAGCATGACGTATGCAGCAAGGCAAGTGGGTTCCTGCTGCTTCACTCTCCATAATTCCAAAAAGAAACAACAACAAAAAAAGCAAAATCTTTGGAACACTTTTTAGCCGTGTATGATATCGATGATCTACAAAAACAGTTTATCATTTGGTTGAACACGCGAGAAGGTATTCTTATGACTGTGTGTCCAAGTTACACAAATCTTCATCAAAGAAATGAAACACAGAGAATTTCAGATTTTTGCTAATCTTTTGATCAAGTCCTTCAAAAAAACAAAAAACAAAAAAATAACATACAAAAAAAAAACTTGGCTGGTCGATTCCAGTGGGACTTATGGTGCTATACAGCAGCTAAACTTTGCTGTTGTATTGAAATGTTTATGTGCACTTGACATGATTGCCTGATGCACCGGCCTTCTCTCTCTCTCTCTCTCTCTCTCTCTCTCTCTCTCTCTCTCTCTCTCTCTCTCTCTCTCTCTCTCCATAAAGCCAGGTCCTTTTTTCATTAGACTCATGGCTTGGTCTCTCTAGTAGGCACACCTCAGATTATTATTATTATTATTATTATTATTATTATTATTATTATTATTATTATTATTATTATTATTATTATTATTATTATTATTATTATTATTATTATTATTATTATTGCGCACTTTTTGTGTCAATGAGTCTCATCACTATCAAACCTGTGTCAATTTGGTTTGATAAGACCTGTCATACAAGCTCAAAAGATCAAGATGCGTCCAAAAAAAGCATAAAAGACAATATAAAAAAATGAAAAGGCAAAAAACCAACAAACAAAACAATAAAGAAAAAGGAAACACAAAAACTTACCGAAGTCTGTATTAGGCCGGCCATTAGCGTTGACTTTGCGGTCGATGATTTGGACATGTTTGCCACTGCACCTTGAGTATAGCTGGTAGTGACGTGTGAATTGTGAGCCCGTATATAGCTTGAGGGCCAGCTCTCTGTCTACATGGTCTTGGTACGAACGCGCGGGAGTACTGATCTGCAAGGACAATTAAATAGTTCACATTCTGTCCTGTCTAGATGACGCTGGTGGGAACGCGCGGCAGACATTATCTAGAAGAAGACACAGATATTTGACATTCTGTCTTGATATATCCTTATGGAAAGAACGTTTTCTTGACAGAGATGCCAACTGTCCCTCATCAGGGACAATCCCTGAAATCAGATGAAAATTTGACCAATTTGTGGTGGGTGTCCCTCATCGAAATTGCTGTTTAATTCTTTGTTTATTATTTTGTGTCCCTGAATATATTGATTACTTGTCCCTGAAATGATACTTTGAATGTTGGCATCCCTGTCTTTATTCCCTGCTAAAACGATTGATTTCACAAAAGCATTTGAAAACAAACGCGAATTTCATGGTCCATACGTCATTTCATACATTCATTCTTATACCAATAGAAATCCTTAGGAACAAAATAAAGTACATTTTACATAAACCACACAGTTTTCGCCAACGACTTTCTTTGGAACCCATGACTGTGTACAGACGGGGGAGAAATGGTACCTTGTTCCTAATAATTCTCTTACACTAGTACCAGTAGTATATAAAGTCAAAGTTCTTACTATCCCCTTGTGTTTATGTCCCTATGACAAAAAACTCCGTTCATTCAATGCATATTCAAGTGTCAGTCCGGACACTCGATATAGGTCTCCCCGTGCAGAAGGGAAAAAAACATACACACAGAAATTGTCCTTGATCTCGAATGCATCCTCTGATACAGATAAGTGATCGTAAATCCCCCAGTTCGACTTTGAACAGGGCGCTCTCAAACTGTTTAGCTTCTGCCAGTCGTCGTGTTATTTTTGGCATAACAAAAATAGAAAGTCTGGTGTATTTTTGCATGGTCTTGACAATGATCCTGATTGTTTTGTGTCAATCCGAACAAATTTGCAGGTCGTGTGCTTTGTTGCTTTGCTTTGTGCCCCTTTATGTATTATCCACGGATATGCAGTTTGGGAATATATCACGTGTGTGGTGATTGATGGAAATTTCGAGCAGGAGGTATTACATGCTACGGATTTTATTGCCGACCCCTCCCCCCCCTTCCCTCCAGCACCACTTTCCATGTGTGATAACATAAGTTCTCAGATAAGTAGCATTTTAAATCCTTATAACCTATGCTACAGTCTCGTTTTGAGGTCATCGAACGGAAGATTTCAAGAGCTCCTTTTCCATGCCATATAAAAGGTCAACACCGAATATCGCTTTGAGTCTGCTGTATGTCCATGCTTCTCTTTACGTAATTTTGAAAAAAAAACAAACAAACAAACTTCTAATGCGACATTAATCCGTACACGTGCTCAATACCCTGTACCTTTTTTAAGCGTACATTTCGCCCGTGGAGCACGCCCGCTCTTAACCCTTGCTTTTTGAAAGTGGACCATGTTAAGACTCAATCGGTAAAAATATTTAACCTCATGTGTTCAAACGAAAACTGTAGCTCAATATCGTTTCGTTTAATTATACACAGACTGTATCGTGATATATACTGTAAAAAAAAATATTAAAAAGTAAACATCCAGAATGTAATTGAAGTACGTGTGACACGAGATTTAAGACATTCGATTTTTTTTTGTTTTTTGTTTTTGTTTTTGTTTGTTTGTTTTTTTTTTTGTTTTTTGTTTTTTTTTTTTTGTTTTTTTTTTTTTTGTTTCTTTGTTTTTTGTTTTTTAGTTTGTTTTTGTTTTGAAAATTTGAGCAGAAAGGGTAATCAGACACGCTTTGGCCCCATTTTGAACTGACAGCCTCCTGAAACCCAGCTTGAAATGTACGATTACCGCAGGTAAGCGCCTGTAGTGAGCAGGCTTGTGTTGGTCTTCCTGAACAATGGGGCTGCCACAGCTCAGCCGAGTTGGGACGACCAATAGTGCATACAGGTGCAGAATGAAGTTCATGTCGGAATATGAACAGATTTGAGAGAATTTGCTGCCTTCAAATGGGATTGCGCTGGATCGTGACTTTGATTTTAAGGACACGGAATGCAGCTGAAGGAAAAGCGTCAACATATCAAATTGACTTATTCGACAATGTGTAGTAGTAATCTTTTGATACACCAAATAGTTTCAATGCAATATGTCTATTTAAATCAACATTTATTTTTATCTAAAAAGCTGCCCCGCTCTCATTTCCAGTCGGAGTCTATCTGTTCATTAGCATGTTAATGGGGTCATTAACGAGAACTTTCAGATATATCCATTCACAGTCACAACTTAATACAAATGTCTTTCAGTGGTAGAAGGACAGTTCCACGTGTTCCAGATTTCCGCCGACAAAACTGGTCAACACAAGGTTCAAGGTTGTGACAGAAGGGACTAGCTTCACCCTTGTTACTGTCGTGGGTAGACCTTGGTGGCAGCACATATGAGAATAAATTTTCTGATATTTTTGAACGTCAATGATTTTAATGGGCTTCAAAATAAATACAAATATAAGGAAAAGAGTTCTGTTGTGGTAATATTCTTTACTTGAATTTTACTTTGAGAGCTCCTAAATTTTGAATCGTTTCACTGTCAGTGGTCAGATGCCGACACTTTTAATGCCCATAAGTTCATATATATGTCTGTACAAACATAAATATATGCGCATATGTATTTAACAGATGTTTGTACATATAATGTATATATCCATGCATGTATGTATGTGTGTACACGCACGTGTGTATGATATGGAGATCTTACTATATAAACGTTTCACTCCACAATAATATCCAACGCTTATCAAGGAAATCCACATCATTAAAAATGACTAAAATTTTTGAAACATAATAACAACAAATGACATTCTGATTGTTTAAAAACATGGTTGTAATACCTACTAACAAACTCGTGAAGATCCCTAAAGTTAACATAATAGGACAATGAACACATGAATGCTGATAGACTCGTGCCGAACCATCCTGAAGTTTTAGCTATTACAACTCTTGATACACCTATTGCCTACCTGCAGACTGTCTCAAATACGATTTTGGCATCGTTTCAAGCAACCAAACAAATCATTGAATTACGCAAATTTTCACTGATTTACAAAACACAAACGTGAACGTGCCATAACGCTAGGTTACATTTGAAAGATGAAAGTAAGTCAACTATTGAATGAATGCAACAGCAAAACCTTTATATCAATTTAACCCCCTCATTGCTAAGGCGGGGAGTCAGTCAACTGCTTTCTTGTGCGCGTTGTAAAGTTGTTCACCAGGACCGACTTTCCTGTGGAACTATACTCTTACTGGCACAGTTGCAAGGAATGGCATATACCCAGGGACAGGAAGTAGCAGACAACACCACTGGTCAGGAGGTATTTACCCTGACCATAGTATTGGTCAGAATAGGTCAGGTGACCTCTCTGGATTCACTACGGTAATCAAAGGAGCGCGACTTTTTGTCATGATCGGTACAGAAAGAGTCAATGGTTATCGGTTTTAAAGGATTAGTTTTGGGTTACTCTCGTGCTTATCTCGTGTCCTGATCATTTATCCAGAAGCTCCAAGAATACAACTAATATACCAGAAGAGAGTCTAACATTACTTTAAATTCACTCAATCTTATTGTATTTTTATTTTCGTTTTGCTTTCGCTGATCTCACAAAGTTGAAAAAAAATCCACAATGAAATAATCTTTTTAACATAGGTTTTGTAGGAACTGTGTCCAAAAATAGTGAAATTAAAATATCAGTTAAACAAAGCTTGAAGTGCCAAAAAATGTGAAATTTATAGGCGTGAAAATAAGTATCTTTACAGTTTTCAAACTGTGTGGCCAACTTTCTCTCTGTCTATATATATACTATAACTGTGTGCTTACACAAGTAGTCTTTTAATGTATATAGTTAAGTACTATTGGATCTATATCATTATAGTTAGTACTTCCCTACCTATATCACTGCATTATGTAAGCCCATCCGGTAAAAATTTACAGTAAGTTACTGGGAAATCTTCTGATAATAATTTCCCGTCACATTTGCCATAAAGTGACTATTTTACCTCGTTATTGCTATTCGGCACAACATTAAATTTATCGGAAAGTCTAGTCTATTTTACAGAAGGACATTAAAATACACTTGAAACTGGGAACAGGCTGCTGGTGGCAGGGTTCCAGCCGAAATACTGTATGGATTTGTCCGTTTAATTTTCCGATTGTAGGTAGTCCGTGCCACATATAAAGACAATGGATACAAAAATCGTAGAACGTGGTGATATTTGGAGCCTTTCAGTCTTAAGACATAAAGCGTAAGATACGGTGACATATGTTTGGATCTTTTCCTTTGACAATTGTACGCTTTACGCTTTTCAACTAACTCGATGGCTTCCCTTGCGTCATAAACATCCCAAACGCCTTCCCTAGCAAAACCGCCCGACATCGGCGGGGTGACGTCTGCTTTAATGTTTGCACTAAATTTTGCATTTGTATACTGTAAAATCTTTCTGGCCAGCACCTATGTAAGCTGAACACTTCTATCAGGTTAACACCTTTCTTCGGTCGAAATTTTCTTGCTAAATACTCTGTATGTGCGTCTCTGAACTGAAAACCTCTCTAAGCGGAACACTTTTGTTTGGCTCAAGAGCGTTCAGCTTGGAGGTGGGGGTCACTGTAATTGTCAGGTTGGTTCTTCTAACGTCCAACCCACGCAAAAGAAATCTGAGTCTTATTCTGGCAGGAAATTCCAAAGCTTACCTGGCAAGAGACCTTCTGCCCAAACTCCCCCACCCATTCACCCAACCCCTCAAAAAGACGCCACGTAGCACCCTCACGGCATTTGTCTATTCAGACAAGGCTAACGATAGCAATTATAACAAATAACATGGGTTGAAAAACTAACTTTGAACAGAGGTTAGGAAAATTTAATAACTACCCATGTATTGCAAAATTGACTTAAAACGAAATTCTGTGTTCCATCTTTTTTTCCACAGGGGGCCCTTATATTTGCCATACAAAAATACTATGGAAACCATGCAAAATGGCGTAGCGCTTTAGCTATACGCAATTAATTCATAGATACGAATATTTGACAAAGAATTCTTGACAGTTACTGTCAATTTAGAACTGCACATATACATATGTTGCAGGCACGTTTGTATTCAACGGTACATTATCCTGATCTTTAGTAAATTGAACCTATCAGTGCTAAGTTAGACAACGTGTCGGAAGCTTTTCCTTTTTTCCTCTGGATATATCTCTCTACACGTTGGTGCTTAAATGAACTGTCGTTTTACAAGGAATTTAAATCTGGAATCATTTTAATAATTTTGCTACTATTACCACTGAAAATACTTACGGGAAAAATAGCAGTACTACAGAAACCACCATTTTACACTGAATATTAAATACACCAGGTACAAGATTCGTAACGGATAACACTTTGACACAAATGTGTGCAAAAATCATGCCTTTCTTTAGTTAAACAGAAACCCATAAAGACAACTGTGAGCTCAGTAGTAGTTTTTTTTACTAACAATGGCTTTTGTCAGTTGACATTTGCTACTTGTCGTCAGGACTTAAGCAGCAACACAGTCGAAATTCAATTACAACGCCAACAACATCCTCCATACATAGCCTACATGCGCTCATCACGCAATCTTTAAGCTTTTCCATCTTGCTCATTCTTTTGTCTGTTTGTTTACTTTTCTTTGTTTCTTTTTTACTTTATTTTTTCACATTTCAACTTATCACTGGTTGACGAGATTTACAGAGATGCCAACTGCCTCTGGTCATCAGGGACACTCCCTGAAATTAGCTGAAATTTCAACCAGTTTACGGTTTTTGTCCTGTAGTAATACTGAATATTTCCTTGTACATTCTTTGTTAAATACTCTATGTCCCTGGAGTTCCAACATAAATGTCCCTGAAATGGCATTTTGAATGTTGGCGTCTCTGTATTTACGAGGGATTTGTTCCATATCAGATACCCAATGGGTTTATCATTGGTCCTTATTGGACACTTTTGCATGGCATGCCTGATGCGTATGGAGGGTTTATAGCAGATGGAATATACAAACAATCATTCACAAATTGTACCTGTATGTTGAAATCGTTCAATCATATTCTTAAAGCAAATATATATATATTTGCAAAATAACCCTATCAATTTGCACTTCATATAAAAAGATACAACTTTGGCAAGAGCACATTCAGTCGAAAGCACAGTTCGGTCAATTTGTTACAATATACTTGAAAAAAATCCGATATCAGATCGCTCGAATGAGATTTATGTTACATCAACCTGCGACAGTCTTACCGTGTTGATTGTTCTTGTTCAAATGCAGTCTGTATCAGATCAGTTTCATTCAAACTCCATGACAAGAGTACCAGGCATGAAGGAGGGCTTTGAGATTATAAATGAACCATAAAATGATGATACGCGTTCATAATGTATAAGCGATAGCTTGATCATCATGTATTTCAGGCTTACGTATAACAAGATAGCTGTCCAATTTTCTTATTGCTGGCATTGTTGACAGGTGCTCGAGAGATGGCCACCTTTGTCCATCAGTCCATTAGTTGATATAGGAGATAAGCGTGCTAACTAATTCTACCAATTTTAACACACTGCAAGCGCAAAATGTCGTCTCTTGAATCGTCCGGCAGCTATACGCTCCACTTGCTTTCCACGCTTCAATCTTATCTTGCTATGCTGTTTAGAGCTCCAAAACACTCATGAAAAAATAGCCAAAACCACTGAGGGTTTTTTCCTTTCCAGTTTGCTTTAGGTTGAGACTGAGCAGGATGCTTTTAGGAGGCTGCGACCTGCGTGGGTCGATCGCCCCGCCTTTTCATGTGCTTCTATAATACAAACGCTAGTAGCGAGTTGAAGTCGCGCGGCCCTTCTGTACACTTAATCAATCATTGAAACTCTTTAGGAGAGATACCCTTTTGCATGGGAAGAGCTTCCATTCCCATGCAACAGTGTGACAACTCAGTGTCAACTGTCGGCCAACTTCTATGCCACTGGGTCCGCCCGGGGTCCCAGGCCGCCGACTAAAAGGCACCGCTCAAACAGGATCGTCAAGAAAGCAACGTTAACCTGAGTAACAAGCTAACTCGAATCTCTGTTTGTATTGCCAATATATTCTTATTTAAAGGTGGTTTAAGCGTGTCCTAAATTCAGTTCATGCTACAAGACTGACCAACTGTGTGTGCTTTCCCGAGGAACAGGATTTGAGAAAGGCCCATCACGGACATGAGTTAAAAAGTACATATTACGAGATATGGCACGTGAAGTGGGACGGGTTCTCGTCAGTGTGACTGCACAATTGGCTGGAGGCCATAATGTGCTATTTGAACGGTTTCAAGAGCATTTTCTAACATTTATACAATAAACATTTGAGGTAGCTGTTTACTATGTGGCTCTAGGTGGACAATGCCGGTTCTGGAGTAGTGACATATGAATATGAATATGTTGCTCTGCGTCACATTCCTGACATGTTTCAGTCAGTGCAGCTCGTCAAGCCGGGACAGTGGTACGCTAATCCTGTCTCTCTCATACTATTGCTAGCCCAAGCTGTGTCTGAGTACTACCTCTTTTTACCTGCCTAGCCAGTTATTCTAGATGGTGAACATCTTGAATGAATGCAATCTTTCCCACTTGGACGGAGAAAGCATATCCAGTCATTATGAACACATTTAATGCTGACATAATGTGCAAAGGCATCATCCAAAAATATTTCAGTTCACGCTGGACTGGTACGATTTTTAGTGAAGCAGCGAACTACTAGTATAATTGTCATTATAAAAAGTTGATGTCGAAATTATATAGAATGGAAAAAGTAATTAAATTAATAATTTTATATAAAGTTACTAGAACTGATATGAAAACATCGCCCCAGGTACGTTCAAAAGATCTTTTGCTTTACTGATTTACATTTTGCAAATCAACTTTTCACTTTTAAAAATGGGACTGTGGTTCTGTCATTCAAATTTGTCCTTTATTGTACAATAATCGAATTAAAACTGTTAAAAAAGGATGGACAGATAAAGCAGAAATTCATACTTTGTTGTTTGCAAACTCACAAACCATAATAACCTCTTACGCCGCATATGATTTATGTCTTTCGCGCGACTTGTCAGTACTTTTGAGAGTGAAAGCGAATCGTTGTCAGCGTGCACTATGGGTCTGAAAGCCACATTATCAGCGCTTTCTTTCACGCTTACTGAGGCGTTATTGAGTTTCCAAATTTTACCGCTATCTGGAACTCATAGTTTCTTCTTTTCCATCTATTACACATGTACCATGTGATGTGCATTACCTCCATCATAAACACAAACAGAAGAGCAAAATGTGAGGGGGAAAAAGAAAGAAAAAAAGCCAGAAACCTTTTATAGCAAGTTGACATGTTGGGGAAACACGTTAGATCGCAAAAACCTGGAGAAAATGCAGGCTTGTGATTAGGTTTACACACACGTGATCTAAAGAGTTATACTGCGCGCCATGTAGTACGTAACGTAGATGGGGTAACGGTATGACAAATAACAAGTATGTATACTTACCACTCTCATGCACAGTTGAGATATGACAAATATTGCAAGCAGGAACCTAAAAAGAGAAATAAGAACATGTAGTCATGGGTGACCCGAGCGGTGCACCGTCATTGACAGCATGGCTGCATTATGCCAGTATAACACGTCCATATTGACAGGTACACTTGTCAATAAAGCCTATTGCAATCGTTTAGAGTCTTGACAAAACGTAAAAGTCCTTATTTATCACCTTCTTGCGAGTAAATTCACAAGTGGTAACACAACTTGGCTCATGCATAAAACTGACGGCTAGCCTTAGCCACGGATGCCGCAGCCGCTCTATCTACACTTCGTACATACAATAATACTTTACAGACTTGAATACATATGTACACTCACACTTTACGGGCAAGTCCAAAAGCGCCGCATCCCATGCCAATTGGGCTGGCCGTCGGTGAAGCGGCGATGCCCCGGCCCGTAAATTTGGGCGGCGGTGGCAGGCCGTGATACCCCGCTCTTTGGCGTATCGATCCGATTGCGCGCTCGCCACCAAATAACTTAACTGAAGAAATGTTACACTTAAATTTTCTAAATTGTCTGCAATGACGACTTATGGCTCACTTTCTAGCCAAGATATTTCAAAACGGCTAAATTTATGACCAGCCATATTATAAAAGCGCCGTCGTCTACATTTTGTCTTCAATATTCATATACAAGTGTTTGTCTGCTGGTAGTAAAGCAGTCGCACTTTTGTTGATTTCATATTTCCAAAGTAAATATCACCGTGTAAAAGCATATACCAGCCATTGTGTACGACATGCTGAAAGTGATCAGGCAATGCTAAGCGAATCATAGAAATTCCCGCAGGCCAAATGAACCAATGTTGAGGGGCCAAATAAAGCAGCTTGTGTGCCTCAATGATATCCCTGGCGGTGTACAGTCGTATTGCCTATGAAGTAGCCAAGATATCAAAGGCTTACACTAGCCCATATGAAAGCATTCAGATCCTTGTCTCGATCCAAAAACGAACAGGGGAAACTTCATTGTACCATCTAGCTGGACCAAGTAACATCAATGCAGGCAAACTGCGTGTGTAGAAGAACATTTAATAGCCCATGAATACCGGCACAGACAAGACTGGAGTCCGGCAGTACACCTTTAATTTGCTTCACTGTGTTAACACCGGTAATAAACCATCAAGTTGTTTACAGATCGTCGCAGCGGGGAACATATCCAAGGGCTTAAGCATAAAACTCCTTGCTTAAAGAAAGCAAAAGTGATCACTTGCTGTTGAAGCCGAACGAAGCAAGCTTTTGCAGAAAGGTACGTTTGGAAACACGTATTTACACAAATACTCCTCGCAGTGGAAACTGCGACAACTCGGCAACTTATAACTCCTGCTTGTCTGAAGGTGTAACCAAACAACTTTGCCCGATGTGCCTATCCGATATCAATTGAAGGGAAGTAATAAAATAATCCAGTGGACTGGTGTAGTTATATCGTCGTTGGTGGCAGAAAAGTTGTATGCACGGTTGGTGCTTGTAGATAAGTGCTTTAAGGTGGTGCTGTTCTCAAGCCTATGTGACTGGCGGTGCGAGCTAAGCGTAGTGCACTGTTCATTTGACTGTACTCATACAGTATTCAAGCGGTCGTGACTGTGTCCTGTCTTCCCAAAGTGCTTACGGATCACGCGATTGCCGATTGCGTTCCCATGAAGAATGTAATTGGAAAAGCGCAACCGGTGAATAGAGTCGCAAAAGTATTCACCGACACGGTGGCCTGCACAGACCCGGGCCCTTGCGGCATGCAGGCTGAGTTGCAATCACTTAATAAAAGACGTTTAAACTAACTTAACTTTACGATGTGCTTTGCAAGGATGAAAAAAAGCAGCCTCGCACTCGTACCCTTTTTTTCACCCTGTGCTAAAGTTGTGTACCAAACTGAAGTGAAAACATTGCCGGTCACTTGGGTGTCCAACTTGTGTTATTTTGGTAGCGAACCACTTCATCAAATGCGGTTTAAATTCTATTTTTGCTGAGTAAGCGAGACAACCTATTTTTCCTTCTTTGGTACATTTCCTCAACGCGTTTAACTCTTGAGAGTTGGTAGTTGATATTTTGGACTATTAAGTGTTGTGGCCTTCGATCATCAGCGCTACTGGAGTAGTATTTAATTACGTTTACTCGAAAAGAAAATCCCCAGACCACACTTCGGACAGCCTCTTTGCACCAGCGAGGATCTGCATGCTTACACAGTACTGGTATCTTGTTTTGCCTTACCATGTGTAACTTTGCGACGAAAAATCCGCGTCTGGGGTAGGGGTGGGGTGAGGTGGGGTAGGAGTGTGTGCGCTCCTGATAACCGGTTTTTGGTATGTTTATAGTTACGAAATTTCAATGGGAAACCATGTTCCTCAAGCGCACGGTTGTGCTGAAATGAAACCAGTTTCTTTGCAACCGATGGTATCTCAAACAGTCCCAATTATAGTACTCGAACTGTTTCCACCACCAAGCGAAAGCAACACAGGGGCGGATGATCGACGAAACGTGTTGCCGGCCTGACAGATATCAAGTCATTTGGTCACATACTTTGTCTTGTATTTCACCATGTGTCGTCAGTCAAAGAGCAAACATAAAACAAAGTAATATGAAATCAAATAAAAACTTAGAGTCGAGTGGGGTTTGGAGGGATTTGGGGGTTTTGGGGGTTTTGCGGTGGGGTCATCTTCCTTTGACCTCACATGTTCTCATACTTTCGAGGAAGCACCGGTCGATAGCGGCCGACAGCGGGCGATGTAATCTGCTTTCGCCGCCCTATTTTGCATCTGATCTCTAGAAGTGTGAGGTCCAGATAAGACATCCATAGTAAGTAATTTTCATTGGAGTGATTTGAGCTCTAACATTTCATACCGCTTGAATTCGTAATTCAGGCAAAAATGATGAGCAACTGATCATTTTTATCTCCAGAAAGCAGTGGCGTTTCGAAGTTTTTAAAAAACTATACTATATCCGAGAATCTCCGGTAGACTGGGGATCATTATTAGCAAAACACAAAGTAGTTTTGGAAAAGAACAAGGGCATCTTTCATTTCATTTTACTTCCTTTAAATCTACATCTTGCCTGCACATAGATTTGTAATACTCCAATAACTAGAAGCGAAAGAAAGTGAGTTCCCTAACTAGAGCATTGACGGGTTACCGGGGTACCCGGATCATAGAAAAAAGCGGGTACCCGGGTAGTAACATCGGGCACCCGTTTAAAGAAAAAAGCCTGAACATATACATGACAAAAGTTTCCCGTTAAATCACGTGATTAAACGATGAGGGGATAAAAATTCAAACCAGAATGAGGCTAAGTCCCTCCCCCCCCCAAAAAAAAGCGTCGTCTTGCTGACGCGGACTATAGAGATACTTCGTCCGTAACAAACATTCTTTAATGCCTAACCGTTACTGCCTGTACCAAACAACAACAAAATACAGTTAATTCCGGACAACTGCTAAGTCTCTATTTATCAGAGTCAACTGCTGATGTCAACAGTGACCCGTTGGTCTGTTGGCGGAAACATAAAAACTTGTTTCAACCTATTGCCCCTTTGGCTAGGAAATACCGCGAGAGGCCTTTTCTCGGATGTTGGGAACACTTTAACAAAACAAAAAACAAAAACAAAAACAGCCCCCCCCCCAAAAAAAAGAAAACAAACACGAAACAAAAAAAAAAAAAAAAAAAACAGAACAAAAAAAAAAATAAAAAAAAAAAAAAAAAAACCAAAAAAAACCGCGTTTAATTCTTATATTTTTAGCTGTGCTAACCAGCCAGAAGAGGTAAGTTCAGAGGTGTATAAACCACCAGATGGCACCACATGGTACAGATTTCTGTTCGCTACTGTGCTAAACCTCTAGGAGTACTTGAGCCGCCAGAGAGCAGCATTGATGAGAAAGTCCCTCTTCAAATATCAATATTTGAGAAGAGTATCACACTCCAAATAAAATACATGTAACCCAAATTCACACCAAGCACATCACAAAAAATTGTTGCAATTGGAGCTCCCAGAGTAACTGGTGACAAAAGAAGCTGTAGTGAACCTTTTATCTTTATTTTGACCACTTTTAACATGCAAAAGACCCCAAATTTGTCGAAACAAAGTCTGTACAAGTAAGCGCACCACACCATAGCGTGTCTGATGATGGTTACGTTAATAATCACGGAGTAGATTATAATGAGGACAAATTGGGGAATCTGATGATAAGTGTTACACCAGCACAATCCTGGGTAAAAGTGATCCATTGTGTATATATATATATATATATATATATATATATATATATATATATATATATATATATATATATATATATATATACATACATATATATATTTATATAGAGACAGACTTAATAATAAACACAAGATAGACAGATAGATACATAGACAGACAGACAGATAGATAGATAGATTGATAGATAGATTGTTTGATAGACAGATAGATACACAGTTCATATGTATTATGTATATATATATATATATATCCGTTAAACTGCTCATCGCTTAAACGATGAGCCATAGCCAGAGTGTAGAATTCATAGTTTTGACTCTTGGCGTGGTGCGGAGTTTTATGTTAAACATATTCCCCGCTGACTACCTGGTACTTTCGTCACACCCGTTATACGAGGTCATCATGACCAGGAAAACTCTCATGCAATGCAAGCAATAATTAACACTTTCACGCCTTACTTAATCAGCTGATGCTATCGATTCAATTTTACCTCCATAACCTAACAATGAAGCCAACGCACATAAGGAATGATGCAGTAACTGATCGCCTCCGATGAAATTGACAGTAAAGACATTTTGAGTTACTGCTGTTCAAAGGAAGCAATAACAGCGTTCAAGACAGTGGTACTGACCGACGCAACACAGTTATCCTATTCTTTTTAATTAGCCTGGTATAATGATGTATGACGTGGCGTTACATACGCTCAAGTATTCACCTTAAAACTCACAATTGACAACAAATTTGTGGCTCTGCCGCCAAAATGTAATCACATCTTTTCCTCCGCTTGTTTACAACTTGTCAATGAATCACCGACAAAAAAAAAAAAAAAAAAAGTTTGTTACTGGAAATGCTTCTTAGATACACCGTGATGATAAATTTGTTGGTTTACGGATCTTCACTGCAAAGTTCTTTATTTTAAATACATCTTTCCTGCCTAAATATTACAATATATATAAATCTAAAAACTTTCCAAAAACTGGAAGCTTTCTTAGATAGATATAAAACATGTTTAGACAAATTACGGGCATGAACAGAAGCATACTCTTTAACAATACTTAACATATATTGATGTATAATGTCGGCATTACACAGAACATGACAGCTCA
>OZ026616.1:16398945-16611445 GCA_964020975.1 Hermodice carunculata | reverse complement strand
TATATACCTGTGTGTGGTAAACCAGGATACATAGGTGTTGCGGTCACTCATGGCATGAACCACGGACCCGGCATCAAGCACGGCGCATCCATTCTCCTAAACTAGTAGATGCACACAACCTAGAAGTTCATCAAAGTGCTGGAGTCAGCATTCAAGCACGCTTGCAAATTACGCGTACAAAGTTATCCCTCGATTGGGGTGAAAAAAATATAGGATCCCAGGCGTGTGATATGTGTTCCGTCCTCGGGGCACAAACGGCATGATCACACGCACCGGCATAGGCAAATGTTGCAATGCATTAGTGCTTGCTTGGTCAGGCTGACGGTATATTTTACTGTATCCTTTGAAAAGTCATAGGAGTATTTAACTTAAGAGAACGAGCAATATACCACACACATTTGCAAAAAGCTGACAACCGACCGCTTCCTAGAATTCTCAGTAGGTGGCGTTATTAAGCACGTACACTGGAGCAAACTTTTTTCTCTTTTGACAGCAATGCAGCTTCCAACTTTTTCTTACCACCAGATTCTCGCTACATCGGATTAGTTGTAACGATTCCACTGGAGTTTTTTTTTTTTGCTTGATTTTATTTGCTGCCGGCGAAGGAGAGAGGAGAGTAATCTACTCTCCAACTTAATAGAAACTAGTTTTCGCAATACTATTACCCTCCCCCGTTATTTTGAGGTCTGTGATAGTATGGAGTATGGAAGGCTGGATATATCCAGCTTTCCATACTCCATACTATCACAGACCTTAAAATAAAATATGCGCATTCCATTATCACAGGCTATATAACAGTTATAATTAAAATTAAGATCCCTAGTTCTTTGACAAGAACCGTCATACGGGTATGTTAGGGCGGGTTCAAAGGTGATTTCAGCAATGATTTGTGGGGAGCAAGACACATAAAAACCATCTGGTACAGTTCTTTGTAAATAAATGAGCACTATATTTGAATTCATCAATTATCCATCACTAGACGAATAGTTATTCATTTCCCTTTGAAGTAATAGACAGTGGAGCCCGGCTTACCGACCACTCCTCCTGAGCATGTAGTTAAAATGTAACATTTCCTTCCCAGCGATAAAATCATTGGCTGATCAACCTTAATTTATTAAGACAATAGTAGTTGTGCCTATCTTGGGGTCACACGGCCATAAAGTGAGAGGAGTAAGACACACTTAAAAGTATAGAGTATGTGTAAAGTGTGTCGAGTTCTTAAATTGCAAAGTAGTTGATAATGTACTGTGAACAAGACTAAATAGCAGTTCACTGTGACTATTTTCTAGCCCTCATATAGTGGCACTACAGCGTTTTGCTAACGCTTGTCGATAAGCAATAAAGTCTTATTACTCTTAATAAAACGGGAAAGTTCTGAAGATTTGTACTTTGTAGTGTGACCACAAGCAATCAGTTGCAAATGAGCGCTCCTAAGATCTTGCCGTCTTCAGTAACCCGTTCAGTTACTCAGACGATGACCAGATCAAGATTTGATGTCGGTTCATTTTAATGACGAACCAATCAACCGCTTTAACACAACCGTAGGTCGTACCAAGCGGAGGAACATGTGGTTTCATCTTTAGTGGATTCACTCTCCAACAGTATACCACATGACATTTAACTGGCACAACCGATAAAAACAATCCCTTGTGCAGCAGATACTATATATCCTTTTAATATATGGGAATAACACTCACATGACTAAACGTGTACACCTCATTACACAAGAAGACTTTAACACATATGTGCTCAGCTGGTCTGGCCAAAATTGGAAATATCTATGCTGTGACCCCCAATACATTGAAAACTGAAAAAAGGCAAGACTCCCTGTAATTGGCCAACAAGCATAATGTTACTTGACATATACTTCTGACATGTCAAGTTTTCGCTGACAAAGGTGTTTGAATATCCAAAGGCCCACAATGTCCTGAAAATTGTACTTGTGGCAACAAATCATTGCCTGACTGACGTACGTCTGAGGCGTGGTGTGCATGTACATGCATATAACGAGGAAGTATGTTGACTTGTTCGAATGCGAGAGTGTAGCCATCAACAGCAACTTTCAGCAAGGATTTGTGGGGAAACAAGACACCATTTTAACCATTTGCCTTATCTATCAAATGGAGTCCTGTGAATCAAGTGCAATAATTAATAATTCGTTAGTTTAAAAAATAAATGAATAAATTGTCAGTCGCGATGATGAGAGGTCAGCGTCCATGGTGATAGAAATGAGATTAAAAACAACATCCTGCATGCCAAATAGCCAAAGTAAACCCATTCGACTTCGAATGGTGAGACCAGAATGAAGCGTGAATGGAAGTAAGATGGTCAATTCGTAAGCGGTAAGGAGAACGACCATACACATGGAAAGGGAGTGAGTGACCATACACATGCACACGGTAAAAGGGAACGGACTCACACATGGTGTATGGCCAGGTAAGGGAACGGCCATACATACGGTGCCGCGTTGCCGAACCTCTACTACGCGTAGTCGACCCAACCAATGAGATCTCAGTCTCTACATCGCGTTGCCGAGATTATGTTTCCCACTACGTGTAGTAGAGCTTTGGCGAAGTGTATTGGAGCAACTTATGGCCCATATTACCTGAAGACAAGCTAGTCAATCGTTTACGTTCTTACAAGAATTACTTCAAATTAGAGTCTCTACAACGCGTAGGGGTATCATGAAGTTCTCTACAACGCGTCGTCGAGGCAGCCAATCAAATTAGAATCTCCACAACGCGTTGTCAAGGCAGCCAATCAAATCACAGTCTCTGCAACGCGTACCCGAGTAGTCGAAGGCTCATAACCCGTATTCCAAAAGGAAGTTGAACGGGTGTCGAATTTAATTTTGCAAGACAGCACAGGGGCGGCGCGTTGTTTAGTCCTGGAAAAGCAGTTCTTGGGTAAGTTTCTTAATCGAAATTCCAACTTTTCGAAAATAGAAGAGGTAAAGAAGTAGGGGATTAATGGGATCAGTGTGTGGCTCTGGACTGGAGTGTAAGAGTGGGGAAGGGGCAAGGGTTGGATTGGCATGTTGGAAGTGAATTGAGGATGCTCCATCTCGGTGTAACTTCTCTTGGTTCTTATGGCCACGCGTTGCCGAGAGTCAATTTTCATTGGGTATGTCGGCTACGCGTAGCATAGAACCAATTACTATTGGTGCCTAGGCAATGCGTAATGGAGAACCAAATATAATTGGGTCCCTAGCCTACGCGTTGTCGAGACCATTAATTTCTCAAGACTCAACGCGTAGTCAACTGGTGAGGTCTAATAGGCCTACAGTTTACAAGAGCATCAGTGATTGGATAGTTTGGCTACACGACATGGGAGGCATAAGTTTCTCCACTACGCGTGGCCGAGCCTCAGCGACGTGTTCTAGATGAACATTTTCTCGGCAACGCATAGTGGAGACTAATCTTAATGGTTGGCTCGACTACGCATAGTAGAGACTGTAATCTTATTGGTTGGCTCGACTGTGCGTAGTCGACTCTGTTGTCTTATTTGTTGGCTTAACTCCGCGTTGCTGAGCCTCGACTACGCGTAGTGGAGGCTCGTTTACGCATTAGAACCTCTTCCTGATCATTTGTATTTGCCGCATTGACAACAAGATCTATTAAAGTGAAAACCTTTTCTTTCTTTCTTTCTTTCTTTCTTTCTTTCTTTCTTTCTTTCTTTCTTTCTTTCTTTCTTTTTCCGAGTATCCATTATGTGTCGAACACATAATTTCGACAAGAGATGATAAAACATGTTGATCAACTGTTCCCCATCTTCTCTATTGTCAAGTATATTTGCTTTTCAGAATTTTATTCACATAGATAATGTCGCGATAAGGCCTGGCGCACTAGTCTGCGATTTTAAGTCTCAATGAAATCCAGTATATATTATTGTTTACCAGGGGTTTTAATATTTACTCGTTCTATGCTTGGTTTTGACTGTGTCAGCAGCTTTCCTGGGCTAACAGCCCGTCGAGGAAAGCTGTTGATCTAAACCAGTTTTTACTTGTGGAATTATGGGGCCCCGTTAGGGTTCCCGGATTTTTAGATTATTGGGCCTTTTTAAAGGGATTGTGGAGTATTTGCTCCCAAAATGAGGATTATTGGATGATTTCACTTCAAGAAACTATTTTTGGATTACTGAAAAGTTGAAGAGTTAGGATTATGGTCTATATGTTGGGATTATTTAGGTAAAAATACATGGATTATTGAATTTTTGGTATTCCCTAACAGAGCCCCAATAATAGGCATGTTTGTATGCTTGAATGAAACGTATTTTCATGAAGCGTGTGAATCTGGAATTGCAATGGTAAATGAGCTCGACTTTTGTTGCGTTCAACACTTAAAGCACTGGAAACAGCCTTTGATAAAATTCGCGCACGCGCGTGTGTGAGCGAGACACCACTGTGCACTGCATGACCCAATCTGGAATATCCTGGACCCCCCCCCCCCCAAAAAAAAAAAACTTGTGGACAGGTTACTTCTCTTCTTTCTTCTAGGAGTGAAAACACGGCAACATATTTTAAGTTAAGACAAAACCATATATCACTCACAGCAATAAGAAGAATAGGAATAGCTTTTTGAAGTCTGAAAAGGACTTTTTATGTGTGTACGGAGACATTAAGGCTAGGAGATGTACCAGAATGCCAAGTCCAAGCCATGATTCTTAATTTGTCACCATGTGTAAAATTATGAGGTACAAAACTATGTTGGACATACACAGGGCTGCTATTTGGATGATTTTGCGCTAAATAACAAGCAAAGCTGCAAGAAAAAGGAACAAAAACTTGTGAACTGTCTGTCAAATTCTGCGCCTTACACTTAAGACGGGAGTTTCAGATGACCATGGTTTAAACAAGCATCAAGCTGAAACGTATGATGATTTAAGGGGATTCTGACACGTTTTTCTTTACTAGCCGAAAGAGGCAGTGTTATTATCTTAAAACAAGGAACACACGTCTTTCCATTTTGAGAAGCAGGTAACTTGGGAACTGGGAATAGAGGCCAATTAATGCAGGAAGCACTGATTTATAGTTTATTTTGAATAAGGAACACAGAGTTAATTTCTGGAAACAGGGAACATGGCACTTGGGAACCCTGTAGGTGCTCGGTGAAACGTTTAACTTCCTTGTATTTGCCTGTGCTTGAGTGAAAAAAGCGCTGATTTGGCTATGTGAATCTTATGACCGATCTTAAAGTGCCATGTTACACATTTGATCGAAATTTTCAAGTTTAAAACAAAAATCATTATCAGCTTCACCAAGCTGACTCGTCGTAATTAGAACTCATGAAACAACTATTAATCAATCAAAGAAGGGAGTTCACTGGTAAGCAGAGTATTTGTAATTTGTTGCGTGTTTTTGGTTAGTTTTTTTCATTTCATATGAACGAGTCAACAGGCATTGATGCTGAGGGGCTAAATAGGGCAGTATATTAAAGTTTAACCATATTATACAGGGAAGTTGCAGGGTTTTCCGCAGTTTTGGTGAGCAGAAAGGTGGTGAACCTGATGGCAACCTAGAATTTCTTGTTCCACGACAGATATTGACCAAATGTTGCATAAGTAATACTAAAATAGCCTACTTTTTAATGAAAAAGGAGAAAGACGGTAAAAAGGTGAAAGGTGGTGATGAAAAGATGAAAGGTGGGCCACCTTTGAGCTTATAATGTGGGAGAAACACTGAGTTGGTCGAATGTCAATTGTTCAAAACAGTTCTATCAATGTCTTTATGCAAAAAGGAACCTTTCGTACCAAGAACGACGAAAAATTTAGATGACATCATTAACTTATCATTTTTCTGTACAAAACATGGCCATTTTTTCGGTAGTGAAAGCAGGCTGCCAAAGCATATAATAATCAGTTTGGTGGGGAATGTTCCCTTAAACATGCAAGTTCACGTGGATAGCCAAGCAGGCTAGCTGAGCATAAAAGAATCACTTTTACCGCAGACAGGTGTGACTATGGCGAGCCCTATCCAGATCCTTTGGCCGTTCGAGAAATAAGCACCATTTCACAATGACACTCCTGTGAGGTCAGATGTTTTGTATATTCAATCATTCTTTTCGAATTTGTCTCATTTGAGCCATAACGAGGCAATAAATGCACCATATAGGAACATATGTCTCATTCGAAATATTTTGTTATCCTCTAATGTTGTACCCCCGAGCGCGACTGTTTAAGCTTCTACACGACCTGGTGCGTAGCTGGAGGCCTCTAGGGCTTGTTTGGCAGGCAAACGGTATAATTGTAGATATAGGGGGATGGTCTCCATGGCACAATATGGTAAGTAGATATACTGTTGCCTCGTTTCTCGCACGTGCTGCATCCATGATGCTTCCATGGAATATAACCATACGTTTCGCAATATCAACAACCATAAATGGTATAATAAACGTCCGCGCATGAAAAACATGAACTTATAAAAGATTTTCTTTCTTTCTGTCGTTCTTTTTATTTCTTTCTCTTTCTTGTTATTTTCGGCTCTTTTCGTTTTCCTCTCAATTTTTGACTAGAAGCTCTTATAGATCAGGCGGAACAGACCGATGTTGTATGTTTTCATTGTTAGCTACAATGATGTCGTAATTGTATAATCTGGTAAAAGTGGGTATCTAATTAAATTTCAGCCATTTATAATCTTGTGCACAAAAGAGGAAGGAAGAAGAAGAAATAAGACATGCCTTCATTTCTATTGACAGTCTATTTTTTGCAATGTGGCAGAATGTTGCCATGCTTGCCGAAAGTTATGAGTTATTTGCAGCTTAATGTCATAAATTCCTGTTGGTTGGATCGCTCTTGTTTTAAACATGTGCAATTGCAATCAGATTTCCGTATTGACACTGCTCCATTTTTTTTCTTTTGTTTTGTAAATGGGATTTTTCAGCTATTCAAAACTAACATGCCAGTTTATTTATGTATAGAAATGTCCACACTAAATTTACTATGATGTTGAGTATCATCAATGACATAATTTTGTTTTTACTTTTTAGGTTATACAGGTGTCCCGACGAGGCCTGGAATGAAGATAATTAAAGCAACATTAGTACCACCACTGATAATAATAACAATAACAATAGTGACACAATAATGATGATACCAGTTACTCGTCATGAATAGTCATTGCCATAAACCTTCCCGATCTGGATACATTTATTTTCCATTAACAAAGAGCAGTAGACGTTTCTGTCAAGTGTGCGAGTGAATCTGCTCATCTTCTGTCCATGTGTAGGTCGACTGCGATAAAATAGTGAGTAAACGGCCGAGTGGGAGGTGAAGAAGCAGAAAGGGAACAGGGGACTTGCTGACCTTTATGATAAATGATACACCGTGTATGGAAGCCACAGTAATAATAGGTTGTAGCCGTCAAGAAAGAGACTGCTCCAGGCCATACGGGCGGCACTTTGATCTACCCGCCAGGATACACAACTACCGGCACTGAATATTTTGCAGAACTTCCAGATAAAGTTATAAAGCGGCAGATGAACACAAGTTCCCCATCAGCGGGCAGGCTATCGGCGATGTGGCGAGACCCCCGGCAGTTGGTGCTACTCATGCGTAGTGAGGCTGGGAGGCCACCTAAAATTCTGACAACAAGGCGCACATACTATGTCTGAACTCTCCCCAACTGCAAATACATCCGTCTACCGCGTTCGGCAGTCAAATGTAGGGATGTGTCTTGGTTAAAGAGAATGTCGACTCATGCTTGCATAAATTGAAGAATTTACGCATCAATAATACAAATATTTATGTTTCTGTGGCAACACCCTGTCAGCGAAAACACCCTTTGAGGGGTTAAGAACTAGATGCCTGTAAATAACCAAACAGGCCTGAGTAAGGAAGCTCAGAGAAAAATTACCATTCCAAAGAAAAGTAAGATAAACGGAAGTGAGCTGAATGTAGTTAAAAGCAAGTTAAAATTTTGGAATTACCTAAAACGTACGCAAAATATTATTTGTGAATCGCTACTTACATACCGTTCCGATATATTATCTATTTTTCTATCGCAGAATTACCTCTATAATTTCCCGTGTCTACCTATAAACGGGGACATTCTTCGGTTCTGATTTTACTGAAAGTTCAAACAATACCATTCACCGTACTCTGCTATAAACAGGAATGAAAGTTATCATATTGTTTCACGGATTTACCTTTTTAATGTCATAATACCCAAAAAAGTCATATCGTTTTGCAAAAAAAAAAAAAAAAAGGAAAAGAAAAAAATAAGGAAAAAATCCCCCCCCCCCCGACAAAATCGACATAAAAAACTCCAGGAAAGCAAATAACGAACTAGAAAAGATTTTCTTCACAGAAAATCTGTGTGCCTACAAATACATTTTTTAAATGTTTTTCAATATCTTTGACACTGAGTATGTTGTACTGAATGACAAAAATGTTAGATTAGATGAAAAACTAGAAAAAAATATCAAGCAGAAAAAAAATGTAATAAACAATCAACTACAAAAATGTAACCTTTTTCAGCTTTGTGTCTATCTGCCTTAGTTTTCAGAGATCTCTGAAATCGGAGTGACTTAGGAGACAACTACGATGGATTTATGGTTAATTTCTGTGGTAACAAACTTAACAATGTGTGCATTGGACAGCCACCATTGAAAGTGGCCTTTGACCTTCAAATGATCCTTGAGCTTGAGATGACCTGTACCTGAAGAAAACCTCGACCTTCAAAATGACATTTTGACCTAAAATTAAGCTTTGACCTAGACATGACCTTGACATTTGAGATGATCTTTGCCTTGCAATGATCTAGCTGCTTTACACTCGTTACCACAGCTAATCTAGTATACAACATATTGAAGATTTAAAACTTTAATTAGCCCTCATTTGCATAACTTTGAAAATCATGACCTCTCATTATAAAAAGGCAAGACTTTATCTATAGAAGTATAATTGTGACAAGTTTGGAGTTTCTATCTATAGTAGTCTCCGACAAAAGGAGCGGACAAATTTGCTGGTTAAGAAGAAAGAAAGAAAGAATTTCTGAAAAAACAGTATGTCTGTGTTGGCACACAGGCATAATTGCATGGTGCTCTATAAAAGATAAATTTATTAGCATAAGATAGCATCGTACATTTCGAGTCCATAAATGGTGACATACCATGGACTCTTTCATTTATAAAATTAAAATGCACAACTTCTCATTGCAACACGAGGCAAACATAAAAAACATCCATGCTGAATGTCATTAAGCCATAATACAGAGTTTGGCAGAAATCTAGAAATTGTTTTGTTGAAATTAGATGAAAAAATCATTGTCACAAGGAAGAAGTTTCGTTTCGTCGATAAGATCATCACTAAAGAAATAGGCCATGGTAGTTCGCCAAACATAAATTAAGTTTAATCATCTTATTTCAAAGAAAACGATAGACGCATAAAATGTCCCGCCAAAATCACAGATTCCATAAATCGACAACCGTAACGATAGGCCGCCATGATACGGCGGCACTGATAGAAGATGTTACTGGCAATATGTGTACATGGAACGCGGGTCAAAGCAGTACTGCATATAATATGAATGTCCCGTGCTGTGTAAGTGTATCGCTTTAAAGAATGCATGACTGAAACTAGAAAAGAAGATTTGCTTCAAAGCAAATCTGTGTGCCTTCATAATTTGTAAATATTAAATGGTACAAATTTTGTCCTTTGGTACTTCACATTGCATTAAGCATAGGAGTGGATGAAAATTTCAATGTCCAAATTACCTTGACCTTTGACCTTTACAGGTCACATGTAAATTGCAAAAATGCACATTGTTACAATAACCACAATTTAAGTCCAACATGATTAGAACTGGATGTAAACTAGCCGACTTATGGCTGGGTGAAACTTTCAAAGGTGCAAATGACTTTGACTTTTGACCTCTGGGGGTCATATGTAATTTTCAAAATGTGCAGTGTTTCAATAGCTGCAATTTGATCCCAACACGATCAAAATTGGATAAAAATTGACCAAGTTATGGCTTAAAGAAAGCCACCATCCATCGAAAGGGGCCTTTGACCTTGAAATGACCTCCACCTGAAGCGGACCTTGACCTTTAAAATGAGATTTTGACCTAAAATTGGCCTTTGACCTTGGCATGACCTTGACATTTGAGATGACCTTTGCCTTGCTATGATCGAACTCTTATACACTCGAAACCACATCTACTATAGTATATGATATTGAAGATTTAAAAATTTGATTAGCCGTCATTTGCATAATTTTGAAAAGCATGACCTCTTATTATAAAAAGGCGAGACTTCGTCTATAGAAGTATAATTGTGCCTAGTTTGGAGTTTCTACGTATAATACTTTTCAAATGAAATGTCGGACAAATTTGCCTGTAAAGAAAGAAAGAAAGAAAGAAAGACAATATGTCTGTGCTGGCACACAGACATAACTAGAACACCACTCCGACCACATAGTACATGGAAGTGACAATTTGTATGTTCACATGTCGTCACTTTTCAGAGCTTTGATCACTCACGGCTGTGCTCCGTGTAGCTTATTAAATGTATCTGTCTACCCTATCCCTAAAAACAAAAGAAAGACTTCAAGTGACTCTGAAAATTATAGAGGCATGCACTTGGGGGAGTAATCGGAAAGGTGTTAGACTAGGTAATCTAATATGATAATCACAGTCTGCTTTATTCTTTCAATTTGCAGTTTGGCTTCAAGTCAGGCAGTTCGAAAACTCAGTGTACTTTCGTAGTATCCGAATGTGTCAACTATTACTTGAAGTATGGGTCGAATACTCATGTAGTATTCCTCGACGCTAGTAATGCTTTTGACAGAGTCGAATATGTCCAACTATTTTCTCTTTTGACACACAAAGGCCTGAATCCCATTATAAGCACGTTGTTAGTGAATCTGTATACCAATCAAAATGTAAAAGTCAAATGGGGGAAATGCAGAAGCCAGATCTTTCAGCTGCTCCAATGGTGTAAAGCAGGGTGGAGTGTTTTCCACCCATACTCTTCAGAGTCGATATTGATGAATTGTTGACGAGATTGAAAGATTCAGGTTTTGGTTGTCACATTGGAAATATCTTTGCCGGTGCTGTCATATATGCTGATGATGTCCCTTTACTTGCCCCTACCACTACATCCATGTCTAAATTACTTATTACTTACACATCATATTCTGAGGAACGTAAAATTTGTTTTAATCCTGATAAGTCAGAATCAGTATTTTTCCATTCTGATAACACATCACGCCAATCTTCTATTCCATTTAATGGAGAAAATGTCGAACAAGTTCATTCTTACATACATTTAGGCAGTAAAATCGGCAGGCATGTTGCTGAAGAAAATATTAGAGATCATCTAAGGACTTTTAATGACGAAATTAACGTACTCATGTCCCCGTTTAAATGAACATATTCAACGACAAGGTATAACCTGTTCAGAAGCTATTGTATGTCATTGATCGGCTGTCAGTTATGGGATTTCTACGGTAAAGAGGTTGAGCTATTTTACACTGCCTGGCGTAAAGCCATCCGAGTTTTATGGAAACTACCGCCCCGATGTCATAATATTCTTCTTCATCTAATATGTAACGATCATGATATCGAAGTACAATTGCACATACGTTTTCTTAAAACTTTCTACAGTTTATACCATAGCACAAATACAATAGTGTGCTCCTTTGCTAAACTGGTAATCGAAGGCAGTCGTTCTCCGGTATGTGACTCACTGATTTATATTTCATCTAAGTATGGCATATCAAAACAGAATATTCATTCCTATGTATTGGCAGAATTACCATTTATGTTACGTAATTTTCACCAGGAGCCCAATGATTTGACTTCAACTGACAATATGATCAGAGAAGTGTGTGTGATTTGGGATGGCAATTTGCGATCAAATATAAGCAAAACTGATATACTTGATCACCTTTGTACCAACTGACCTTGTAATTGACTTATGAATTGTCGGTTTTTCTTTGTATGTTTGTTTGTTTGTTTGTTTTTTGACTTGTGATTAGTATTATCTCTTTTGCCTTTTTCTAATGTACGACATTTGGACGAAATAAAGATTTAATAATAATAATAAGAAGAAGAATAGAAAATTTGCTTCAAAGCAAATCTGTTTTTAAAAGCTACAAATTTTACTTGTGGCTCAT
The DNA here is from genome assembly GCA_964020975.1 of Hermodice carunculata. Classification (NCBI taxonomy): domain Eukaryota; kingdom Metazoa; phylum Annelida; class Polychaeta; order Eunicida; family Amphinomidae; genus Hermodice; species Hermodice carunculata. Next base: position 16,599,334 of record OZ026616.1, on the reverse strand, counting down.
TAGATGCGTCTGCAGCAGAACCTATAAATTGAAGTTATAATGGCTACATTGGTACCTCTATCTATAACAGTTTTGAAGATAATCAACGGTTAAACTTCTCAAGTGCCCCATGTAAGCATAAATTCAAATTCTGCAATTTTTGTTTGCAGTTTACTGGATGCACCTAGAGCAGAAACCTATGAACTTAAATTTGGAATGGCACCTCTACCAATCAGTTCTGAAGATATTCAACATTTTAATTTCTCAAATGCCTTTTTTGGCATAAATTTAAATTCTGCCACTTTTGTTTGTAGTTCATTGGATATGCCTACAGCACAAATAAAAAAATTGAAGCTGGAATGGCACCTCTACCTTAAACTGGTTTGAAGATGTTTAACATTTAAACTTATCAAGTGCCCCTAATTAGCATAAATTAAAATTGTACAACTTTGATTGTTTTTATTGGATGCACCTACAACACAAACCTTTCAAAGTTGGAATGGCACCTCTACCTTTAATAGGTTTGAAGATATTCAAGGTTTAAATTTTCAAACGGCTCTCATTTGCATAATTTTAAAAAGTGTGACCCCCTCTTGACAAAAAGACCAGACTTTATGTATGGAGGTATACTCATGCCAATTTTGTAGTTACTAAGCAAAAAAGTCTTCAAATGAAATATCAAACAAATGTGCTGGTAAAGAAAAGAAAAAGAAGTAAAGAAACTAAAAAAGATGATCTGCTTGACAGTAAATCTGTCCGTGTGCCATCAAAATGTGAATATGTTGAAATGCTCCCTTTGTATTTGTGTTACAAATGTAATTTTGATGGAGAGACAAAAGGCAAACCAAGCACAAAATGAAATGGCATTGGGAATTGCAGTGGGAAAGTTTCCGTTTCCCGGACATAATTGTGAATGGGATGTCTACCAAGAAAATATTTCTAGTAAAGGAAATCAAATAGGCCTCGAACAGGCGATTTCAACAACTATGCAGTCAAAATTGACACGAAGGTGTCAAAAATTCAACAACAAAAGTTTTGTTGATCATATTGCATATAATAGACATGACAACGCCAGTGAACATATCAGAGTCGGGGCAGCTTCACTGTCACTAAAGTCAGAAAAGCTTAAAGAACCAATCTGCACACATTGGATCAGGGGCTGATCACGAAGACAGCTCTACATCGGGTGATCAAAAGGACAAAACTGAAACACCTGTGCAATGCATAAGTTGTCCTAACTGACGAATTTGCATGATAAAGCTAAACTCCAATAATTTCCAACAAAGTAACCCGAAGCCTGGTGAAGAAACGGGTAACATTGCAGATGTAACTTCTATTACCTTTGTAATAGACCATTGAAATGCTGCAATTGTTTCACTGTATTCATGAGATGCACGATGGTCAATAACATAGGAGTAACACTTGGAATTTCATCTCTAGCTATAAAAGTTTTGAAGGTATTCAAAATTTTTAATTTCAAATGCCCCTTATTTGCCTAATTTTAAGTTCCTTCAATCGTCTTTGTAAAATGACATGTCTTCGTGTATCGATCTATAATCATGCCAAGTTTAGAGCTTCTTAGCGTAATGGTGTCAGAGAAAATATCGGACAAAATTGCTCGTAAAGAAGACGAAGACAAAAAAAGAAGAAGAAAGAAAGAAAGAAAGAATATCTGTGTTGGCATACAGACATAATAAAGAATTCACAGAAAAGAGAATGTCTTGACGCACAGACATAAAAAGCACGCAGTGGTCATTTACTAAGCGCACACTGAGCACCGTTGTCTGCTTCAACAACAGCAACATAAACGTATCGTTTTAAATGGTGCACAGTGATTTTATCTTTCAAAATTCCTGTGTCTATGTGCCGTTAGGTTCGTGCAAAGCGCCACATGATACAATCAAAGAGTCATCACGGGTTTTCTTGTTTATCATGCTGTTTGTTCTGGGAGCCAAAGCTGGTGTCTCACTTAGTGCATGGGCAGCTTTTAATGAAATTTAGAAACGGGCTCTCATTTCCTCCCAAGAGTGACCATCAGACACACCTGAAGTTGCCCCCCAAAATGAAAAGTAGCTAAAGTGCATTCTCTTCCTTCCCAAGCTATTGTTGTGTCTTTTGCCTCTGGGAATTTTTAGAGCAGTAAACGCATGCCTATCGTTTTACAAAAAAAAGTGCAAACTTATGCTTTCACGTTCTCGTTGTAGCTGCTGTCGCAATGTTTATGATGTACTAAACACAACAGTGGTATCTCAGACCACACAGAGTTAAGCATGTACGTGATTGTGCGATGCCGACGGATGACATCTACATTTTTATAGATGCTATCGTATGTGGGAGGAAAAAGGAGAAACAACGTATTTGTATTCAAGACAGCCATCGTATCATACCAGCAGAGCGCTTTGTGTTGTATGTCGTTGCAATTAACAAAGGGATTCATAGCTATTTATGACTGATTTTTAAGAACGCAAAGATGTAAAATTAACATTGCTGAAGATGTAAAATCAACATTGCTCCACGTGCCTTTATAGATATCACATACGGCTTGCTAAGTTAATCAATTTCTCCTTCGAAGTCTGCAGAAATACAAAGAGAACCTCAAAACTTTATCGCAACCGTATTGCAGCAGGACATGAAAAAGTCACGTGTAGAAAATATTCAAATCAGGTACAGCATTGTAGCCTCCTTCTTTTTGACAATATTAGTGGAGTCAGTAAAGGAATCATATATATATATATATATATATATATATATATATATATATATATATATATATATATATATATATATATATATATATATATATATATATATATATATATATATATGAGGTGATATTTTTGGGGAAGGTTGACAAATTTCGATCAATAACCGCACTGTTCTTCAATGAGCTGTAATTTATAATTGATGTGAAACTGTGTTAGGTTTGGTTGTTATGTAAGCCATTATTCTTTCACATTCAGTGCTGCTGTAACTATATTATTTCACATCTTCTATATGAAATTTAAGGGAATAGACAATTTCATAGATGGTTGAAAAAAATCCATATACTACAAAAAGCCCAAAATAACACAACATATTCATTTTTCCCGCACAATGTCAGTGATCAAATTCCACAGAAGTACAATAGCAAATAGCAAATTGTACCCTAAAATGAGCGAGGCATAGAGGTAACTTGATATATCTCTATGATATGGATGTGCTTCTATAGAAATACAACATGGATGCACTTTATGAATCTATTGATGTGGATGCGATTTTATATATTTAGCTTATAAGGATGTACTGTTTATAAATTGATATGGTGACAGATGTGCTGTTATAGATCTATATGATGTGAATGTGATGTTTATATATCTATACGATACAGACGCGCTGTTGTAAATCTGCCTAAAACACAAATGGTTGTGCCAGGCTGAGTAAAAGTTGTTTGTGAGCAGCCAATGAGCTGATGCAATGACCATGTAGCTGTTTATAGAGGGTGGGTAAGGGGTTTCCCGTACTGGGGCTTTTTATTTACCGTACTGGCGTACAGCAAGCCCTCTTATTTTACGTACTTCGTACGATCCAAAATTTTGAAAGATTTTTATTTTCCGTACTGCGTACTCTAGAAAAATAATTACCTGTACCAGGGTACTGAAACCCCCCCTTACCCCCTTCTTTATATGGTGACGCTCAGAAAAAGATATAACGTGTTTGACGGCTGCAACATGTGTGGTGCAGTTACCTCGAAAGCAAATTTAGTTCTGTGTTTACCCTCGCTGCTACATTTACATTCATTTGCAGCGACATAGAAGAAAAAAAACCCACACATTTTCTGTTAATTCCTATAAGTATTACACACAGGTGTATATTTGATGAAACTTCCAATGGTGCGGATTTTACATCACGGTATCATTTTCGAATCAACTCGATCGAATCTTCATACTCCGCTTTAGTCATGATGGACAGCTCGTCATCAAGATGAAAGCGAAAAAAAAATATGAGTATGTGTAACAAACAATTATTCAATTGTCGGATATTTCAAATTACGTAATAGCAATCATACGGCCACGGATACTGCATATAATTTTTAGTGTTTGCTTTATGTAAGTGCTTTCCTTAGCACAATATCCCCTGAGGTATGTATCTTTAACAGAACCTGTTCGCTTTTCGTCTTTGTATGCAAATGTGATGAATTAACAAAAACATAGCCACGTCTTGAATAGTCATATGTCCTGGGGGTGTCCAAGTGTCAACTTCAATTTCTGTGGGTGGTCAAGGACAAACCAAAATGGGATTAGATGGGAACAGTAACCAAAGATCAGAAATTGAAAATAAATATAAAGAGACAGAAGGATCGTTTTTAATTTATAATAGCAAGCACTTGCCTAAAATGAGGTTTTCTCAAAGAAGTAGTCAATAGCTTACATGTCTTTCATGACACAGGTTCTCCTTAGAAGATCAGCTAGTTTAGATTTTTATCAAGATGAAAGTTACTTGTTGCACTCTTTGAAACCTGTGGGTTGTAAAAAAAAAAAAGGCGTTGTTTCGTAGATTATTATGGAAAGGTGGTATATGATTTTGCTTTTTCAATTTTTATTTCACCTTAAATCTTTTTATATGATTTTTTATGCATTGGATAGTTAGAGTATATTCAGAAGTGAATTTTTAATCACTTTATTTTGTTTTGGTTCTGCATTCATTTTTATCGGGTATACGGACCTTTTGGATATGTTTCTATGTAATTACTACCCACTGCCACAGTATATACAGGAAGCTTAATTTATGTGTCAACAAGGTCATTCGACATAATATGACGTGATGAGAAATAAAGTGACATAATCTAATTATGAAACATGACGTACAATGCTTTCCTTTGAAGCGTATCATGAGCTGTATTCTACGCTAGAAGGGACTTCTGTGCCTGGTATAGTTGTTCAAACAATCTGTTTTTTTCATACTTATCTGTGTGCACATCAACAAAACCCGCAACATCGTTACCAGATCTCAAATTTTGAGGTCGATCCACCTAACCAAAAATATATATGAACCTAGGATACTTTGAACTACCAACATTTTACCTCGCACGATGTCTTAAAGCAGCGGCATCAGAAGGCCATAAATAACTAATAACCTACTATTAATAGCATTGCAGGTGACATTTTTAGCATTGCATGTCAACTAGCTTCTTTAGTGCGTAAGTACATAGTTCTGTCATGAGGGGCTCTATCCTCTACTGCGCCTTTTTGTTTCATCTCTTATGCCACCTGATGAGTGATACCTTAAGTGTTGTACCGGAGCAGGCAACAAGCCGAGGGCATTGCACTAGTCAGGCATTTTGCATTCGCTTATTTCTGTTTGCTTGTGAATTTGCTTTGTTGCAATCTCAATACAAGGGCTGCTTACGTGTATGTGATTTTTTTTTTAAATACTAAATGCTCTGAAAATTAAAACCAAAATACGTACAGAGGAAAAATAATGTTCCTGAGATAAATTTTGTCACACAAAATGTTGGTTTGGCCTTACAGCATCACACTAACCTTTTGGTACACACTCCAAAAAGCTTCTGAATTTTGCACATTCCCTTTTCACCCTCGCCTGGCACCAGAGGGTCATGTTCTCACTGTGCCGTTCTGTAAATTTTATCAAACTTACGGCCCATTGAAGAGAAAAAAGCAAGAAAACTTGTTGTGGTTTTTTTGTGCGGAAAGGGGGGGGGGATCCCCCCTGTACTCCTCTCTAGCCTCACCTGTTCACTGGGCTATTGTGCTAACCTAGTCCTGGTTGTTGTTACCAGCGTTGTCTGGACTATTATGTTAACCTGGTTGTTGTCAGCATTATCTGGGCTATAACGTTAACATAATCGGGGTCAAAGTTATATGCGCTATCATAGTGGCCCAGTTATTACCGCATATACCAGGGCCGTAATAACCTGATCAGGAAGAATGTCCCTCACCTGTGTTCATGCCAAAGTTATCTGAGCTATCACTTTAACCTGGTTGCTGCCAACGTTATCCAGGCTATCATGTTAACCTGGTTTTTTGGCAACATAATCTGAACAAAAGCCTGGTTCTCTCTCGCCCAATACTCAATATGGTTTATTTGGAGCATCTATTATTCTTGGGAATGAAGCATAATATCTCAAACAATAACCGAAATGTTAGCTAAGTGATGTTTCAAGCTTCTGCTAGGTGGCGTCCTCTGTCGACGATAGCGGCGCAGCTCTTATCTGGAGTTCCGAAATAATTTAAGGTTTTGTGTTTCCTTCTCTCCCTTTATTTATCGTGAATGGGAAGAAGCAAGAATAGAAAGTTCAAGTACCCATCCATTACAGGTCACTTCAGTCGGCAGGTCCAGGGAGGGGCGGCGATGTCTATTCCATTTATTTTCGATTATAATTTGAAAACTGCTGTACGAAGAAACGCCGAACTTTTCATCGCATCAAGTCTGTTCATTGTAAATTGTAAAGCGATCTACCCGTTAAGCGGTGCATGGGAGTTGGCAACTTACTAAGAATGCACTATGTCGAAACTGTTCATGCAAATTCGCCTCAGCTGCGGAACGAGCCATTTATGCAATATCGTATTAACCCTTTCCGGAGATGCCAACATTAAAAAATCCATTCTAATGACAATCAGTTTAGTCCTTCAGGGACGGGAATTAGATAACAAAGAGTATAGAAGAAAAGCCAAAATTGGTCAAATTTTTGGCTTATTTAAGGGACTGTCCCGATGACAAGTTGTCATCCTTGCCTTTCAAAGCCAGCTTGCTGGCAGTACCAGAAGCGTTAATCATAGATCTTTCTTACAGGTAATTTTTCTGGACTCATCGTGACAAAATAAATGAGCAGAATTTTCTCCACACAGGCAAACAAAGGGTTTGCCTGCTGAGCGATGATCTTTACTTCCTTGATCGTAGGAGGGACAAAGCCAGTGACAGCCCGGTAGTTGTCTGAAATTTGCGAAATTTACAATTGATAGCCCCGATCAATCTGTAAAAATGCCCACCTTATTTTTAAGAAGGCTATATATGAAATATTTGACACCAAACTTTATTGCGAATCATGCAGTTGTATACAAATATGAGTGGGAGCACTATGAGGCCCTCCTACGAAGGTCAGCACAGAGAATTTCAATCTGATGCAGGAAATTTATATAGATATATATATATATATATATATATATATATATATATATATATATATATATATATATATATATATATATATATATATATATACACATAGAAATTTATATAGATATAAATAAATATATATATATATATATATATATATATATATATATATATATATATATATATATATATACATATGTGTGTGTATAAGGATATATGTGTCCGACCTTTGTGGGAGGTTTTTGTATTATGATTGGCATGGACTTTGCACTTTGGTAACGTGTCCTCGGGATCCTCGTACTTTCACACAGAATCATATAAGTATCATCAAAAAGATATCCCCCTTCATAATTTGCGACAAAAACAGTCGGACAATGTCGATTTATTTCATTACACTATGCCGCTGTACTCTTTTTTTGTTTGTTTCCCCAGATGCTGAGCATATAGATTTTCATGTCCCGTCACCAGATGGCATCCATGTGCAGAGATTTATCAAGTGTAAACGAACCATTACTGCGCCTTGAGCAACTTTTCTTAAGGTCAGATGGTAACGATCACGTTTGCCTAAATCATGATATGAGGCAGAGACGAGACAGTAATACACAGCATGAAAAACTAAAATTTTCTATCAGTAGCTACTTATTGATCTCATGTTGTCATGGAAACCAAAACTTAAGGGACCTGAACGCTCAATAAAAATCCAATCTGGGATAAATCAGTTATACCATAGTTGTAAAAGTGACGTTATAATTTAGGCTTCAAATTTCCACGTTATCGTTTTGGAAATAAATAGTATTACGACTCTCACAACCCTGGTGTTATCGTAACTTGTACAAATATTTGTAATACTTTCAATTTTTCGTTTTTCTTTCGTGCTGTGATATTTGCTTGCGATGAATAAAAATTCGTGTAGTATAGAAAAATAACTGCTAAACAGCAAAGACAAGAACAGCGAACATGTTGTGCCCATGTGCCGGGGACAGGGCCAAGTCGAGGCGGATGTTTCCTGTGCAATATGTGACCTCTCTATCACTGTGGACGTTCATCAGCGGCAATGCATAGACCTATATCCATTATTTCAGTTCACATATCATTTCATATGATACAAACAATTTAAGTCCTTGTATCAGTTGTCTTGCACGCACAGCAAAACACTAAAATGCTATGTAGTTTTACACCGAACGTTCATGAAAAAAATGAAGTTGTAGTAAAACGAAAAGTAAAATATAATAAAGTAACTGTTTTGATTTGAATTGCCCCGAATGCATTATTGTTCTGACATAACGATAGCACTGAGAAACAATATGATGGGAGGGTCTTAAAGGAAAATAAATGCTAAACAGTGATAGTAATTCCCGACACACGAAAAAGCAATCCAGAACAGCCTCCTGAATAAATCAAACAAGATAGACAAAAACTAATCTGAGTACGAAAAGTTAAAGGCGGCGATCAAATCATTCAGCATTGTCATATTTGACAACTACCTTACCTTTTCACGCCGTGTACTTTTCCATCATTGCAAACAGAGATACAGTCTAGGTACTTCAACATATCCCAGGGATGAACATGCAGATGCGCTATGGGACATTGCTCGCGGAAGTATTTGGAGGCAATGACCAGCAATGGAAGGAGATAGCAATGCGCCCTCACTCATCGGTCAGCATGCACTCCCTGCTGCCTACAGCGCCTGTACCACTCTCACGGCTTTCAATTCAACAATTGTGTCTTATGCTCTGCTCTTGTAAATGTGCTATTGACGGCCTATTGTAGTCGTCGCTGTGTGTTGTGCCCACATGTGAAAATCTCCCTGCTTCTGTCCCTAGTGCAAGTCTGCAAATCAGCCATATATATATACATGCACGTCGGTCTCTCGCAGTTTTCATGCCGCCGAAAAAGTTAACTTCAGACTTACGATTCTGTTATTATCTAGCAGAAATAAAAAACCTCGAACATTGTACAAAATATGTCATTCTTACCTAGAAGACCAGATCGCCAGTTCTGGGAACAAAGCAGCTCTAGTGCTCATAACATACCAATAGGATGGGATGCTGAGATAAATACTGGTAGTTCGTCCTGACGCGACCCCGTATATAGTCAAATATACATTATACAACAATCACTTGTACATCATCTCGATTGCGGTTTGTGAAATTTAGTCAGGTTCGCTGGTTGTCCTGGTTGCATTCAATGTTTATTATAACAGACCTACTGAACCCCAGGAAACTAAGTATGTCATTACTTTGATTCTTTGATTCTATTATTTATGATTATATGTCTGTCTGTCTATATATATATATATATATATATATATATATATATATATATATATATATATATATATATATATACATACATATGTATAAATATATATGTATATATATATAAATATATATATGTGTGTGTGTGCGTGTGCGTGTGCGTGTGCGTGCGTGCGTGCGCGTGCGTATGTGTCTGCATGTATGTATGCATTTCTGCACATGTAAAAAAGTACCTTACCGGTCTTTATGGTATACAGAAGAAGAAAGCATTTTTTCAGGAAAAAAATATATATATCAGCGAGTGTTTCAAGGCAGTATGTCTATGTTGAACACAAAAGTAACATTAAAGCGTTCAGCAAAACATTCAGGTTAAAGGTAAGAGACGTCTCCGAGAAATACCCACCCCATGGAACATCCAGATTGTATACACTTTATGCACATCTAAGGCAGTAAACCTAAAGTTTCATACGCAGTGATTTTTTTTATACATGTACATGTTGCAGTTGAACTCTTAGAATTGAATGACACCACACATGACCTCCCTGTTCAAAACATAAAATTTTGACAAAAGGTTGCAAATTCAATCATCAGCTTCTTTTGGCAGGTACATGCGGTCAAGGATAGTCTGCAGTGAAATTTGAATATGATTATTGCTGCCCCCCCCCCACAAAAAACAAACAAATAATTGTGTCATCAAAGTATTAAAATCATCTTTGTGAGCCTATTAGGCCATCTCTGATGCATAAAGGCAGCTATGTGGCTAGACAGTAGCTACATACAAAATCTTAAATAGAGCGCAATTTAAATTTACATAATTGTGAGTTAGGGTAGTACAGACAAGACCATGCTTCTGTGCTTCAGTTTAACTGAACCCAGTTTTACGTTTGTATTTACGTAAGATTGAGAGCACTACTCTTCTATCCTTTAAAATATTCCCCATTAAATCACATGCCTTTGAGGCTAAATATGGTAGAGTCAGGACGAAACGTTTGCAAAGCGGTACATGTTCTCTGAAGGGGACGGGACATTATAGGAGATGTGGGTATTTAACTATATTTACTGCAGAACTGCGCTTTCCCCAGTAGTTGCTGAGCAACAGATTATGCCTCCGCCCTGCCGAAAGTGCTTCTACCAGTCATGTTATTTAACCATTCAAAGATAACAATTTTTTCTGCCACACAATTGAATTTTTTTCAAATGTGTTCAGTATCTTGTATGTTTTTAAACTAAATGAATGGCCCTTCGTGTGCCCTTTGCTTTCTCAAGTTGCCGTATTTCTCGTAGAAGGTAATTTAAAACCCTGCTTAAGATGTGAATCTGCCCTCCTTTCTGTCCAACCCGTTGCTGTGGCCTAGGTGGCAGCACAGTATCGCAGTTACTTAGTAATATGAATACCTCCTATTTTGTGCAGAAAATAGATATATGTTAATGATCAAAGACATACAAGGCACCTTTGGTAATGCCACTGATAAAATTTGTGTTGACAATCAGAATTTCTTGTGACTGTCAATTGAAATATCGTCATTGGAAATATTAATGGTACCATGGTTTGATCTACAGGTGATTTGGAAACTAACTCCACAGCAAAGATACATTGTATATATGATGTATATTTTGTCGTGACTGGTGAAAGGTTCTTGAACATTATTGTGACATTACAAATGGTACCATACAATACTTTCCCATGACATCAACTAATTGTTGTAGATATTTAATTCGGTAACATTAAACATGAACATTCTTCCCTCTTTGTCTTCAGAAGCTAATCAACCAAATCAGTGGTTTAAGTGATGCTGATTTTCAAGAGTTCGTGGAATTTAGATTTTCAGCCAGAACATTCGCAAAAACTGTGAACTTAACTTCTTGAAAACACTGATTTCATGAAAGATTCAAGCAATTGCTCAAAGCAGGAGAAAAGATATAACTGGTGTGCACGGCAAAATAGTTGGATGAAAAAAAAAAGTCCATCGTTCGTGCTAAACAGGCATTGATCCATGTAATCTCAACTCCACACCTGCTGAACAAAGTTCCATGTACTCTTCACTGAAGATCGTCTGCCCTGTCACTACACACAGAGTGTTTAGCTTTGTAAAAGGAACTCAGTCACTGATTCGTCATCCTTAGTTGCTATGGCAACTATCAACCGTTTAATAGAGCATGGTGAAGCGATAGCGGTGAACTTCATAATTGCTGCATCACTCGAAAGGAAGTCTTATCCGCACTATAAATACAACCTTTTAGTTTTCGGCAGACAAAGTGGAGTGTAAAAAGAAAACACCTAGCTCAGTCTGCTTGAGGAGGCAATCATCCATCATTCAGTGGAATTCCCATCCAAGATGTAAAATGAGGAAGGCAGTTGCTGACGAGGGCTAGATAAACCGATGGCAAGTGGTAGCCTTGGTCTTTATTAAGGGAGAGTTTATTGGATCTAATTTCGACGGCTTCTCTGTCCTTGTCTGAGCCACGTTACAGTGTTCGTGGCCTATGTTGCTGATACTGTCTTTGCCAAAATTGCATGCTTGATTCATGCAGTGTTCTCCCTTTGGCGTCAACTGGCCTGGTGTTTTGCTCTTTTTCTTTTGCATGTGTCTCTGCAGGGATCTAGTTGTCTTTCAGATGTATTTTTCTGCACAGCTGTCCCATATGATCTGATATATGACACCATACATTTTCTCACTGGTTGTTTTGCCCCTGGGGGGACTTGAAATACAGGGTTTGGTGGTAATGGGTTATGGTATCATTTTAGTGGGCGTCTGGTGAAAATATGAGTAACAGGTCAAGAGGTATGTTGTGTATTGGGAAGGATGACAGTAACTGGTAACTGTGGTGCCTTGTTTGCCCTGCAAGCGAATGTCTTCACCATTATTGTCTTTGACAGGTGACATAAAAACTTGAATTTGTTCTCTCTGTTCTCGTTTACATGAAACCAGTGTACCAACTTTGTGTACTAGCGTTCTTAACATTGGCCTTTTGTGTTTATTGATGATGGTGAGACGTTATGATACTGGTCTGTGTATTTTTGGAGTCCGATAAATGATTATACTGAGACTGCGTAATCACTAAATATCATGAAAGACTACTTTTCGTCTTGTTCTGAATCCCTTATGAATTCAGGGCAACGGTCCTGCTAAGGAATGAATTTTGCCAATACTTAACTCTTTCAGTGTCACATTTTGGACTGAATCAACAGCTTTCCCTCCACGTGCTTTGAGAGCATTGCACCTAAAGCGTGCCGAGGAAACTGTTGACCAGGAATTATTATATTTTGAGTAACTTCAGGCATGCTGGTACTTGAACGAAAGGTCGTTTCACAAGGAACATGAATACAGTACCATCATTATAATTCAGAGCAGTTCATCTTTAAATTGTTCGACTTAATTCGTTGTCGGTACTGAAAGAGTGTAAGTAAGAAAAATTACCCTTTTAATAATAATAATAATAATAATAATAATAATAATAATAATAATAATAATAATAATAATAATAATAATAATAATAATAATAATAATAATAATAATAATAATAATAATAATAATAATAATAATTTTGGAAACGTTGTTGGGCACAAATAGCTGACTGTTTGGTTTTCTTTAGATCTCTCCTGGCCAACTCATGTTGACTATATTGCAAAATCAAATAAAAAAAATCAACAGGAAAATATTTGAGGCAGTTCATAAGTCTATTAAATTTTCTGGAAGGTTTAAAATATTTTTTACAAGAATTTGATCAAGTTTATTCTGCTCACGCACCGTTCCATTCCTTCCTTTTTCTTGTTATTTGTGGTCCTGTTGGTTACCTATCTGTGCACTGGTGTTTTAAGATCTCCATATTGTCTCGAGTATATGTGCAAGAGGCTTTCTTATGCAGGCTTGTGTGTCTGTTGGCTAATTGTTTTTCCAATAAAATATGTTTAAACTAAAGAATTTAAATGGCTTATTAGTGGATGCATACAAGGTGTAAACCAGGCAGCGTCAGCGAACCAAGGTTTTGTGACTGGGGCTGAATTAACGGCTTCTGGTTTAAAGGCTTTCAAGTTCAAATTTTGCCTACAATGGAAGAAACAGGTAAGCACATTATAGCACCATGTCTCTGCATGCAATATTCATGATATTGACCATTGTACAAGCAGGGAGTGGCATTCAACTTCAAGCAAAATTCCAGGAGTTGAATCATTCTGTTGATGAAAAGTGGCATAGATCATATGGAGTTCAGCTATTTGAAAGTTTGCCTATGGCGGCTAAAAGCTGTTGTTACCGGTACAATGATACTGGCAAAGAGGGTAATGACGTCATATGGGAAGAGTTTTTAGGCGATAAGGCTCCTGATTACTTTTTTTAAGATACTCGACAGTTGTGGTATGATGTTGTGTATTGCCTAGCAAAGGCAGTTGGATTTCTTAGTGGCAAATTTGTTTTGCCGATTTTGGTTGAACAATGCAATTTATGATATTCTGCTTCCGTAAGGTAAATCTTTTCTACAGAGATTTTGAGAAAGGGGGTCCACTTTTTGCCTGTCTCCCTATCATTTTATCAGGTTAGCTTAACATATGATAAGAGTGTCATCGTGACGTTTCTCAAAGCTATCAGGATCTTGCAAGAGTTTATGTAACTTTAAGCTGGTATTCCTTTGTATCCTTGGCGAATGTAGCTCCATCGTCATCAACAAATGGAGTGGTAATGTTATCGTTTATTTCCAGGGAACTCAACGCTATGCATTAAGCTGAGTTGGTGTTGCATTTAGTTAGGTTAACAAGCTGACAACCTGGGCATGTAAAATTGGCCTTTGGTCGTGTGTTTTAATTTTCTTCACGCATGTTCGGTGCGTACTAGATGTGTTGGAAAATGTGCTAACACACTGTCACTCCAAAGAAAACACGGTAAAATGTCAAAAGGAATATGTAAATAAATTCGCGTATAGCACCTCGTGGACCTGCGCCATGGAATAAAAGATCAAGACAAAGCAGCACACAGAATATAGCATGCTAACTCTAGATTCACAATCATGTCAACGGAGCAACATGTGTCTGGTGAACATGAATTTCACCTGAAACGTTGACAGAAAAGTGATGATCCTTATGTTCTGGTTCCAGCGCAATATCGTTCATGTCCGGACGTTCAAAGCCATCCCATCGATACCCGCTCTTAACTTGTCAGTGATTTTTTTTTCTGATTTACCACAATTAGAGATGAGTAATGTCATGAACGCTTGCTATACTCCAAAGGAAGGTCATTCTTAGAGGAGAGTGCACAAAAGAGACGTCCGATGAGCCTTAATGAAGTACAGTACAATCAGACCTTTTCTATCATTCGCGGCCAACTATTATGGTGGCAAAAAAATTAAAATCATGCACTTGAGCTGTCATATACCAGTAAAAGTTTTATTTTTGGAAGAAAATCAGATACCATGTGTCCGTTTCTTAATATATGTGACATTAGCGGGCAGATTCTTGAAATGCAGTCAAATTTGTAGAAGCGAAAACCTGAAATCCTAGTTCTAGATCTATGCAATCTATTTCACATCTGAAATTTCAGAAGCATAAAATGTCACCTGCGGGGGTTGACATGAACTATCACTGTTATTGTCGTCTGCCCGATAATAAAATTTCTTCTTCAAAGATCTATGATTTTAATTTGCCAGACCTAACGTTATCTGGTATCACTTACTTCAAAGAGAAGAATGTAAGTCGTGTTTCAAAACGCTTTATGTTATAATTTTAAACATAGACGAGTTCAATCTGCGTAGATAAAGTGTACATTTACCGTCATAATAATGTATATACATGTAAACTAAATTTAATGCCATAATACCCCAGTATAGTACCATTTTACCGACTTATATATAAACACGGACTTAATTACTCATCAAAATCATATCAAATTAAGGTCAGTGTGCTATTAAAGCGTGGCTTGTTTTATTTGTATCCGCTAGCCGGTATTGTAGAAGACGCAATTAAAACAGAATCAAATCATAATTAGTATTTATACTGAACTTTTGACAATGTGGCGATATTGTCACGCTGTCACCGGAACGAAAGTCAGAACTTTCAACCAGTGCACAATTATGGGTCAATGGAAGCCGGAAACAAAAAGAATGTAAGCACACAAGCGAACTGATTCAAACAACAAAACTTTAAGTCAAGTTTATACATGTTATTACCACAAAAATAAAGTTGTGACAGAATCTAATACAAAAATCTACCCGGAAGTTATTCAAGATCGCATGTTGTTAGTATTTGTTGTTGTTTTAATTTTTCGAACTGAATATTCTTATATTGGTCGTATTTTATGAGGCATGCCCATTTTCTAGTGCATGTAAGTTCATTTTGGTCAAAGTCAAATATACGTAGCTTATGATGATTTTGGTCAAAGTCAAAGTTACTTGCGCAGGAATTTACAACCTTCTTGTGTAAATATATGCCGTGTTAAATGGTTCAATCCGCTCTTTTTTTATAGCCTACATTCAATGTATAAAGTTTCTGGCCACAAAAGTAAACGAATTGTACATGTGGCAGACATAAACTGTGGGTTTATCATTTAAAGAAAATCTGTCCTTTTGCAGTAAATTACCTGTGTTCTTGCAATCAGAGTAGCATCGCAAGTGACAAGTGGTCACAACATATAAAATATCCATCTGGAGTGTCGGCAGCCGAACTATTTCAACCTTACACAAGCGTCATTATGTTTTCTCAGGTGCATTTTCCTTAATTTTTTTTAGAATTCCGATTCTGTATATGTTGTTTAATTAACGGGTCAGCTTCCGTCATTTTCTCATCGCGGTGAATGCTATCCGCTTTCGTCAGTTGCCCAGTTGTAAATTATGGAATGTAGGTGTGTGTGTGTGTGAAAGGTAGAGGGCCCGCCTTTACACGAAATTGGTGGGTTTAAGGTTACCAGTTTGTTACTGGGTCGAAAGTAAAATATATGTAAGTACATCAAGGTAAATAAGTGCTTCGAGTTATAATGATTTTTAGGACACGACCCCAGTACATTTTAATTAATCACACCTATTGCCCTCTTGAGATAGTGCTACATTGACGACAAAATACGCAAGCTAGAGCTAGAGTGGTAAATTCTAGTAATTCTGCAAGTGCATGTGTGTTTGCGGACAAAAGGACTTCCGATTTGGTTTCCGAGAAACACTTCATATAGACTGTTTATTTCAATCACAATATTTGTTTATTTATTTGTTTATTTACCTCTACGTTAACACGATTGCTTATTCAGCACCGTGCTCGTTTTACACAGGTCTTTATTTACGAATACACACACGTGTGTGTGTGTGTGTGTGCGTGCGTGTGTGTGTGTGTGTGTGTGTGTGTGTGTGTGTGTGTGTGTGTGTGTGTGTGTGTGTGTGTGTGTGTGATATGACTGTCATTACGTGTATCTAAAATATCATTATGCAAGTGTACACAATGCTATATTAATTCAGAGTTTGTGTGGCCTGGGATTTTCCGGGTGCAGCTCTCCCCCTACACTCTTTCGACAATTTCAGCTACAATCACTATTCATTATGATGATTATCTTTGATATTAAAAGCGTTTCTTTTTCCTCCAATGCTTTTTGTGTTAATTAATTAAACCCTCACATTAAAAATAATTTCAGTGATAATATCATAATATTGAAAGATTACACTAATCATGTCCATAATAACTAAAATATATAAAAAATGACATATGATAACTGATATTTAGCCACATCCTTGGCCAACTTAAATCTTAGTTAAAACGATATACTAGTAAAATGATATATTAATTTTGATATACAAAAGTGCCAATCATCTTTTTGAAAACTTATGAAATTATAATCCCTTCAGGTATAATACAACCACTGAAGTCAATGAGATGCAGGTTGCTGAAGCGTAATAATTCTTCTTATAAGTTGACATTGTCTACGTGTTTGACAAACTCGTCTTTGTAATTGCTGTGTGACTTCCGCTTGCAAATCGCCAGAGCTTATTAGTCTTTTAGCGCGGTTTTCATTACATAAGCATACGATTCCTGATGGAATTGAACCAGGTAAACAACAAATATACCTGCGCCATTACGTCGCAGAGACTAACATGGCTCGAAACAGGTGTTCTCAGGTCAACACAAAAGCATTGGCGTGACTCTCTGAAGCAACGGACGATCTTACTTTTATGTTTTGGGAGACAGATGGCTCACTAGTCTGACAACAAGATTTCATTAAAATTTGAACTTTAATCATGACAAACAGGTCTTTATGCTAAGATTAGTGTACAGTAAATATAACGACGGTTTCATCCCTGTAACATATTTACCTATGAAATCATGATTCCAATAGAAGTGCAAAGTTGATTGCAAAAATACCATTCAGTTATCCTTTCATTGAAATCTAAAATTGCTAACATTTGATTGCATTTTTTTTACGTCGGTCGGCACAACCCCTCCGCCCCCCCCCCCATTCCCTGTAGTGTGTCATTGCATCGTGACGAAGCCGTTACAGCCTTATTATTATTATCCCAACTTGATGACTAAATTGTGATTTACATTTACACACCAATTCAGTGAGCCACAAAAGCAAAACGATTATAACAGCGATGGCTATCGGGGTCAAAGATAAATGCAGCCTAATCGTAGCAATACTTTGACCACGGTGATAAAATATTACATACGTTGACATTATCTCCTTTGAATTGTGAGAAAAGAGGTGCGCTTATGCGCTCAACGGGAAACAGTTTATTCAGATTAAAAAAGGAAAAAAGAAAAGAAAAGAAACGAGCGAAAAGGACAAACGCATTGCCAAAGTTCTGCAGACACAAAATATCTCGTCACTGATAATAGCATACTCCCACTGTGAAAAAATACTCAAAATCGTGCTTTCTGGTATCTGGTAGTATCTCTGAGCACAAAGTCGGCTTGGCATGCCAACGCTCCGCATTCCAAAACATAGAAAAATGGTGTAAAGCGTATGTCATTAGCAGATACGAGGACAATCTGAATGAGGCTTGTGGAAGTTGTGAATGGTGAGTGAACGCTTGGAATGCTACTATACATACGTCGATATAATTATATAGGTCTATTGGAATGCCGAATTAACCGAAATAGCTCGTATAGTTTCCGAGAATGAAGGAAAATAATCAGAGACCACCAGAAAAAGTGATAAACAATGCAGGAAATGTAAACAACTTGCAAATCGTGTACTGTTCTATGTTTACCTCGCCAATACGCCCATAACTTTGTCTTGAGCAATGAGTTATCTTTAGCAAAGATTGATACAATTTCCGGGGAGGAGTCGACTTGTGTCTCTATATGGGTCCACACACTATCTAACTTGCATTGCCAATTTGTATGAATATAATGTTTTCAAGGCCCCCCAGATTAGTCAACAATCCATTTTCATCAACAAAAAAGGTCGTACATTTGCCTTTACGACGCCAGTGAGAGGGCGATAATGAATATGATATTACAAATGTACCTTCTTTTTTACAGTATTTGAGGTGACACAACTTGAGTAAGGCTGGACACAAGTTTCCTAAATGTAGAATCGTGTTCATGAATTTCTCCGAAAAGTAATGGAAACTAACGCGTATTACCTGGTTGAATCCAAAATCTGGAATGCGCACTTGTCGGTTACGAAAGAAAAGTAAACCCCTCAAAAGATACCTCAGCTCTAACGAGTTTTACAAATACATGAAGCTCTTGATGAAGATTTGAGGCGAATATCTTCTCTCGGTGATGATAAATTATTATTATTGTGTATCATCCAGTCAAATGCATTTTATCTCCTGCATCGAGTCCCACAAACAAAAGTTAATGTTGCTCACATATGATTTGAAAGATACGGGGCGTATTTCGTATTGCTTGCAATTGAAACAAACTATCGCGATTTTCTGGGTGAAGGTATGGGGTGGGAAAGGACACAGGAAACTAACACAGTATGATACTAGAGTGAGACTTTTTTATGTAGAAATATTGTTGAAAATCAAATGCGTTATTTTTGCAGTGAGCGCGTTCTTGCAATTACGTAAACGTACATCGGCAGGAGATAGCGCCATTTGTATTCAGCATATTTTGATGTTTACATGACCATCGATGGGCAGCTAAGGTTTGCGCGTATCAGTGACTCAAATACAAACTGTAATCACATCTGCAGCGTGTGGAAGGTTTTAGAGGAGCATCGAAGTTCCATTGTTTTTTTTCATTTCATTGCAAGAGATTATCACTCATCAAGTGAGTTTGTCAATGAAACAAGCAATATGCATGCATTGGTGTTTGTCCTATTGGTTTCTGAGTGTATCTCGCGTAATGAGCAAATCTTTGTGTGACTCTTGAGTAAGGCATAGATGTCGTGTTTGCGGGGGATACCTGCAATAGCGGTGGTCACAGTTATGGTTTATGATTTGTATCGTTTTTATGAATGGATACACGGCACGCCGACGGAGGCGTACATTGTCATGTGCACGTTTGTCAATATCATGAAACAGAGATGTCAAATATACCTCATCATCAGTGACACTGAAATCAGCTGAAAATTTGACCACTTTAGGGTTTGTGTCCCTCCTCAAAATGCCATATTTTCTTCTTTTTTCTTTGTCAATTATTTTGGGTCCCTGATGGTTTTTGCTACTTATCTCTCGAATGACATTTTGAATATTGACATCTCTGAAAAAAAAAGATGATTAAGCAATCATGAACGATATTTATATTGTTATAACATTCTGAAAAAGAGGCCATTGATTCTTGCGAATGCATTTGTACCTGAAATATACCCCCAAAAGTGAGCCTCTCTCATTTTGTTTTCCACTGATCACTGAAGTAGAATGTTATAACAGTCAATGCTACATTGCTAGAAAGTGCTCTTTCTATGAGAGGGAAGTTTGCTGAGAACGATAATGTGTGCATTCTTTTAAAAAATGATAAAAATGCTGAACCACTCCTTGGTAATTACGTGAACATTTACCTGAATACACAACCTAATATCCGAAATTCTTACAGACCAAATTGTGTATTTCCATTAGATTCTAACAACGTTAAAATGGCGTTGAGTTCCAGTCACTTTCGAGCTGAAGTAACATTAATTATGTGAAGAATTCAGCTATACACCTAACTCTATGATGAAACATTTGATGTTTCTGGTATAGCGTTTTAATTCCATAGATATTTGTGGCGTACAATACAATAGAAAATAATGGCGATTCACATGCCTGGCCCTCCTAACTGAATTATTGGCCACTACAGCATGGACACAAGAACTTTCTGTTCTTGCTGTTTTCTATTGCAAAAAAAATATAAAAAAAAGTTGTCAAGGTGCATAAAAGGTTAACGAGAACCTTACATCACTTGAATGGTATATATCGACAATGGTAATTGCGCTTTTCTATCAATTGGACAACAAAAGTCAATTATCCAAGGCGCTCACCATGTAATCACTTTACAAGCGAAAAGCAATGTTAAATGCTTTACTGTCACGGTATCCATGCAGTTAGCTTCTGCCCTATACTTATGCACGATATATCACTGGATGTACTCACATATCCTGGACTTGTCGTACACATCAATACGGGTGGCATGGACTTGCTGTTCCCCAGCGCGTGTGATCTCAGGGGTGGTCCCGGTCATTTATAAGGGAAACGGCAGGAAGAGGGGACATACCGGGCCAGCGTTCTATGATGCCCTACAGTTGTACCTGGTTGGAGGACTTATCTCATGAATGAAACCCAGACAATATGGTGTTGTTCAACACTTGGATGCACATGGATAGTGTAGGAAGCAACCAGGAAATCAGCGTCCTGTCTTAGTCCATTTTGTACTCTGCAATACTCCCCGTCCCTTTTGGTTACTAACAATGCAGCAAGTTTGACTACAATCATACCTGCATACCTATTGATTGTCATGGGATTAAGTTGTCAGTGAAATAATGTGGTCGGTTGCCCACTTCAAAAGTTGAACTTGTGATTTAATTTTCAAATATCTCAGACCGATTATCTTTCCCTTTTTTTTTCAATACAACAAAACAAGTGAAACAAATGACAGACACGTGGTTGACGGAGAGGATATCACGACATGGAAGGAGTGAGGGCAGAACGCATGTTGATACTAATTAGTACATTGCTATTACCATATCACAGGCGTAATCCAAGTGAAAAAATACCCATGTTAATTCCGATCATTGACAATGTACCTTGGTTAACATGTTTTTAAAAAATCATGGTCCTATTTGAATCCAAAGGCATGAGCTCAGAATTGTATATCCAAAGGCAAGGGGAGTGGGTTATTTGTGGTTGTCTTAATATATTCCGCATCTCCAATAATACGAGGACGATACGGAATATATTTGTCTCAATGTATTCCGCATCTCCAACCCGTTGAATCGAAATTATGGTCCCACATAATGAGATTTTTTGGAAATAAGGTACAGAGCTGATGAATGACACCAAATAATTTTGGGAGAAGTTCTGGATTTATGATATCGGTAATTACTTTAAGGATCTTTATTTATTTTTTTCCTGCTGGGCCAATCACCCCACATATAATTTCTGCATTGAGTGAGGTTATCCTGTCCTGGCATCAGCCTGTACACTTTCTGTTTTACTTGGTCGAATTTTTCACGCGAAAGCCGTGCATCATCGGACGCAAAAATGCAGCATTACAAATCCAAAATCCCTCTACGTTGATATGCAAACACAGTAAATTATATATGATTGACCATAATCTAATGATAGTGTGTTTTCGTTGACAATATAGTGAATGTGGTCGAATGTTGAATGTAATCACCAGATGCAAATATCAAAACTGCTCCCTGCAGATTCCGTCAAATGAAAACCAACAACCCACATTTACCTCGACTTACTTCTTATATATTTATTTGTTACAACGCTAAAATTTCCTTTGTCTCTGTTCTTTTTGAACTAATATACAGACGATTTAATGCAAGTTAAAACTTATTTTGCCAACATCACTTTGAAAGTGTCCTTTTTGGAAAACTAAATGGGTTCACCACAAAATCCTTGTGTTCCGTCAGTTCATATCTCGAAGTTAATTTTGATACAGTTGAAAAAGTTGAACAAGTACAATTTGAGTTGCAAGTTCGATTAAGACAAGCTTTTTTTATTTTTGTCGCGCACTTTACCAGTACAAAATTTGAAGACTTTCACAGACCTGGAATTTCTGGCTCATACTTTTTACAACCTTGATCGAGTTTTTATGTTTTCTACAATACTCTTTATGAGAATATATTAATTGAGCAATACCCACGAAAATGCTATCTATGTATTCGTAATTATCGATTATTGCAATCGATATCGTCAACATATTTTGGGTATATCCTTAAAGAGAAGCCTTAATGGTTGCCTGCACGACAGAGTAATGGATGCCAATAATTGGAATCAAAATCATGATACCTGAAATTTTCAAAACCCGTGAAATTCAGTTCACTGGACCATCGTCTACCTAAATATACTCACTGTTTACATTTCTTTCAGGCAGTGGGAGGTTCCAATCCAAACAAGAAGTGTACTTGTAATTTAGCAAAGTGATTGTTATTCAATGAAAATCGTAACTTTAACGTAATGACTAGTTTTTGCTGATTGGAAGAAGAAATTTCAAATTAAATCATAATGTAGTCTACATGTTGTATGGGAGTTAAAATTTGTAAGCATCATACTGGTCTGTGGAACACCCACTTAACTCGTTATATATATATATATATATATATATATATATATATATATATATATATATATATATATATATATATATATATACATATGTATATATATGTATGTATACATGTATGTATGTGTGTGTGTGTGTGTGTGTGTGTGTGTGTGTGTGTGTGTGTGTGTGTACGTGTGTGTGTGAACCAACTATCAGACTCAAGACTGAGAACAAGTTAATTCTATCAATATATTTACAAAGTGCAAATAGACTTAATGTACACATCAGAACAAAATAAGGAGGCTGCGATTAAAAGGCAACCATTTGTCACTTTTACGAGCCACCGCAAAAGAGTAATAGAAATGTAAGTTGGCTATTAAGAACAGCGAACAAGCTGGAACATATGATATGTCAAATAATTATGTCAGAAGTAACTGCCTTCAATTAGTGACCCATCTGTCATTATTTTAAAGTTATAATTTTCATCTGGCAACAATACTGGATTTCTCTCTCTCTCTCTCTCTCTCTCTCTCTCTCTCTCTCTCTCTCTATATATATATATATATATATATATATATATATATATATATATATATATATATATATATATATATATATATATATTATCATGGTTTGTTAAGGCCTACTTCAATACGTTGTACCGCACCAGATGGCAAATGTTCCAGCAGAGAATCAGCAGTCTCGCTGACAGCAGACAACGCCATCGTTACCCGGGACGTAGCTTATCCCATAATAGTATATCGTATATCGGTAGGCCTACTTCCGGTTATAGGTACTCTGCCGAACAGTACGCCTATTATAGCACTTTCTAATGCCTTTATTATAGGACCTATAGTGCTCTGCAGCTGGCCTTTGTGATATTTATACACATGCTTTATAGCACTAAAATTGACCAAAACGTGAGATAAATATGTACAATCAAACTTAAGGTGAAAGCTTCCGGAAGTAGTGCCGGAAGGTGACGAATCGCTGGCACACTCGCTAGTTACACAATGTGAAATAAAGTCTGAATGTCTTACGCCATGTTGTATTACTTTTGTCTGGGAAAAACATTGGACACAAATTTTAGTACAAAATATATTTCTTCAAAGAAGTTGTCTATTATTTTCTCAAAATTAATGCATTTTACCAGTGTCTTCTGTTGCGGGGAGGGGGGATTCCCAACACTTTCATCAAAAGTGTTAGGCAAGTTATGGAACCATCTACAAATTATTAGCATTTTTGTTTTGTTTATAATTCTTCATGAAGTATCTAAATGCAGCTTTTCAGTCTCTGATGAAACTGCATGGAATGCCTTCACATTCAGCTGTCAAAAAAACTATACCTACACAGAATGAGAGAAACTAGCAGAAAATCAAAATGCTTCGTGCAAACACATATTAGTATGTTAAAGAAAAAAAAAACGATCATTGTAAGTGGACATGCAGAGCAAAATGAATCAAGTGTTTTGAATTGACGTTCAATTTTCATGTCGGAAATACTATCACCTGTGCCGAAATCCCATTCAGCAATTGCTATTAATATGACCCAGCACATTGTCCTGGGTACACGCAATTTGTTATCGATAAAACCAAAGCTTTTCACCAAGTTAACCACTCAGGTGTCTCACGTGAATTACACAAATCTGGTATAAGTGCAACTTTATGCGCTGGTATGGTAAATACATACTAGACGAATGCATGAAGAAATCTGTTTACGGGGCATCATCACGATGGGGACAAGTCAATGCAGGCGTCCCCCCCCCTCCCCGAGGGGGGTCCATTTTAAGTTCAATATTGTTTTTTGATATACAACAAACGATATTGTAGATATAGCACGGTCATCATTTCGGCTCTTTGCCAATAATACAATTCTTTTTGTCAGGGTGGATGATGCCACTGCGGCGACGGTATGCGTAACACTGACTTCCAGAAAGTCAATGAATCGCAGCAGTGGTCAGCAATGGTCAGTTCTTTAAACTCTGTAAAACCAAGCAGCATGGTTATTTCTAAAGAATGAAATATCCTGCAAGCTCTTGATCTGTAATTCACGAATTTAAAAAAAAAAACCTACCAAATCTAAACAAAAATATTTAGGACTAACAATTCGTTCCGATCTTGCCTGGTTCGGTTATATATAAAAGCATTAATGACCAAAGGAATGAAAGTTGTCAATATTTTTAAATACTTTTAATTTCGCCTTGATAAGAAATCTCATTTTTCATATATTTTCTTTATAACGACATCTCAAGAAAGGATGGACAAATTCACTTTGCACGAGTCTCAGCACCTAGAAAATATTCAACAAGCTGTAGGTACAATTATTCTGGAGCGATCTCTGAGATGAATCATAATCGAGTAAAGTGGTTTTGAAAAAACTGTATGTATGACATGAAAAAAGCAACTTGATTGACCCTGTCAAAATTTTGCGTGAGGACATTTCGCAATATTCATGCAGTCTAATTACCTATTCTGATGAGGAATGAAATAGATATGACGTAAAATAAAGAAGGAATTGTCTCGTTCACGAACTTCTTTATTCGTCCTTTTTCAGTCAATTGTTTGTGGATCAGATTACTATGTGGTTTTGGAAATTATCAGGATCTTTCGGAATTCAAGAAAACAGTCAATCTGGGCATCAAGAGTGTCAAAACACTATTCTAAATAGGCAAAAGAAGACCAGATGATTGCTCATGGGATACAGAAAGCTGAAATCAGACGTGTTCAAGAAGGGCCTTACAAAATCTCTCAAGTATGACTGCGGCAACGACAGAAAATCCCGGGTGTGCCCGCACCAACTATATAATCTCTCCAGTGCGCCTGAGACCAAGGCAGAATTTCCCAAGTGCGCCCGTGGCAACGGTAAAATTTACCAAGTGTGCCTGTGACAAGAGCAGAATTTCTGAAGTGTGCATGCGGCGACGGAAATGAAGATATTTTTAATAAAAACAAACTGTCTGGGTTTCGCACCCAGACATTTTGTTTTTCCAAGAATTCTTTCTTTCTTTCAATGCCACCCAACTTTGTCGGCATAGATTCACCTGCAAGTGAAGTTGTGCACCTGGGTATTGAATTGTCATGATCATGCAAATTAGGGATAATTAAAATTTTAAAAGCTTCATATCTTCCAAACTATCACAGATAGATATACCATTCTAATTCACGTTATAGGTGTATGATGAAGTTATATCCATTGAGCTGTGAAGCAAAGTTGTAGGATTTTAATTTATGCAAATTAGGCACATATGCAAAATTTAAATCATGAATATCTTCAAAACTATGACATATAGAGATGCCAAACCAACTTCAATTTACCGGTTTGTGATAAAGCCCTATCTGTTGAACAATGAAGCAAAGTTTTAGGATTTTATTTTATGCAAATTAGGCACATATACAAAATTTAAATTTTGAATATCTTTTAAACTATTATACATAGAGATGCCAATTCAACATCTGTGTATAAGTTTGTGAAACAGCCAAATCTATTGAACATTGAAGCAAGGCTGAAGGATTTTAATTTATGAACGTTTGGCACATATGCAAAAGTTAAATCACGAATCTCTTCAAAACTATTATAGAGTGTGATGCCAAAGCAACTTCTAATTTTGGGTTTGTGATATAGACCTATCCATTGAACAGTAAAGCAGAGTTGTAGGATTTTAATTCATACAACTTAGGCACACATACAAAATTTAAATCTTGAATATCATTAAGACTATATTTTTCCTTCTTTCTTTCTTTCTTTCTTTCTTTCTTTCTTTCTTTCTTTCTTTCTTTCTTTCTTTCATTCTTTTTTCTTTAGAACCAAATTTTTCGGGAGTTTTTCTTGGACACTATTATTCCGATAACCACCAAATTTACATGGTGATTGACCTACCAGCAAAATTGTGCATATCATTTGGAATAATCATGATGTTTAAAATGATACAAATCAGGAGCAATTAAAATTTTGATAGCCCCATATTTCCCGAACTATTGCAGATATACACAAAAGTTCAATGTGCATGTACAGATTTGTGACACCTGTAATATAATGGACAGTAAATGAAAGTTGTAGAACTTTAAATTATGCTTATGAGGGGAATTGAAAAATTTAAAAGTTAAATATCTTCAAAAAACTATTGTCCATCCCAACTTCAATTTATAAGTTAGTGGCAAAGAGCCGTCCAATGAACCATGAAGCAAAGTTGTAGGATTTTAATTTTTGCAAATAAGGTGAAAATGCAAAATTTAAATCTTGAATAGCTTCAAATCTATTATAGATGAACGTGCCATTCCAATTTTGATTCAGGGGTTTGTGACATTGCCGCATCCAATGAACCAGGAACTTAAGTTGCATCATTTTAATTTATGCCAATTAGGTTAATACACAAAATTTAGGTCATGTTGAACAAGAGCAAAGCGTAGCATTTCGAACTGTTTTCATTTTGAAAGCACCTAGAAAGATTTGCTGTGAAGCAAATCTTCTTTTCTAGTTATTTTGTGAATGTCCTTCTACATGACAGACAGAAATATATCACAAACTAAAATAATTCCCTTCGCACCATCCACAGTATCAACGTTATCCTATGTCTCCGAAACATGTACAGCTGAGAAAAAAAATTAGTTGTCCAAAGTTATACTGAGGCAACTGGCAGACTGGGAGCAGCTACACATATGCTGTTGTGTTATTATTGGTAAGACATACATTATCTTTCCAAAAGAAGGCATGCTTCTAGTTCCTCTGCTATGTCAGTAGAGTTTTGTGCCGCCGTGTGGCGTCGAAAATACGATACCCCTTTGGCCTCAGTGATGAATCGAATATTAATTTTGCCACCTTATCTTTCCTTTGAAAGATTCTCAAATCAAGATGGGTTTGTCAATTGGAAAATGATTGCTCAGAATGTTTTTTACGTACTGTTCTGCTTCTGTAGACTTACATTAGGTTTCCTTCTCTGCATTCCAAATCAAAATAACCGCCGCCCCCGTGATGGCAAAACAAAAAACAAAAACAAAAACAAAAAAACACACACACACTCGCGGCATTGAGTCTTCAAATATAACTGATTCCGTTAAGAGCGGTGACCGTTATACATGCTCAAGGACGTTGAACGCTACGCGACGTTCTCAATCGCGCAGCTTCTTTAATTACTTGTCTGGCACATGGCATTTGCAAAAAGTGAGCATTTTACCAATGTACACGTCCAATAGTTTTAACTGAACTTACTATGAGTACGAATGCAGACAGAGTTCGGTCTAACATTACACAAGCGCAGAAATATCCCGCTAAGAAAGAGATAGACAACTAAACTCTCTGCAAATAACCAGGGTAAGATATTCTCATTCGTGAAGGAATGGATTTACACTATCATTGTTATACGATCACGATAGAGTGAAAGATCCCCACTTAGACCTCTACATAAAAGACCACTAGCCTGGTATTACAATTGCTTTATTACTGTCCTATTTCTGTTTATGTGTAAACATTTTGTATTCTGTTTCAAGACCATACTCTTATTAAGGCATATTTTTGTCGGTCTTGTGGGGTGGTCTCAGTAGAGAGGCTCTGCTGCACTTCATGCAGAAACAAAGACACTCAAATACATCGAACCACACCCTGCGAGCATCTTACATACCAGCAATCAAACTTGAACCACCTTAACCGCAGGAACAGATCTAGAATCAGTGTGTGTGTGTGTGTGTGTGTGTGTGTGTGTGTGTGTGTGTGTGTGTGTGTGTGTGTGTGTGTGTGTGTGTGTGTGAGGGTGGGTGGGTGGCAGACGATGATGGGTTGAAAGTGTGGCGAATTCCAGGGTCACCGGAAGCTTCTGTATTTTCAGTAGCTTCGTACTCCCTATTTACCATTTCGTGGCACCAGAAAGCTCCCACAGAACTGTCTTGTGCTATATTTTTTTTATCAAACTTTTGATCCCTTTAAGAATAAAAAAAGCAGAAAACCTTTTCAAGGGGAGGGGCGCGGGCGGCCTTCCAGACCTACAATGTGCCCGTGTCTATAACTAATCACATTTACGATGGAACAGGATCATATCCCACTCAGATAATTTTTTAAGGATTGAACAGTCGTCAAGTGATACTTGTCAAAAAGAACAGATCTAGGTACACATATGTTCTAGCTCGACTTGCTCTTTGCTGGAATTTTCGTACCAGTAATAAATTGTATTTTGCATCAAAATGTAACTCAATAGGAATTATCGATGACCAATTGTTACATGACGGCGGAAGAACAAACAAGACGTCAGGCCCACGATCAGAACGTGTTTGGCTGCTTGCTGACAAATATGAGAAACCAGTCACTCACTGCTAAATTTCAGTGGGTGCTGCCCTCTGGTTGATGGCGTATGGTTCAGAAAGGGTTTTTCTCACCATGTGGCACATGGAGCAACATTGAGAACTAACAATAAACGAACTCTGCGCGACCTATGAATGAATGATTGAGGGACCAAATCATTCAATGGAAGTAAATGAAAGGAAATTTAACATGTGATGCTGATGGGCAAAACAGAAACATAGCACACGGGAGGGAAATCTCATCACGGCAAACTGACTTCATATTTTTGCTGCGTGATGTTCGTGACATTTTTCGTGACAGAAGTATCGTTGACCCTTGAGTTGTAAGACATTCCGTGACAGCACGTAAAGAGGGTCGATAAGGGGTTTCCCGTACTGGCGTACTGGGGCTTTTTATTTACCGTACTGGCGTAATGGAAGCCCTCTTGTTTTACGTACTTCGTACTATCCAAAATTTTGAAAGATTTTTATTTTCCGTACTGCGTATTCGAGAAAAATAATTACCTGTACCAGCGTACCGAACCCCTCCCCTTACCCCCCTTCCGTAAACAGTCCATGGATTCTGCTTAGTCATGGGCATTCCTTAATTTCATAACGCAATATAATTAGGGTTTAAATGATAACTATGGAGAATAAGATCAATCTTCGTGTAAGGTTACAGCACAACAGGCGCTACAGTGTGTGCAGAAACTGTCGTTACTGGCGCAATATACAGGCCGGGTTAGCCCTAGCCATCAGTCGATTAGTCACATGCTAATAGAAGTAAGATCTAGCTAACAGTTAAAAGATATTTTAGCTAAGTTGGCTTGGAAAATTTGAGATTTATCATCTTTGATGAAATATTTAAATTTATATAAAACTTCTTTTCGTAACACTAAGTTGCTGATTGGAAAATATATTATCGGTTTGGCTAAAGAAATCAGAGTGTGACTAAAACAGCCGAGTCACTTCAACCAAATAGTTTTTTATGCCAAGCAGTGCTTTCAATAAAAGTAGAATCCGTTCAGCAGGCAACCAAGCTGGTTGCATTTGCAAAATTCCTAGCACTAACACAGACAAGCCCTGATTTTCCAAAGTTGAGATAAGGAGTTATCTAGCTCTCAAGTTAAGCATATGACAAAGTGTGCCATATAAATTATTTTGCTGCAAGGCCTGCTGCTGAGAAAACACTTAAATGAAGTGGGAGTAAAAATACAAGATTGTTTGTACATAACCAAAAGTTACATCAGGTTAGCCTAATCTTCTGTAGCAACTAATATTTGGCCTTTCCTTGGATTCGTTCGCTTTAGCTTTTGAAGTTGGGTTCTTGTCTCCATTAACAATTTGAAACTATAAATTAGGACAATCCTCACTAAGCATTTCATACTTGTGCTTGACCGAGAAACGGAAATAACATCAGACTGAGTGCGCTTCAATTATCCCGAACCATAATTTCCAACTTCTTTCGTGTGACATTAACTCTTTCATTGTAAATTTATGCAAACTTAGATGTGTGCAGAACTGAAAGCACGATATTTGATTCATATTTTTCGTAAACCGACGTTTCATTCAAGTAGCAGCATGCCTGCGATTTCATACAGCAACAGCTTTCATCGGCGCGCATTGGCTACATTTCGCACAAAGATCCCCGAAGAAAGCTGTTGGCTCAGTCAAAACTTGGACTGAAAGAGTTCCGAGAAATAAACAACCCAAAGTTCCTTACCGAAAGAACAATTCCATGGGCTATACTATATTTGCCTTATCAATAAATCGACATTCCCTGATATGTCCATATGACACAACTTTAACTTTCGATATATGGAAATAGTAAGCAGCTTGGCGTGGGATAGGGCGCAATGCAGGTCCTCACAAGTCTCCTTTCAAAATGTCTTGTAGCTACCAGAAACACAAGAAAATCACTGCCGATATGAGCTTGAACATATTGTATGGTGATTCTTCGTTGCACTCCTGCTATTTAATACAATATATCCACAACGTGTAGTGAATTCATATTTTTACACATGTAACACCTGCAGACGATTGGCCACCAAAGCAATATCATCATAAAAACGCACCCCACACGCTTCACATGTACAAGAACTTAAAAACCTTACGAAATCATCATCCAAATAGGCTATGTCAAAATAAGTACGTGCTCGGATCCAAGCAAAGTAATTATGGTGTCAACATTGAACAGGTCATTGACCTATCCCATTGGTGAAAGGAACGTAAAAGTCCGCCCTCAAAGAGGGCGGTCTGATTACCTGTGTTTTCAAAACATATTGCTCCGAGTAAGAAACGACTGGCTACATTTGTACATTTGTCGTCATTTATTTTGCATGGTTTTTGGACAAGGGAACCCTTTTCGAACATTGCAAGCCGCCCTTGTATACACGATATTTTATATGTTATCGTTCTTGTGCTTATGTGCTGGATATTTTGGATTTTACCTGGACTCGTTAGGAATGAGTTTTTATGGAGCCATCGTGGCTTGTGCAATTGCAAAACATTTGTAAGCACTTGGTGGAAATATATTGTCTGAAGGAAGACTTTCCTGGTAAGTGTACCTATATCTTTACAGGAACGTACTGATATATCTCAATTAATGGAGCAGATGTTTATTTTGTTTTGGGGGAACAGAATGCAAACGTGACTGGGCAAGTGTTAAGCATCATATAATTCCGCTGGAAAATTCCAGCAAACGCAAAAACTGCGTTATGGAGTAAATCTTAATTCCGTCCTCGCCTAAGAAGGAAGCATTTACATTTGTGGTTTGTCCGTCCACGACAAAAGAAAAATGCACTTGTAAGACGTCCAGCCACTTTTGTTAAATTGATATTTCAAGCACACTTGGCCAGATCTTGCTAATTTTGCCAAGAGCGTACAAAAATGTTAAGGTGAGCTGACGGGTTTCTGAGTCACACTGAACCACACAAGAAATTCCTAGTATGTATTTCGTTATTTTCCCGGCGACTTTTTCTCTTTTGTAAGAAACAGGAGCAATTGTTGCTTTTTTCATTATGGTACATTGCACTGTATTGGTGTCTTTTCGTCCAGAATCACTTCCTGGTAGTCATTACCCTATTTCGTAGTCCGAACTCTTTACACTCTATAAGCTAACCTGTCACTGTCCAACCGGTATACATATGGAAATACTATTGTCACGTTCTTCTGTAGAATTTTGAAATAAGCTGTATTAGCCCAAATGAATTTAAGGGTCTTCAGCGGATAACTATTCAGAACATGTTTCAGAACCTGTACCCGTACATGTCTTTCTGAGTAGTGGCTCCTTGTCTAAGCTACATATTCAGCAAAGACAACCCACTTAATCACGAATAAATATGAACGTAGCGTATGACGAATTAGCTAAATAAATGAAGCTTGCTTATAAATGCAGAGCATTAATATGAATATAGAATACCTATCAAACCAAACATAAGTACTAAATCGTACAGAAAAAGTTTAGATAAAAAAATAATTTGACTTACCCATGAACTAGCATGTACCCTTTATACCTGGATAGAACATATTAGTCCAACAGTATACTCGAGTAGTAAAGAACCTTAACGAGTGCCAAAATTAACGAATCCATTTTTCTTGTGATCCAAATGCCAATACTCACTTAACATAATCTGAAAACAGTATATATTAACAGTCTTTACTTTTACGCAGAACTGGAATCAGTTTTGATACGAATGACACTATATGAGATTGCTTGTCTTTGCCAAATCTTAGCTGCTGGGACATACTCTTTTGATTGCAAGGAATATCTCTCTAGTATGGCTATGAACTTGCAATCAACCGTAAGGGCTTGGTGACCGAAGGACGCTGAAATTTATGAAATGTGCTATCTGCTATTTTGCTGCCATCTACCATGTCTTAAAAGTGTAAATGGGTTAGACGAGAGGTTGATTCATTCTAACTTTCTTTGTCTTTGTCCATGTCGATGTACGTCAGATTTAGTCCTTCTATAATCACATTTTGTCCTTCTATATTCACATGACAAATTTAACATACAAATTTCATTGGTTTAAGTTAAGATTTCATGGATTATGGGACTTTGCAAGGATTTGATAATTTGGTGTCCCGGTTTGCTGGTCTTTGCATAAGCAGAGCTCCAGTAAATACCACCTGACACAAAATACATCATTGGTGGCTGGTTCACAGAAAGCCATCCATTCTGGTTGCTACAGAGTAACTCAAATAATCACCAGAGCGTAAAAGTTTCAATCAGACGCACGCAGCAGCAGCGGCGGACGAGCCTTTTGACAGAGTTGCCAGAAACATTGTTCCGCTTCCTCTGCCAACGCAGACATACATCTTTGATGGTTACTATAAAGGAGAGCAAAATAATGGTCATGTAAAGCATTTCCTGATCGGCTAATGCATGTGAACGTAAACCAGAGCTCCTGATTATTTCAAATTAAATTTCAAATTCGAGTTTGCCTTTTCGTTTTTACATTGCCCCCACTGGAGCAAAAATGTCCAGGAAAGCGTTACTTGGGTTTGAATATGTAGAACTATGTTTTACCAAAAATGGCTTGAGTGTTAAATGACGGAATACACTCACAGAATGGACAAATTTGCCGATGCAATGTGGCCTTGAAATGAACTTGACATAGAAATAGGCTTTTGTGGGCCTTTTGCGATATTTTTGCAGGCATGCAGTGCAAAACCTAACCAAACGAGTGTCAAGAAACTAGACCTCTCGGTTTGCTAGCTTTTTATTATGAAAATATCCTTCAGGGTATTTAATAAGAAAAGGGATAAAAGTACGACTAAAAGTTTCGGGTAATTAAGAAAATAGCATAGAAAACAAAAACAAAAACAAATACACACTGAATCCAACAAGAGTTATGTCTACATTATACATAGAGTGTTTTATAATTAAAGCGAGTGCCCGTATTCAAATCAAGATAACTTCATTACAACGAAATATTATTGTATTTTGTTTTATTTTTTTTTTTTCAACAGGTATACGATTGAAGCTGTACAGATCAATTTGTTGACATTTCTGAGAGCCATTTGTTTAATTTATACAAAATCTAGAATTGTTTTTTTTTTCTGGTCCTTTTCACAAACCTTCGTCAATTTTCACTTATTTGTGCGTAACTCACAGAACCTAATATCTTAAACGGCATGATTTTCTTTCTTGGTAGTTCACATATTGGTGCAAATTGAACCAGAAGTGAACGTATGATACAAACGTATCCTTGAAAGTTATTTGGAGATCAAATGAAGATCATATTTCCATTTACCTTTGAAAAATATAAGCCTCAGTTCTAAGCTTCATGCAGATAATGCTGTATATACAAAGAAAATCCCTTGACGTGTCATGTTGCCGTTTGATCAATTTGCCCCATTTGTTTAGTGAGATGGGTCTATCTTCTCCTGAAGTTGCTGCTTGAACGGTAACCTTTCTTTGCCTTCCCTCCCCCATACGTGTGATCAAATAAATATCGTATTTTCATTTATATTTTTAAAAAATTAAGAATCAGTTCTAAGCTTCATGCAGATAATGCAGTACAAAGAGAATGCCTTGACGTGTTTTGTTGCCGTATAATCAATTTGCCCCATTTGTTTAGTAAAATGGGTCTATCTTCCCGTGAATAATTGAACGACAGCCTGTCTTTGCCCTCTCTCCCACATACATGTGGAAAATGTCAACGATTCGGGGGGGGGGGGGGTCAATATCCAGTCATGTATGTCTTGCATGTGCTGCCTCTTACCTTGTACATCTGGAGAATGTAATTACTATTTCAGAGTAAAATGTTCATTTTAGAATCAATGGCGAATTTTCTTCTATCAATTCCTACATTTTAATGTTACATGGTAGCCTTTTGCATTTCTATATAGTGCCTTACTACACAAGGAATGATTATCAATTACTGTGAAAAACAGTAATTATAACCAACAGACAAAACGTCAGTGACCTACTGGCAGCACATTTCTTGGTGAGTGATGTAAATTTCTTGATGTGTAAATTTTTACGGTGAAGAGTTGTATTCTTCCTCCGACAGCGAGCTCCCAAACCCGTGCATGGTGGAAAGAAATAACCAATATCCCGTAGACACACACGGTTGTGAATGGAAAAAGCACAAGAAAGCATTGCTGCATGCTTGATCGCTGTATTATGTGATTCTAAAAGTGTTTCTCATATGTCTGTTTCACGATTGTGATGTTTTCAGAATATGCTTCCAATTAATCCATCTCGATATACGCTTGTCATCCCTGTATTAATAGTGATAGAGTTTTCTTTGACAGTGTACCCAACTATGTACTTTGAATTACTGGACTTTATTTCCCATGTTCAACTGAAATTAAGGTAATTTTTATTGATCTCAATATTTCGTATTTAGGCACCAGTCGATTTTGCTCTGGTAGTTAAAATAAAAACGATTCTTTTTTTTAATAATCATGCACAGAAATGTTTAAATCGTGTGCTTATGTTTTACTGTGCTTGAGGACGAGCAATGTGCTGGTTAAGCAAGATAACGTATCATGAAAGTTTCATCTCCACGTCATATGAATTTAATTTTCCAAAAAAAAAAAAAAAAATAGAGAAAGAAACACGATTTCTTACAAAAATAAAAAAAAAATGACTGGAGGGCCAAGGGTCTAGTATTGTTGATTGACATGCCCATATTTTTATCCAGCAAGCGGACTATGAGCGTGAGGCCGTTTGAATACCGGCTTTCGGAAGCACAGGCAAGAGTGAAATACGCGTATCACATGTTGCACATCATTACATTATGTCAATATGTTTTAACATTTAGAACTCGTGAATGATTTGAATAGAATACCCAAGGATTAATTTACGACAAACCTGGACAGACAGAGGATTGTACCTACAGACAGAAGACCGAAGGCCTCTTAGGGCCCGAAGTCTTCTACCTGCCAATACAGTCCTCAATTGGGAGTTTTGCGTGGGATTCGGGAGTCAAGGGCCCTTCAGTGTAACATTACAAAAAGACAACAAGAGCTCTTCCGGAGGTACTTAAAGTGTTATCCTTGTCCTGTACTACATAACATAATGTCTAGTGGCGAGACTCTGAATATCAAATGCAGAGGGAACGCCTCACGGACATCTTCAGAAGATAGTTGACTTTGTAAGTGAATTTACCATGGGCGTAGCTACACGACAAAAGTTTCTTTAATAGTGAGAAATGCGTATCCACACAGCCAAAAATATGGAGCTGATCAATATCGGCGTCACGTCCAAGTACCAAAAGTGTGTCACGAGGTTTATTTTGCAAATTACTCGCGCTCACGGTTTGCTCATATTAATACATAAATGCACTATATTAAGAAGGAGTCGTGCCAAAGAAATAATACATTGCAGTTGTCATGGCAAGGAACAGAGATCGACTGCACTTTAAATAGGCGTACCTGTTGTTGTTGATACAAAATAGGAAATCGAAACTATTCTTGACTTCCCTTCAAAAATTGCGAACCTAAAGGAGCCAACACTTTCTGTCAATAAGCCATACTTTATCTATTTTTGTATCTGATATTGTCCGACTGGTATGATGAAGACGTATGTATAATGGTATCATGTTGCCGGCCTTGAGAACCTGATCCTCCAGCAAACGCAATTTATAAAACAAATATCACACCCCACCCACCCCATCATTGGCTGATCAAGACATTAGCTTCCGAACACAGTTGTGCATCCATTTATTGTCGCCTTTTTACCTGGAAAGCACGAGAATGCAGACAGGAGGACAAAGATGTCCCTGTCATCCAACAGGAAAGGACGTAGTATTTCCGTACGCCGAGTTTTGAAGACATATTTTTCATATTTGGAAAATTCATTTTAGTTTATTATTTGCGTATGAAATGATAAGATTTTTGGGGGGGGGGGGTGTTTTTTGTTGTTTGTTTTTTTGTTTTGTTTTTTTGTTTTTGTTTTTGTTTTTCGTTTTTTGTTTTTTGTTTTGTTTTTTTGTTTTGTTTTGTTTTTTTTTGGTTGTTTTTTTATCATCATTTTGAACTTGAAGCTGCAATTGCCGAATGTGAATAAAACTGGCCTCGACAAAAATACAATTCACAGGATACAACACATCCTTTGCGTGGAGGATGGCTGCGTGTGCTTCACGTCCGTAGCCATCCCCAAAAGGACACTCCTCAGCCAGTGAGGTGTACAGCACGGATAAAAGAAGCTATTAGCCCATTATATGTGTTTTTGTCAGGTTAACTTTAATTCAGGGGCTTACCTTTCTTGAATACACTTTTTGGCTGCATGTGATATGATTACTTCTTTTTTTTCCGTCGAGCATTAAATGCATAAAGTATAGAATGTCTTACATGACTTAACGACACAGCGTTATAATTGTGTATTACGTCTCCTTTAGTAGCGTCTTGTGCTATTTTTTATTTTGAACCAGAAAAATGCAGGATCCAAACAACAGACAACAAATAGTCAATACAACATGCATATGCCATGAGCAAATGAGAACTCTTTTAGAATCAAATTAATTTTAGCACACAGTAGACAGTGACATAAGGTATCACGAGTTTACCCTTTCTCACAGGTAGCTAATATTCATATGTCTCGCGGCAAGTGCTATTTCATTCAGGCCGTTTCTTGGAAACGAATCCATAACAAAAAAAGTCCCTCCTACGTTTTGAACAGACAAATCGACGCTTTTTTATGGACAAAGTGAAAGAAATTTGTCTGACACATAAAGAAGTTATTTCAATATTTCAGAAGAAAATCAAACTTTACATTTCGACATGTGTATGAACATAGGTTCACTTCAGATTTAGTCGATACACATGAAACATTACACTGAAAATACTTTGTGTATTTTTGCATTAAAGTGTTCACTCAATTGGCTTAAACTGGATCTAGTTCTCCGATACTTTTGGTACAATCTCGCAGTTTCATGTTATGTCTGCAATATTTGTACAATTTGTTTCATTTATGCACAATGTTATCACGACTGCATATTGTATTTTGCGCTCCCGTTATGCCACATCCATAGCCATATGCATTTGCAAAGCAAAAAATAAGACAGGATGAGATGAGACAAATATAACTTTTTTAAATTCAAACCCAAACAAGGAGAAAAATTAAGTTAGTACATAATATTTGGGTGCTTGTGACGTGCCAATAGAGTACAGTCAGGAAAAAGCGGAAAACAATCATTGCTCCCGGTAAAACAGAGAAAGAAACAACTTGTTCACCAAATCCGACAAGGAATATTGAAAGAGTATAAGGCCGTTCGCATCTGAAGTGCATAAAGTTACATTGTCACTTACTGGAAGCAGGGTGACGTCGAGAAGCAACCCGTAGCGGTCGTCTTGGGATGTCGAGCAGAGTCCGTGGTGTCAGCAGAGTCTGTTTGTGAGGACTCAGTATAACCCGAGGCGTTCCTTGGAGGCAGAATGATATCCAAGGTGTCGTCTGTTGTCTTCTTAAATGGCTGGGCGGTGCATATTGTTGTTGTATCAACGTGTGCTACACTGCTCAGCAGTACCTTTAGCAGCGGTTGCTCACTGTTTAAAATTATTTTCGGTGGAATACCAACACACCTGCAAATTGTCCCACAGGTAAATGTTGATTGACTTGACATTGTAAATATAAATTGACTGTATTTTTCGTACCGTTTATGAAAACGTGGCGTTATGGAACAGTCTAAGTCGACTAACACATTGCATATATGTCCCATGTGTCACACTTATCTCACCTAACGCCACTTTATATTGTAGTATTTCGATAAAAAAGAATTGCATCAAAGTTATTTCACAAGATTGGGTGGGGGTTTGGAGGAATACCACACATCCAGCTTTACGTAAAGACCATTGGTTGACGCAAAGCCAGTTGAGCTCAAGCTTGGCAGCACCAGACCGTACACAATAGCACTGACGTGAAGCCAGTGACAGCACAGACCATTGTTTCTGAACAACGACGTGCATA
Organism: Hermodice carunculata; assembly: GCA_964020975.1. Taxonomy (NCBI): domain Eukaryota; kingdom Metazoa; phylum Annelida; class Polychaeta; order Eunicida; family Amphinomidae; genus Hermodice; species Hermodice carunculata. The sequence goes on along the minus strand of OZ026616.1, from coordinate 16,560,181 downwards.
AGCACCCAACTGTCACAATTGAACAGATTGCCATAAAGTTGTTAAATCTTTCCATATACTGACCTTATCATGTGGCAATTCACTCTTGCCTTCGGATCCGAAGAAATATTTTGGTTCTCAGCTTGGCGTAATGTCAAGCGTAATCTAGACAAGAGTGACATTTTGAGCTAGGCGGGATTTATCTCAATAACCTATCTAGTTAATCTAGTTAAGTGGTGTAATTTGTCCATAATGAGGAGATAACGCAGGTAACAAGTGAAGCAGGTATGACCATAGCCATGCAAATGACATAGACGGACCCCGCATACGCAAGCGAGGTGGTGGGTGGAAGTCACTTTGTCTGTTCCCGCCATACATTCATATCAAAGGCAATTTCCAGACACCTACGTTCGACAAAGAAGGTGGAGATATAGCTACAAGAAGCACCTTTAACTGTGACAACAGTTATTTTTCTCACGTTGCTAATGAAGTACATGAGGCATCAAAGCATTCCTTCCGCAGAAATGTTTGACTTGTTTAAAAGTTATTTCCACTGATTCACGTCTTAATGAAAATTGCTGCAAAGATATAACATTGCTCAGGTGTCCTAAATCATGTGATTAGTTTTTTTCTTTGTCTGGCTTTGCTTAATTTTCTAGTTGGAAAACACCTTCTATCATAAATAGAAATGATGGAAAATTGAAGAAGAAATTGAATATAAAATACTGTCAGAAGCAGCACAGCTGACTGCTAAATAGTAATTGCTTCGTGGCAATGTACAGTCACTTACTGACAACAGGTTCAATAACCTGTTGGATCAGATTTGACCTACTCACACTGACATGTGATGTGGCGGCCAAATTTTCAAGTTGGTTCATTCACGTGTTGCTAATCATCATTCCGACACAATGCTGACTGTTGCCTTTGCAAACTGCTACAGCTGCCTTTGTAAACTGCTTCAGCTGCCTTTGCTAACTTTCAAATTTACGCAATAAAACATTTCACGATATGAATTATCATGGCAGAATGTACAGCGGTGAAGTGTATTCACCTTCGCTGTGAGGTGACACTCTTAGAATTGGACACCGAACATCTGCGGAAGTCGTCTTGTTGAAAAAATCACAAACCTATGGCTTTAGATACGACCCCCCCCCCCCCCCCCCCCCCCGTTTTGTATTACAAATACACGAGTTTGTAGCAGAGCAGAATCCTGGCTTTTGCTGATGAATGCGAGGCGTTTGTTACAAAACCAAGAGTTTTGTCAACAAAAACCACGGATTTGTATTATACCTATGGGTTGAGGGTTTTTTTTAATAAATCCCTTTGGTTTTATTCCAAAGCTGCAGGGTTTTGTAAAGCGCACTCAAATAATTGACAATTCCTCAATTTAAAATGCCATTGCTCAATAATACACAAAAACTAGGTTTGTTATTAAAGACCTTTTCATATTTTTCCCGCAAAAAATGCCCTGGGCCCAGTGCATCTAAGCAAGGATGCCCAGGTCCAATGAAGCAGTAGCTCTATAAATTGTTGATCAAGTATATGTATGGAGGACGAAGTTGTTCCCACCATGAAAAAGATCACACGCAAGCAACAGGCTGGAGAAAGTAACAGAAACTGGGTCATATACTTTCGATACCTAGCTGGAATCAGAGAAATGTTACATGACTGTATACATGTGGCACTTCCTTGCTGGGAGATTCTGATTGGGTCAGATACACGGGGTATCACTGAGCATGCTTTCAGTTTCACGATATAGATCAGATTCTCAGCATTCACCCATCTGCTTGTCCATGTATTACCCACACATACACACACACCGTTGGCAAAAACATCAGGTGAAAATATTTCATTTGTTTCAAATACACAAAAGATAATGCATCTGTTTTGTGCACTCGCCAAAAAAAATCACAAATATAAGCAGTTTATTTTTCCTTTGGCAATACAACAGTATTTCAAACTTCAGTAAAAGCATTAGTTTTATCCACTTTTAACACCTTGCATGTCCTATCGGTTTGGACACTTTTCAACAATATTCCGACTTATGCCCCTTGATTTAAACACATTTCATTCTTTCGAAAGCGATCAGGGAACAGGGAAACCCTCTATTAACCCCTCTCGTTTCTGTCCATTATATGGAAGTCCAGTCGGGTTTAGGCAGTATCCACGTAATTGTTTCAATATACATACTAGCATTACATCTCGCTTTTGGCACCTCCCCCCCCCCCCCCCCCCCCCACACAGACACACACTGGAACCAATTCTTTGTGATGTAGGGTATAAATCAAAATCCCACGTGGGTTGGCCATGCATTGCCAGTAATTTCCGTATTTTGATTTGCGTATTCCTGCATTTTCAATGCAGGCTTTATGCCCAGGTCCAATTAATCTGTTGGGCTATGACGTCACGCATGGACCGAGGAAGCAATATGGACAGGTGTTTGGATCACGTTGCGCGGGTGGGTTGGTTGGGGATGCTGCCGGAGCCTTGTGTGCTTAACATAGTGCGTTGCTATCCCTCTCTGCTGATTGCTACTTGTGTCTCGTTCCAGCTGGTAGATTGCCAGCAGACTTTCTCTTTCCGGGATGAGACCTGAAAATCACACAGATGTTACAATTTGAAAGCTGATACATGTGTCATAAAATATAAGTTTACGCAGACGAATATAGCTGGTCACACAATGGCCACGTATAGGTGTACAGTACACAATGTACTCATTTGTTATAAAATTACAATGTGCATGACTTACATGTGCTTGAAATATGACTGAAATTTATATGTTATTACAGCACAATGTTGATACCTTGCAATGCTACTTTTACATTTATTTTGCTTGTGTTGGTAACAAAAAGTTATATAATCAGAGACTAAGTTGAGTACCAGTTATGGGGGGGATGTCATGTGGTAACTCCCTGTTGTTATGAATATAAATATCTCACCGGCATCCTGCAAATCCCATCCTTTTCATCTGACCAGGACTTTAAAAGCTTGTTGTTGGTCCCTTGACAGCATAAATGTCACCCGCCTTGCATTCGTATTGTAATTTCATCGAGAAGCGAACAGAATTAAAGCTGTTAATGCAAGTTACAGATTAGCAGTTTACACTCAGGTATGCCTAAATCTGCTGCTGTGAAAATGCTGACAGATTTTATATGAAGCACAACTGTGGTACAAAAATCCTAGCAATTCCTATCGTGCAAGGGACTACGCACCACATTGAAAGTCACAACAATGCAACATTAATACATCTGGTGCCGTATCCAATAATGAGATACAATGTACAAGCTTTGAATTTATGTCGGACCTTTGGATTGGAACGAGAGTGTGGACAGACCATACACTTCCAGAGGAAACAAACAAATCTGCGTCCATCCTGAGAGAAAACTAGGCAAAAAAAAAAAAAAAAAAAAAGACACAGGGCACAAACATTCAAATTTGTAGAAAACGCGTGGGGACTTATCCAGCAGAGTGAAAATAGCTTGGAATGAGAGTGAACTCGACGAGGACAGTGACAATGAAACTGAGAACTGTACGTGTGATCCTGGAAATATAATGGAAGCATAAGGTACTTTGTCGTGTGTGTGTGTGTGTGTGTGTGTGTGTGTGTGTGTGTGTGTGTGTGTGTGTGTGTGTGCGTGATATATGGATGGGTGAATAGATTGATTGATATTCAACTTCACTGCATATCTCTTAGGACTGTTGCCAGCTAAAGAGAGCATTCTCAATGTGTAATCCATAACACAGAGCTTAAACTGGTTTGGAAACAATTACAAGTAAAAAAAAAAAACATTGAAAAGGAAGTGCTATATGATCACACGGAATGTTTAGTTTCCTGATCTTAGATGTCACAAGCATATGACCAAATGGTGAATCGGAATTTCAAAGCAGGGAAGTAGTACATGTATATGGTCATGTTTAGATTCTGTGATCCCAGCTAGGTATCCAAAGTATGAGGGCTCGCTGGAAAGTTCTAAGCCGTCAGTTTAATTTATTACCTGGGCACAGCCAGAGGCACTTGTAGAATAAAACAGTTGCTGAAGGCAAAAGTATCCGATTAAGTTAAAACATGACATTTGGAGCACGTGACTGAGTAATCTGCACATAGTTACATGACAGGTCTGGGTGCAGTGTTTACGGGATACAGATGTACACCGTGACATATAGTAGTTATTATACAGCCTTTGGCTGCCCAGGAAGCAGTGTCTGGGAAAAAGTTAATTTCACTTGTGAAACTAAAATGAAGAGAGCCATGGCACTACTGGGAATGATGTGAATCAACAATGCCAAATCAACAGTGCCACGGCATACGGGTCACTCACAACTGTCTGAACTTGACAGAGGCAGAATGATTGGGATGCTGGAAACCGGCCTTTCTCAGTGGAGGGTCGCCATTAAAATGGGGCGTTCCAGGTCATCGATAAAAAAGTGGTGGGACCATTTCCAGGAAACCACAGGATGCAAGGGGAAGATTGGATCTGGGCGAGCAAGACTGTCAGATGGGACTGATGACCGTTACTTGATCCGGTATGTGAAGAGGCACGGGTTTCTTTCCACCCCTGGCTTTTCCACCAAAAGGTACACCAGCAGTGGTGCCAGGCCTGCAACACCCGGGCATCACAGTCTACCATTAACGAGAGACTAGTATCACCCAAACTGAGGGCATACTGCCCTACCACTCACATCCCTCTCAGTCCTGCAGACAAGACAGGACGGGTACAGCGGTGTTAGGAACATGCAGTCACGACCAGAAATCACTGGAGGAGCGTGATGTAGTCAGATGAATCCCGATTCTGCTTGTATTTCCACGATGGAAGAAAAAGGGTAAGGCAAATGTCTTGTGAGAGTCTGGTAGTGGGGTGTCTTGTTGAACATGGCTGCTATGTGGGAGATAGTGTCATGATGTGGGGGCAATTACAGCAACAGGAAGAGCAGCTTTCATCAGGGTAAATGGCACACTACCAGATCAGCTGCAGAGATGTTATCCTGTCCACCGTTGACGCATGGATCAGACAATATCCAAGGCTACTGTTTCAAGAGGATAATGCACGACCACACACTGCCCGAGTCAGCGTGCAATATCTACAGCAATACAATATCCCACTGTTGCCATAGACAGCCCGTTCCCCAGACCTGTCCTGCATTGAGCATTTGTGGGATGTGCTTGGCCGTCGAATCAGGGATGAGTATGAAGAACCTACAGCCACCCTGTACCAACTGGCACAGAGGCTTACAGCCCAGTGGAATTGAATTCCCCAGGCTGAGATCACCAAGCTGACAAGCAGCATGCCAAGGCGGATCCAAGTTTGCTTTAAAGAAGCGTGGTGGTCACACCCACTATTGATGCATGCAGTCTCACAACAACAACAACAACAACAACAACAACAACAACAACAACAACAACAACAACCGAAAGAACCACTGTTTCCTCCCAAAAAGATATTAAAAGTGATGGTATAATACATGGTTGCAGAGTTTTACCCCAAATAATAAGCCCTTTAATGCTACAGTGAGATCTCAACCTTCCAGCATCAAGCAGTCCTAGAAACCAAACAAAGCAAAATTTGCAAAAAGTAAGACTTGCTTTTTGTGTTCACTTCATATGGATTATTTTGTCACAAGAATTTCAAAGTTTGAATGAAAAACAAAAAGTCGAATCATTTCAAACTGAAAAATTAGGAAAATTGTGGGTTCATGTCGCCCAGTTACTGTATAAACACAAGACACAAGCTATAATGACAAAACACAAATTTGCCACTTTATGCTCTTTTCAAAAAATATATACTTTGCTGGATTTAATTTTTGTTTATTGTGTTTTATGGCTAATTTTGTGGACACATCTGGTAAGCAGACTGTATCCTTAAATTACGACAAAACAATGGGGATTTCTTCAGGTGTAAGGGGTACTTGATAAGCCTGCCACAATTAATGCAATGTTAACCCCCAATAATCAACAAAAAGAGTTAAAGATGTGCCCCAGGTTAGCCTTTTCGAAATAAAATCCATTGTATGTGGTTTTAATATATGAAACGTCATCAGCTACTCTGGTAAAATCAATAGATTTATTCCAAATGTTAGGAGTAACACCATTGAAATAAAAATATTTCATCAGTTTCAGCTTACCGTCAGAACAATATTTAAGTCATGGAGAAAAACTGCACCGTGTGTCTTGTTTTATAATTATTAATTTCACAAATAAACTTCATCTGGTCACGTAAGTAATTCGGTGACAGTTTACACATCTGTACATTAAGTCGGTAACATGAAATTTTCCTTCTCTCGCGCAAAGTTTGTCACTTCAGCGATCTGACAAGATTCTTTTGGGGCAGGAGATACACCAAAACATTTAGGTACCCACTGTCTTTGAGGCCCAAGGACTGAAAAGTATTGATGGAAAGGTCTTATACTTATGTTTAACTGCAAGGAACATGATCCGCAGATTTCAAACATGATTATACTTTCAATTTTCTGAGCTAATTGTTCAATAAACATTGAACTCAATGACAAACATGTCAAATTTAGGACTCTTTCTTCAAATGGATACTTCTTCTTTCGGTTATAATCAATCCTACATTTTTGGTCACAAAAATAATGCAAATTAGGGTGTCTAAAAAGGTATCTAGTATTTTTTTTATATATCTTGTTTGGTTTTCCAGAGATACGCTTTCAAACATGGAGGGAGTCAAACTATGGAAATATCAAGTTTGCCTTGCCATGAACTGTTACTGCCACGCAGACAAATTATGGCATTGGTACCCAGAGTTATGCATTATCTACACGTAGGAGAGCACGGCAATATATTTATTAAGGGTAATTTAAAATCGACCCTTATGAAAGTTAGAAATGACATTGAAATGTAAGTTTGCATGATACACTTATTCCAGGTTCAATTATTGTCCATATTTGGACCATTGAGGACAATTAGTTCAAGATTTTGTTATGCAGTAGTCTTGGTTATTTTGGGAAACCTTTAAGCAAATGCATGAGCATTAGCGTTGACAATTTGCGTAAAATAAAGTTACCGGTATGTTTCAAAGTATTGCTACGCTATAAACAATACGTATAGATGAATATCAACCAATAGATGCGGATTTAACATATAACCTTTTGAAATATTCATAAAAATTCTGACATTCGACCGAATAACATAAATTTGAATTCTCAGTCTCTCTCTCTCTCTCTCTCTCTCTCTCTCTCTCTCTCTCTCTCTCTCTCTCTCTCTCTCTCTTTCTCTCTCTCTCTCTCTCTCTCTCTCTCTCTCTCTTTGTTTTTGTTCATTTGTCTTTGTTTGTAAATCCGAGATGGCAACTACAAGGCAGCTTTTGGAATCTGAAAAGTTACATTGCCTTTTTCTTTGGAAAAAAATCGAAATATGAGGATGAATCTCTCAAAACCTATCTACAATATTAGCTTGAGATTTTGGTTGCATCCGTATTACTTCATTTTTTATGTTTTAAGCAAAACTTTAAAAACTAAAAAGCTTTGAAACACCCTTGATTCATGATCTTCTTTTATGAGCAGCATTGAAAAATGTTTTTGATATTCTAAAAAGATTGAAATTAAATGCACTCGTTTTAGTTTTTGCGATTTTTACCTTTGAAAAGGTCAGAAATGTCACAAAGCCCCGGCAAGTGTCTCATATGACCGTTATTTTTATATTGTGAAAAAAATCAGCAGTAAAGACCTTTGTCTCCTTTGAATACATGGAAACTGTTCTAAAATCATCGTCAAAGTCAGAAAGGATCATTACTTGTTATGGACCACTCCCATCAAAAGTAAATGGTCTTACCAGCAAACAATCTTTTTCAGGAATTTAGTGCATTTTTGGAAGAACAGACTGTTAGTGATGGAAGTTTTGCCCTGGTTGGTGACTTCAGCCTTCATATAGATGACCCCCAAGATAGAGATGCCAAGCAGTTTATAGACCTTTTACACACTGTATAAATTCCAGCAACTTGTGTCAAATTCAACTCATGATAAGGGCCATATTCTGGACTCGGTAATTACCAGGAAAGGTGACGATTTTGTTACCAATGGTGACGTCAGTGATCCAGCCCTATCTGGTCATGCGCCAGTTCATTTATATGTAAACTAGTGGAAAAATGGAAATATTCCAAATTTTGAAAAAGATATAAAACAGTATGAACTAGCATAGCAGCCCTGTAGCCCAGTTGCCAGTCTTGTCCGACAGTACAACACCGTTCTCACTGAATAACTGGAAAAACATATTGCTTTGAAGAAAAACAAAATAAAAGTCAGACCTTGTGCTGAGTAGTATACAGCTGAAATGGCAAAAGTAAAACGTGAAAGAAGAAAATACAGAGTTACTGGGGCACTAGCAAACTTCCAGTAGAAAGAATTTTGTATGTTGATCAGTGCGGCACAGTTCACCATCGTTTGGAAAAAAAGAAAGATGTCGATTCCATTACAATATAATCAAGGAGAGTGCAGAAAACCAAAAGTTGGTGCATGGAGTAGTTAAAAATCTGTTACATAAGAAGTGGGATACCCTGCTACCATCCCATACTTCGGTAGGAGAACTAACCTACCTCTTCGCAGATTTCTTCTGCAAGAAAATCTCAACAATACGACAGAAATTATTACCCCATCGTAACACTGTCAAAGATATCATTACTGATTATGTACCTTCGTTGACAAATTTCCAAGTAGTAACTGAGGATGAGATACAGTTTCTTAGAAAAGAATCTGCCTCAAAGTCCTGCCGGTTAGATCCTCTTCCGACTTGGTTACTAAAAATATGTCCTGGCTCACTGTTCCCTACCATCACAAGGATGGTAAATCTGTCTTTATTGTCTGCTGCCATCCCTGACATGCAGAAGGAGGCCCTGCTGACACTCATTTTAAAGAAACCAAATATGGACCCTGATGTGTTGAAAAAAATCGCCCTGTGTCAAACCTGGTCTTTATCTCCAAATTCATGGAGACAGTGGTGGCTTGTAGAATAACAGAGCACATGAATCAACACAATCTGTATGAGGACATGCAATTCAGGACTTTCCCCCACAAGTGGAACCACTGTGCACAACTGCTTTCTTGCCTCCATTCACAAAAGAATCCCCTTTGGGGGGCAAGCCTGCTTGCTTGTATACTTTTAATATGGGTACCTATCCAAAAACAAATCTCAGGTGATGGAAAAATATGAATACATGTTTAGATAGTTGTGCATATGAAAAGAGTGTGGTAACTCAGCTGCAACAATGTTTACTCAACACTGAGAAAAGAGAAATTTATTACAGAAAATGAGGGCAATTTTGGGAAAACAAACCACATTTCCTCAGTGAAATGTTAGCAAGAACCTTGTTCTGAGTTGTTGTTTTTTTTCAGAGTATGCACATGCATAAATGACTGTTGAGTGACCACTGTTGACTATGCTGCTGCATGATAGTGAGCAGACATTCCTCAATGTCAAAATGTACTCAGTGCAGAGGTGTCAAAAACTATGCAGGTAATTGACTCATAGGTGTCAGAATCACCTCTCTCCACGCATGAAATAAGGGCAGCCACACTTTGAAAATGTCAGTTTTATCCCCCCCCCCCTTTTTTTTTTTTTTTTTTTTTTTACAGTAGAGCACTCAGCACATAATGTCACAGGATAATGCTTATAATTCAGGACTTCCCCCCACAGGTGGACCACTGTGCTCAGTGATTTTCTCATCTCCAATGCCTACACAAAGCCCCTTTGCTGGGGTAAGACTACTTGATTGTATCGTTTTAACATAGGCGCTTGCCATAGAGCAAGGTTTACATAGTAAAATAACATGAATATCTCAGCCAAACAAGTTTAAGTATGGGAAGAAAATGGCCTCTAACCTATTAATGAAACACCTTTCATAAAATGTTGAACTTATGATACTAGCTTAAGACTATTTTAGGGCAGTAAAGCTTGCCAAATCAGTTACGTGTCTGCCATAACTGAAACAATGGCGTTTTGCCCTTTAGACACCACACTTGTATGAATGGTAATATCCCTCAGAGAAATATGCTGTGGCATCATGAGCACAGACTGCCAAAATGTACTCAGTTTAAAGGTTTTACAAACTACTCTGCTGATTAACTCCACAGGTGTCAGAAACCAATTGACACCTTTCCATGTGTGGGTGGTCAGTACACAGATATGGACTACCGTATGAGGGTCTCAATAATTTGCCTGTAAAAAGTTTCTAACATCTTCAAATTAAGAATGCATGGTACATTACCGATATAGGACATGCATACTAATCAAAAAGTTCTACAATTTATGTTGATGTTTATATAATTGACCTCAAATTTACTTTAAAGATTGGTACTTTTAACATGTGTTACCCTATGCCCACAATTGTCCACCCCCGCAGTGCCCTCTCCAGTCAGCTGGAGGTGAGAAAAGTCTATGCTTTGCTGGTTCTGTGAAAGGAGCCAATTGGCGCACAAGAAATACCATTCTACTGAAACAGCATTGCTTCGAGTGCAAAATGACACCCTGAGAGTCATAAGTAATAAAGATGAGGTTGTACTTTTGCTGTCGGTGGCTTTCGACACGGTCGATCACGGCATTTTGCTGACTCGTATGTCAGATAGATTAGGCATCAAGGATGCTCTCGCCTGGTTTTATTTTTATCTGATGGGCACACACATTGCTTTTGAATGAGTCATCATCATATAAGAGACCGCTTACCTGTGGGCTGCCCCAGGGATCACTTTTGGGACCGTTGCTACATACTCTCTACACCTTACCCCTGCTGAAACTATGCGTAAACATAATGTTGATTTTTGTATGCATGCCGATGATACCCAGCTGTATTTGACTTTCCAGCCCAATGTACCTGGAAACACTGACGATGCCAAAAGAACCCTCGAAGCATGTGTGGAAGAATTAAAACAATGGATGTCATCAAATATGCTAAAACTTAATTATGATAAATCAGAGTCGCTGGTAATAAGTTCACGCTTTGGTCCTCCCTTAAATTGCCTGAACTTGATCGTCGACAATAATGAAATCGTAACAAATCCACCCGTAACAATTATAAGTGTATAATTCGATTCTGGCATGTGCCGTGCTGGTCATATTGCTAATCTAACCGAAGCATCTTTCTATTAACTGAGGAAAATCAGCTCGATCTGCAAGTGTTTCAGAGATGATGCTTCAGAGATGCTCATCCATGCATTAGTCACATCTCGATTAGACTATTGTAACTCCCTCTTCACAGGACTGTCAAAAACACTATTCAAGCATCTACAATCCGTAAAACTGCAGCTGCTGGACTTTTGAACCCAGAGCTGAAATATGAGCACATTAGTCCTATTCAACGTAGTCTACGTTGGCCGCCTGTGCACAGACGTGTTGAATACAGAGTTCTTCTAACCATGTATAAGGTCTACCCCCTCACATCTGTGTGCACTTATTCATAGCAACAACAATAGTCCCCGTTGTCAGAACACTAAAAACTACCAGTGCCATGTTCAAATATGACAAACTATGGTGATAGAGCTTTTTCAAAGGCTGGACCAGTGTCACAGAATGCCATCCCTCTTTCAATACGTACTTCCTATCGTATGAATCAATTCAAGTCTAGGTTGAAAACATATCTGTTTAATGACTATTTTAAATGAACCTGTAATTGACTTCCGTGTTCTATCCAAGGCACCTCTTAACATTTTTATGAATATATGGCGCTTTGCATAATACGTATATTATATTATCAAATTTTAAAGCCAATGTCATATAAAGGTCATTTTGCTTTGCTTGAATCAAATATATGCAATTTATGAGTCACCCTACATGTAACAATTATGCCAGCTTTCATGAAACAGTACAAAATGTCCAAGCAAAAAGCATAATTTTCCATTTCTGGTCATTATGTCCCAATTTATTTAAATGTGTCATATTTCCAGAAGATATTATCTCAGTATTTATTGTATTGCTTCAAAATCACCTAACTGAAGTTTTCCTTGTACATCTGTTTCTAGCTCTATATCAATTTTGCGGGGCATATCCAGGGGACGGGGAAAAACTTTATTTTGTGCCCCCCCCCCCCCAAAAAATAATAATGATAATAATAATAATAGTAATAATAATAATAATAATAATAATAATAATAATAATAATAATAATAATAATAATAATAATAATAATAATAATAATAATAATAATAATAATAATAATAATAATAATTATATTAGCTTCTTACATGTACAAAATGAATCTTCTTTACCCATGGAAGCATATGGTCAGTCAATTAGGGATATCAAACTTCAAATAGACTGGCATTTGAATGGTTCTTCTTACAAATCTAGCAAAAATTAAAAATCTGAGACCCATTCTTCAGTTGATATTATAACAACGAGATTGCAAGTTCAAGTCTTTATGAGCAAAATTACGAAAATAGATGTGATTCATAGTTTATACGTGGTCCCATTGTTGATGCCAGGAAAAGGACCTTTAAAGGAAATACCGCCTTGGGCTAGATCTGCACGCTTGGCGTGGCCTTTGCTTTACGTGACACCCAGCCGATCCAAAGCATCTCATACTGGATACGTATTCTTTCTGACAGGTCTTTCATTTCAAACTTCAAAGGTGTTTGTCTTTGGCAGTCTGTCAGTGTGGTTTCATTACATAAGCATATTATTTCTGGTGAAATTGCAAGCCCAGGCAACATCTCCATATTATTTTGTTAAATGTGTATCTTTAGGTACAGCACCGTTATCATACCACAACATCCATGTCTAAATTAATTAGCATCTGCACATTATATTCCGAGGAATATAAGATCTCTTTTAATTCTGATAAGTCTAAATCAGTATTCTTCAATTCTGATAACACATCACGAAGCCAATCTTCTATTCAATCTAATGGAGAAAATATTCAACAAGTCAGTTCCTACAAACATCTATGCAGCTTAATCGGTAGGCATGTTGCTGAAGAAAGTATTCGAAATTATATAAGGATTTTCAATAACGAAATTCATATACTCATGTCCCAGTTCAAATACATCTATTCAACGACAAGGTTTAAGCTGTCCAAAAGCTATTGTATGTCACTTTTCCGCTCTCAGTTATGGGATTTCTCAGGTAAAGAGGTTGAGCTTTTTTACACTGCCTGGCGTAAGGCCATCAGGGTTTTATGGAAACTACCGCCCCGCTGTCATAATAGACTTCTTCATCTAATATGTGACGATCATGATATCGAAGTACAATTGCACATACGTTTTCTTCATTTTTTCTACAGTTTATACCATAGCAGAACCACAATACTATGCTCCTTAGCTAAACTGGTAATCGGAGGCAGTGGATCGTGGGTATGTAACTCACTGAATTATATTCCATCTAAGTATGGTCTATCAAAACAGAATTTCCATTCCTATGTATTGCCAGAATTACTATCTATGTTACGTAATTTTCACCAGGAGCCCAATGATTTGACCTGAACTGCCAATATGATTAGAGAAGTGTGTGTGATTCCGGATGGGAATTTGCAAAGAAAAAATATGAGCAAAAATGAATGTTGTGATATACTTGATTACCTTTGTACTAACTGAACCTGTGAATGACTTAGGAACTGTCGCGCTTTTTTGGTTTTTTTTGTTTGTTTGTTTTTTTTTTTTTTTTTTTTTTTGATTATTTTTTTCTTTTTTTATGACTTTTTGATTAGTGTTTTTTTTTTTTACTTCTGGATGTATTACGACATTTGTACGAAATAAAGATTTAATTATAATAATAATAAAGATAATGATAATGATAATAATAATAATAATAATAATAATAATAATAATAATAATAATAATAATAACAACAACAACAATAATAATAATAATAATAATAATAATAATAATAATAATAATAATAATAATAATAATAATAATAACAATAATAATAATAATTGGGTGTGCTGCAGATTGTCACAGGTTGGCAGCGGATAACTGGTAACCAGTATGCGACCCGAAATGTAGCGTTATGCTTAATTAAGGGGTACACAGTTAGTGTCACTTTATTTAGATACCTTACAGTTCAAATCGGATATTGATACATGTAGTATTATATTTTATTGTAATTCGTAAGTCTCTGTGCACGGCGATTTATTGAAACCCATGTAGGATATCGATATTTATATTCATATCCTTGATAAATTTAATTCTTTAAGTGCAACCCACATATTTACTATAGTATTATTATGTTATTAATCAGTAGTTTTCATATTGGATTAGTTACAGGTCTGATGTCAGCCATATTGGCCTGAGGCCGCAGGCTTCGCAGAAATGTGATGCCACTGGTATTAGCCGAGTAGTGTGGTCCCCAAACTCAATTGTATTTGCGTCTTTTTGCCCAGAACCACTTCCTGGTAGTCATTACCCTATTCCGCAGTCCGAAATCTTTACCCTCCATAAGCTACCCTGTCCCTGTCTAACCTATATACATATGGAATTACTATTGTCCATATTGCACACGTTCCTCTGTAAAATTTTGACAAAGGCTGTATCAGCCCATATAATTAAAGGGTCTTCAGCGGGTAACTACTCAACATGTTTCGGAGCCTATTACCCGTACATGTCTCTCTGAGTAGCGGCTTCTTGTCTAGGCTAAATATTCAGCAAAGACAACCCACATAATAATGAATAAATATGAACGTGGCAAATAATGAATTAGCTAAATACGTGAAGTTTTGCTCATAAATGCGGAGCTTCATTATGAAAGAAGAGTACCTGTCAAACAAACCATAATTACTAAATTTGTATAGTACAGATTTAGATAAGTACAATTTGACTTACCCCTGAACCAATATGTACCCTTTCTAGCAGGACAGTTTATCATAGTTAAACCACCCGACGGTGTATAACTGGAGTGGAAACAAGCTGGGACATTATATTCAGTCCCAATAATTGTAAAATAAACAGTAGCAGCTAGACCACCTGTACAAACCAAGGGAAATCCTGACAAGGACTTCAACAATGGACATCCTGCACCAGAAATGTGAAACAAACTCCATGATGACACCTACCCCTCAAACAGTTAAGCTGTATTTCACTGCCAACCCTGAATCAATGTATCAACGTAATGTGTCAGGTTTGTGACATTTGAGAAAATACTATCAATTTTGAGTATTTTTTCGTCAGAAAAGAATGAAAGTCATAAGCATTTATGCTAAAAACATGTTATCAAAACAATTTTTCTTAACAGGATTTAAGTACAATTAGGCAAACATGTAACTGTCGTAGGCCCCTGCTTGCTACCGATAGCACCAGGGGGGTTTAACCGGACAGAAATCTTGCAAGCCTAAAATATCTGAAAGCGAATATTAAAACAGAAAGATGCCAAAAGGTAAAGTTCAGTAGCAAAACAGACAAGTCTGAAAACTGTAAATTATTGTAGCCAAACTTTTTAATAATCTTTGGATATTAACAGCAAAATTATAGGGCAAGTCAGAAAAGAATAAAAGTCATTTGTATATAAGTCAACAGAATGCAATGAAAATATAATAATTCTTAACTAGATATCAAGTACAATTAGGAAAGTTTGTAACTGTCGTCAGTAGCTGCATGCTACCTATAGCCCCTGGGGGTTTGCCCTAACAGAATGTTAACGTGCTGAAACCGTGTTACAATTGTGAGTTTATAAGAATGTGGAAACCAGCATAAGTTAACTCGTATAGGCCGAGGTTTTTTTTCATATTGGCCGAGTTTTATCTCGTATTGGCCGAGTTGACAAAATCATACAGCGCAGGCCAAAAATAGCGTATTGATGCTATATTGTTCATAGTCAATTGATAATATAATGTTACAAATCACGTGTTTACATATTGGTCCCCTTACAGATGTGAGGTAAGTCATATCGTTTATTGGTCCTTCGCCTTTTCATATTGACCCCTTAACAGACCCTCCGTCTGTTATATTCGGCCTCGGACCAATATGGCAGACCTCGGATCTGTGAGGGGGCCAGTATGAAAACGCATGATTCATGACAATTTTATTCACTGACCTCGAAGAACAAGACTTCAAACATATCCATATCCATCATATGGTCCCCTTCCCCCCTTTGTTGCATTTCTCTCGAACTCCTCCATGGCTGTTTTTTTTTTTTTCTTCGCGAAATCGCTGGCAGGGATCCTAGTGACGTCACTCATGCAGGCCTTGCCGTATAGTTCTCACCTGGGTCGCTGAACAATGAAGCAAGTGGGCCTGCATGAATCCAGGAACCACCATAAATTATGATTAACCCGTACAGGCCCAGTTTTTCTCATACTGGCTGTTTTGCTCATACTGTCCTGTTCACTTTATACTGCAATGCGGTCCGCAAATAACGTATTGAGGTTATATTAAATTTTATCCTTTGTCAATTAATAATAATAATAATATGTTGTATTATACGACGAATTTCAATATATTATATCATCTATATATACATATATATATGTATATATATATATATATGTATATATATATATATATATATATATATATATATATATATATATATATATATATATATATATATATGTATATATATACTCTTCGTTCCACGGGGGTGTTATAATAATAGTAATAAACATGCCGTGTCCTTGCTCCTTAACTTCACACTGGTAAATATAGCTCGGAACCACGTTTCGCAGGTTGACAGATGGACAGTGGCGTGACTCATAATACATAATACGTGCACTCCGATTGTGGAAATAAATTCCGACTCAATACATATACTGCATAACCGTGTTGATGTGGCACTCGCACATAACTACCTCCATTGAACCATTCTTTTTTTTTGAGAATGGGGATTTGGTCGAGTGGATATGTGCGTTTGCCAATGTCAGCTGGGCGACTTGTGCCAAAGGTTGCCAGTTCGAGTGTCGCTCTGTCCGAACCTAAAATAGTATGTCCGCCTATCTGTCGCGCTCCTGTACCTGATGGGTGGCCGATGTTAAATGAGAGGAGAAAGTATGACGAGGCTGGGGAAACGATGATTCATAACTGTCTAATCGATGGAATTCACCGGATAAACTTGCTATCGTGTTATTGGAGAAAGGTGACCCTCCGCTTGCCAACCAGATTGCATTAGAATTCTAACTTTGATTATGACAAGCAGTTTTTTAAGTTAGTGTGAAAATGTATAGTAAATATAACAGTAGTTTTACTCTTGAATTTCGGTCGAACTGTGTGTTTCATTCAGAGGAATTTCATGTATATATCGCACCGTGTTTGGGTGAAAATTCACTAACTTTTCGTCATATTTTCTGTAAAATGTCCCGCCACTTGTCATTCAGGTCCGTTTGCGTTTATTTATTTATTTTATTTTATTTTATTTTTCATTCGGGGAAGTTTTCCCTGACCAGCCCGGATTGTTAAAAGGTATTGAGATTGGCGGCTCTTCGACGGGCGCCAACATCAGAAACATTCCGACTGGTATCTGCTCAGGCTGCACGACCTTACGTTGAAAGGCCACCTCCTGTATACGACCACTTTTGGGCTTGCCCAATGGGTGGTCTCTCTGAGGAGATTATACTATATTTTCGATGGTGCCCTCTATAGTTGGCCATCATACAGCAAAGAAAAAGGGACTATACATAGCAGGTGATCCTTCACTGCGAGTAAGTTTACAAAGAAGCTGACTCCTCCTCCATCCAATAAATGCGACCACACTAGAAAAGAAGATTTGCTTGAAATGTGTGTTTTTAAAGCAGAAATGGATAGTACTGTAGAACAAACCTAAGAATTTAGGAATGACGGACACTTTTAACCTATTTAACTTCAAGTGCCCCTAATTCACATTAATTTAAATTCTACAACTTTCGTTTGGGTTCACTGGATGCACCTATAGCACAAACCTATGAATTGAATTTGGCATGGCACCTCTATCTATATTAGTCTTGCAGACATTCCAGATTTGAACTTGGTATATTCACCTAATTAGCATAATTTGAAATGCTACATATTTGGTTCATGGTTCATTGGATGCCCCTACGTCACAAACCTGTAAATTGAAGTATGGGATGGTACCACTATCTATAATAGTTTTGGAGATATTCGACTTTTAAGTTTTTTCACGCCGCAGTTTCCAAATTTTAAAATCTACAACTTTTATTGATTGTCCAATACACTGACAGGTGTCACAAACCAATGTGTACAGCTTGGAATACAGAATTCTATATCTATGAGTAACAGTTTTTAAGATATTGAGATTTTAAAATTTAAATCACCCTAATTTACATAATTATAAATTCATGCATCTTTCAAACCAGGTCCGCAACACCACTACTATGTCAACCATCATGGATATTTTTGCGCTTTTTGTGTCCGTGAAGATATCCGGACGAAATTGGCTGCAAAGAAATACTAAAGCAATAACGAATTCGTGGAACAATAATATAGCACACATAATTAAGAATTAATGGATAACAATGTATCTGTGTGCTAGCACAGATATAACATGTAGTTTAGCTGTTCACAGTTGTTACCACATGCAGCAGGTGTACCATTGTATTTGTTACGGTGTTGTTTTGCTACTTTTCTCTACTGTCAGTTTTTCTTTCCCCTACCGCCATGTATCAATCATCATTCTGTCAACACATAACTGCAAAATAAATTGCTTCTCACTTCAGAAAAGCATATCTGATGTGGTCCCAAAGTAAAACATCGCCAATGGGTAATGGGTAGGTTTTTACGAGACCAGGTACTCTCATCAGATAGTCAATTCTAGAATTCTCTAATGTCCCGAAGTGACATAGTCATATCAAGAAGGCTACACGAAGTGTACCCTTCTTGGTTATATTCTACAACTTTTGTTTGTAGTTCATTGAATGCACCTACAACACAAATCTATGAACTGGAGGTGGAATGATTATCTTTTATTCGTTTGAAAATATTCCACGTGTCCCTGACGAACAGTAATTTAAATCTTACAGCTTTTCTTTGGGTTCGTCTACAACACCAACCTAAGAATTGAAGTTGGAATGGTACCTCTATCAAAAAAAAAAAAAGAATTGAAGATATTTAACTTACAATCCTTGAAGTGTCCACAATTAGCACAAATGAAAATTCTATAACTGCGGATATATGTCCAACAGGTGCTTAGCCCCGACAAATATCCCAATAAAACCAACATTTGGGCTTGAACTATGTTGAATACTTTGGAAAACAGACATGATTGGAATTTCCAATGGCTCCAGTTGCATTAGTTTAAACCTGTTGTCTATTTCGATAGATATGAGGAACTATAAGCATGCCAAATTTGAACTTTCAGGCTTGCACGGTGTCCGAGTTATACCATAAACGTATTATTTTAAGAAAACTAGCGTACTCTATGGTACAACAGAAGAATAAAAGATGGAGTGTCCAGACGTGGAGAGAGACGCAGTTTTGTACAGAATACACTGGACAATACAATACTATGTTACGAGATAAGCGTGCACAGTGCTATACTGGATAAAGCGGTAACCACTAGGTATAAAGCTGCACTTGTCTCAATTTAAAGAGGAGGCAGGAATGCAAAACCGTGTCGAAGGCCTTCGATGCATCAAGAAAACCATTCCAGTTTCTTCGGAGTGTTCAAAGACAGTTGTCTTTGTTGTGAACAATGTATAATAATTTATTGATAGTGGATTCATCAGTACTGAGGTCTGAATTCCTGGGGGTAATGGGATTATTATTTAGCAGGTGTTCATAAAAGCCATTGAATATCAATCGTTCGAAAAAAAATTTGAGCTATTAAAGAGCAAGGGGACTTGTCGACAGTTACTTTTGATTTGCCTGTTGCCCTTTTTTTAACAACGGGCAAATATTGGATTCCTTCCAAGAAGTGGGAAAAATGCGATTTATCAAGAGAGAGTGAAAAAATTCTAGTTAAAATATGTACAAATGGAATCGACAGTCGCTTTTAAGCGAGAACTTTCCCACATTTTTAGGACCTGTAGCGAAAGATATTTTTGGAGTAGACAGAACATTTCGGACATTGTCTTCATCAAAATATATATTATGTGGGCGAGTATCAGTGGAGTGTTGGTTCGATAAGTACAATTTAGCACATGTGAGGGCGTCGTTATGTGGAAATGTTTTTCATTGGCTTGCAAAGCAAGTGCTAGATATTTCGATTTTTTTCTGTCAAGCAGGATATTATATGAGTATTCTCAGGATAGGAAGTATACTTTGGTGAATATTGCACTCCAGAACAGCCTTTGATAGCTTCCATCATTGTCCAGGATCAATATCTCTTTCGTCAAGCTGTAGGCGGAAGTTTAAAAAGTACGACCGCATAGAATGACGAATCTTATTGAAGACATTGTCACGCATATTACTATAAAACTGGAAGAACTTTTTGATCTTTGTGTTTGTGTCAAAACTGCGCCGGGGCGAGGCATGTTGCAATAGTTATTGAAACGTGTCTGTGCTCTATTTTGTGTGTGTGTGTGTGTGTGTGTGTGTGTGTGTGTGTGTGTGTGTGTGTGTGTGTGCGTGCGTGTGTTTTCAGTTTTAGTGGTTATCGCGGGGTCATCTGTTGGTCAAATTGTAACTTCTTCATTGGGTATTAATTCTTTTGCAATAGCATTACAGGAGTAGGTCGGACCAGTACGGGACTTTGTCGTCACTGCCATAAAAAAACTTCAAAAGGCAATATCCGAAGTTGTGGAAAAAGGGCATTGTTGAGACCAGCAAGTTTTGCTTTATTGTAGCACTATATCTGCCTTTTAAATGACTTATCTTTGAATTGAGAAAGGGAGAGGGAGCACAAAATATGATCTGAGTTCAAGACTTTGGTTAAACATAAATTGCTCTTGTATTCATTTACCCTCACAGGCTCATCGATGACTCGAAAGAAGGTGAATTGGAAAATAGGAGAGATGTACCGAGGTCACTGTCCGGGTGTGTGGAGTTCAGTCGGTGCACCTATCAATACAGTCGCCAATAACTATCAGAATATGTAGGTTACTGTCAAGGGCGGTAGCTAGGGAAATATTATCATAATTGTACAAAGCCATCACGGACATGGCTGGTTGACCAGGTGGGCGATAGTAGTTAACTCATTCTATCCTAGTGACGGTTTTCCCCGTTGATATCTAAATGTCGTCTGCTGATTGTATTTTACTAATTTAGGGATTATTTTTCAAAATATTAGATGAAACTTGCATGGAAGATCATTCCAAATTATGTGCCCATGGTCAACATATTTCCTTGGGCGCTCTGGGCGCAACGAACGCGCAGAGGAAAGCTGTTGACTCGGTCTTCTATCAGGGTGGAATGAGTTAACAACCAAAATGGCGCCAAGACTGGTGGAGACTTCAATGCAAGTGCAGTCACAATTTTGTCCTTCAAGGTCCTGGAGCCTTACAGTCAAGGACTTGTTTCTAACTGGTCCACGTAGAAATCACGCTTCTACATTGCACTTCTTGTGTATTTTACTTGTAAACAAATATATTCTCATATGCATTGCAAAAAAATGATCATTATTGTGAAAATGTCTGTACAAATGTATATTTGGAATTTGGACGGGGAGGGGGCCTATTTGAGTTCTCTATGCATGGTATTGAGTAAATGTAGAACAAGTGTAAATGGAAGGAGCGGTTGGATGTAGAATATTTAGGCCCCTATCATGATAATTTCGTCCATTCAGTTTTCGTACAAGAGAGGAGGAGTTTTGGTTTAGGAGTATTTTTGGCCCATATCATATTAATTCAATCAAACCAGACCATGTGTAAATATAACTTGGGGGTGGGGGCAGGTTTCGCTGAAATATTTAGATCCATTAAATTAGATTACTCAGCCAGTTCAGTCAAGGCAGATGAGGCATTTACAAGAGAATGGACCGAAGGCTTTTGGTTCTGGAATATTTGGGTAGAAAGATTAGTTTTTTTAATGCAGAATATGTATAACTGGAATTCGGAATGGGGGAGGGCAGCTTTTTGTTCTGCTACATTTGGACCCTCTATCACGATAGTGTAGTCCAGTCAGTATGTATATAGGTGGAGGGGTCTTTGGTTCTAGAATACCGACCCCCACCCCCACCCCACCCCACCCCACCCCCATATAGCAAATTCCAGGGGTCTTTCTGTTCCACAATATTTAAGCCCGTGTTGCAATAAAACTTTCAGCACTAAAGTAGAAAGCTGCTTTGGAATCTGAAACATTTGGGCATACACTACATACGATCCCCACGTTTCATACATTCTTTAATTGTGATTTGCAAAACACCATATAAGATATAAGTATAGGTGGGGCAACAACTAAAGTACTTTTTACCTCGTATTTGAACATTGTCCTAATTGTTATGCAACGTCTTAAATTTTCTGTCGCAAGACAATTTAATATAAGGCTTTGTCCTGTTTCCCAATTGTATTTTGTCGAAATGAATTATGTTTAAACCAACTCAATAACTATAATTATTGTTGCTGGGCCTAATTGTTTGGCGAATGAATGAGCTTCCGGGGCCCATCCGTTGGGGGGGGGTGCCAACATTCTTTGACAGCGGGATTAAGGTGAATATCAGTGGCTGACATAAATAACTTGTACAAAAATAACGCTATGTGTCTTAGACAACTGAAAAAATTCAGAGAAACGTTTACATACAGTGGCATTATGAAAAAGAGAAACAATTTCCTTGTGAACAGCTGGACGAGCAAAAAATAACGTGTTGCAATGGGTTCAACGTTTGAAACAATCTATGCCAATTTCAATTCTGTATTGTTGAATACTTAAATATCATGGAAACTTGTATAAATGAAATAAAAAAAAAGTCACAGCTTAGTCACGATATACCTACAAGACGGTCCGTATTCCTGGTAATTGGCCCAATTAAAAAAAAAAAAAGAAAACAAAAGAAGGAAAGAAAGGAAATGTAATATGTGATGACGAGCCGGCATATATACGTGTCTTGACGTTGTAGCATATTGATGTCAGTAACACCGTAACAAGAACCACATATAGCAGTATCGCGATGTAATAATACAAAGCAGCATAAAAATCGATGGACAAAGTGTATGAACTAGGGACACAATTGAATGGGGCAACATCCAAAAATAGGATTGAGCACATATTCTGGATTTGCGAAACTTGAGACTTAGCACAACATGCGACCAAGTATTACGCACTGAAACGTATTTGAAGATATACGTTTTTTAGGTATGTGATTATGATGAATCGATTATAATCCGCAGGGAACCTGTATAACTTGGTACTGATGAATGGAACAGTCAGCGCTTGTAATAACGCGATAAGCGATAAAATACTAGCCAGTTAAATCTCATAAAACTTATACATACATTGTCATAATTATGAACTATCAACGTGGGAAAAACATGTTAATTAAAACTAAATAAATATACTGCGCACCAAAAATGGTATTTTTTCCCTCGGAAAAAGCAGTGACCAATGTCAATAAACTCGTGATTAGCGGAGACAAACGCAGGTAGCAGCTGTCAGCTATGTACACTGGCAAACCTCTTGGTAACACGGTGCGCGTCTTTCACATCATGTATAAATGGGATATCAAGGACACTTACATCATCACATGCTGGGGATCTATTGCAATTTGAAATCAGAGACCTGCATCGTTAAATTTTAAATCCAATAAACTGTCTCTCAGAGTCACTAAAAATGTCTGTATTTGTTTTTTTATAGCATACATAGTATAAGGAAAAAACACGTGCTGGGTGCACGTGCGGCATTGCAACCTCTTGATATTTAGAGTTTAAACGTGAACCGGAAGAACAAAATATACGGAACATGATCTGTACGAACATACCATATTATGTATGAGGGGGGGGGGCAGTTTTACTAAGTATTATTGAATGTCAAAATATGCGCATATCAGTACGGCGCATTTGATCAATTTACGGGTTTAAGGACAGGTAAGACACCAAAAACCCTTGCATGGCCGATTTTAGAATTTTAACGGTTTTTGCGAGATGAATGTCCCTTCTATCAGTTGTCAAAATTTCAAGCTTTTAACTAAAGTAGAAATATGAGAAAAACGCCCAAAAAGCCACACAGGCATGTGGACATCGAACGTCCAGGAGTCTTTTTTTTAATTTTTTTTTTTTATGGTTTTCAGCCGCCAAACGGAACAATGCCACCCGTCAATCATACTGAACAGCCTGTCACGTGGCTGCAGGTAGCAACCGCCCATGGCAAAAGGAGAGTGGAATCAGGGCGGCAATGCGAAATAAGGCAGCATGCCGAAAGTATGTTTGTGGGCAGGGAAAAGATGCAAACATGCTAACATATCAAAGCCTTAGTGGTTAACTTTGTAGTTATCTTGCTTGTTTTGCATTCTAATGAAGGGAGACTTTAAATGTTCAAGAGGGGATAGTATTTTATTGTATTTACTCCCATCTGTATATTTTATGTAGTTAGCTTGTTATAGACTTGTGTGTACACTGTACTGAGTTAGCTTGTCATTATTTTGTAGTTATTTTCTCAATGAGTTTCATTTCTCTTTCCAACATGAGTTTTGTAACGCTATTTTGTGTGTTTTCTCTGCTGTTTACGTTTATGCTTATTTCGATGTGTTTATTTGTACTTTTAGTTCCTCATCCCTGGTTTTCGATAAAATATCATTATGTACGTGGGTATTGTTTAAGGTGTCAGTTTTTTTTTCCCGCCAGTCCTTAAACATGCGAATACTTTGGATCACCATTACAAACCATGGCTGTGGAATGAAAACATTATTGAATAAGAACATCTTTGAATAAATACATGCTTGGCATGTTTGAGCAACAAGCTTCAATAAAATACTGTTGATTGTTTTGTTTTTCTTGGTATTTTCATGTAGTTTGTCACATTTCTGTGTCTGTTGACAAGGACATGTAGTATTCTTGAATGTTTTATAATGCAGTTTACATGTATGTTTGACAACATGAGTTTGTTATTCACCGCTTCTCTGTTTCGCTTACAACTGATGATGCCAGCTATGCTTGTATCATATAATTCTCATGCTACTACGCGTTGTCAGAGAGTGTCGTGTAAGCTTTTTTCCTTGGACGGTATTTCTATACTTTCTGTGCCATGGGGATAAGTATATAGCCATACCGAGCTGGCACGGGTATCCATACTCTCCAAAAGTGTTTTCTGAATCTCATTTTGTATGGTTTTGTCCATCAAGACAACGTTATACAATGCTTGTATGTTTCCTTTGTTATTAACAGCCATATTCTTGATAAAGGATGTCATCTCAGACATATCACAGCGGTTTTGTACAAGCTACTCGCATTTGACAATTACTCTCTTCCAGGGCCTGCAGACAGTTGTTCGCAAGAAAGACTCAAAATATCTCACTCTAATGTACAAAGTTTTAAAAGTTCAGCAAAGCATGATGAGCTCCATTTGTTGGCTGATTCTGAAAAAAATAGATGTTGCCTTGTCATTTTGTCTGAAACATGGCTTGATTGCAGTTTTCCAAGCGAAATATTGTTCAGCGAAGGTTTTGGCATGACCATCCTGCAAGATAGGACTGCAGGACCTGGGGGCGGGGTGACAATTTATACGATAGACTGGTTAACCTTCATGGGTGGAATTTTTACTTAACTTTGGTTATTATCACCCAACCTGGCCAGTGGGCTGCTGGCAGATACTTCTTTCTTCGTGAACTTGATCACTTAATCACTAGCCGCACCCTCGAATGCAATCCGAAAACTCTTATTACTGATGACTTTAACGACAGGTGCATGTCTTGGAATTCTGATCATGCTGATAGTGCACTGAGTCTTCAGTTCATAAATCTTACATAGCATACTAATTTATTTCAACTAATAAAGGGTCCTACCCATCTCCTTAACATAATCATCACTGATTCACCTGGTTACATTTTAGATTCTGGTATCTCGCCGCCTGTGGCCACGTCTGATCACTGAAATGTATTCTTGGTTCTTTCTACTTCGCATGGCATAGATCTCCCATTCAAACGATAAATTTGGACCTGCAAAAAGCCAATTTTGAAAATTTGAATAATGTTCTTCTTGATGCGACATTGGACACGGGTTTTGAAATTTTTGAAGACACAAATGATATATTATTGTGTTTTACTGCACGAATCTTTTGTGACCTCTGTAAACATTTTATTCCTTATTGTAACAATCTCATAAGATGGAAGGACAAATCTTTGGTTACCTGCAAGTAAAAACAGTTGCTCAGACAAAAAGGGCGTTTCAAGCGTCATAGCAGCAAATTGCACCCGTTTACGCTCCGCGCAACTCTCAAACTGGAGCAACTCTACATGTTCTACAAGCGGAAACGTAACATTGCTGTAAATGCCCTTCGGAGTACCATGAGATTATATTCCCCCCCCCCCCCCCAAAAAAAATCGAGACGAGCTTGATTACAATTATATAAACCCCATGAAATGGTGGCATCTAGGTAAAAGTTTATTTGGCTCCAAGATTCATCAGTCTATCCCACCCCCCACCCCCTCCTCGTCAAAACGATGCAGTCATTTCCTGTAATGCTGAAAAATGCTATTTTTCTTCTGAATGAATACTTTTCCAGTCAGTGTAAAGTTCCTCGGGAAGACTATCCTATGCCCCTCCCTAAATTATTTTACGGAACTAATGCTCGTCTAACCTGCGTTCAAATAGAAGACAACGGTGTGAAAAAAAGTATAACAGTAACTGAAGTCTAGCTCTGCAACTGGTCCTGATGGAATAGCGAATATATATTTTTTGAAGAATACCGCATCTGATGTCTGTCTCTGACTTACCGATCTTTTTAACCTTTCCCTAACTGCTTCACGTTTTCCAGATTCATGGAAAAAGTCAAATGTTTGTCGTGTATTCAAGAAGAACGATAAACAGTTAAAAATAATTACAGACCCATTCCACTGATCTATAACATCTCCAAATTATTTGAACGCTTGATTCATAACGTTTTACATGAATACTTCACGGTTTATGAACTTTTGAGGCCTGAAATGTTTTGGGTTTAGGCCAGACGATTTTTTTTTAGTCAATTTCTCAAACTTCTTTATGAAATTTATAATGGTTTTAAACTCCAGATAAAAGCCAAAATGGTCTTTCTTGACATCAGTAACGCGTTCAACCGGGAGTGGCATAAAGTTTTTTTTTTTAATTAAGAAATCGAGGATCCCTTTCTTAATCTTATCAGTAGCTACCTATCTAATCGTCATCAATGTGTAACGATTGGGGGTCAAACATCCTTTATGCCCCCCGTCAAGGCAGGGGTTTCTCAGGGCCCTATTCTGGGCCCCTGATGTTCCTGATAGCTGGAATTTATATAACGAATATTTCATGTGATACAAAACTGTTTGCTGATGATACCAGCGTACTAACATTGAGAACCTACTCGACCCATTTATTCCTGCTAGACGCATAAATACTGACCTTGACAGAATCTTTGCCTGCGGCACACAGACGAAGTCACTTTTAATGTATCCAAATCTGTAGTTCTTTTGCTTTGAAAACGAAACAAACCGGACCACCGTCCCCTGTTCCTTGGCGATTAAGTCATCTCTAAGGTATTAATCTTATCCATCAAGATATAACCTTCTCCAATAACATCAAATGGGATGCCCATATTATTAGAATCACAGATAATTCTAGGAAACAGCTGACTTTGGTTTCTAGCCTCAAATTCAAGTAATTTCGTAAAACACTAAGTTATCTCGTAAAACACTAACTAAATTACGAAAAGCTATAATACGTCCGATCTTAGAAAACGGATGGGTTATCTTTGCTAAGTGCGCATTGCATCTTTCAAATTTGCTTTAAGACATAATTTGCTCTAAGACATACCTCCACGGCATCTGGATGTGCTGATTAACAAATCAAGCTGGCCAACTTTGCCAAAAGGCGCCAATACTTGATATTGCTATAAAAACGATCAGCATGCTGACCCCGGCTTATGTCTTATCCCAGTCAATGCAGGTAGGACCACTGTTCACGTAAATAATCGCCGCAATTTTAAACAAATAAAATTCACGACTAAACGTTTTGGTGACTCCTTCCTGCCTTCTGCCATCAATTTCTGGAATGATCTCCCGGACGACATAAGGCAATCTGCTACATTCACTCAATTTAAATGCAGCCCGTGAAGTACCTTTTTTCTGTTGACCCAGTTCCTATCCGTTATTCTCATGACAAAAGATTTCCCAACATTGTTCATACTCAGCTGAGTTTGGGATTTTCTTGGATGAACTCTCACATTCACTGTTTAAACATCCTAACGGGTGCAGGTTGTGAGTGTTTACATCCTAACGAGAGTACATATTATTATTTTTTGGGGGGGGGGGGGTCATCTTTATGGCAGCCATAGAGAAACTTTGTTGTTTGATAACAGTTGGAAAATTTTGGTACCGGGAGTGAATCCAAACTCAGTTGTCCACACAGCAAGCGATATATTATTTTCTATTATTATTTTACACATGAGAACGATAATATCTCCCATGGGGAAAATTCATAAATATTAACTGCTGTTCAAAATTTCATTTCGGATTCTAGACATTACTATTTTAAGCAACTTTGTTTCTTACTTTACTGGGACATGGCAGTCTGCTGCTCGAGGTCTTTATGTCAATTACTTGTGTACAATTCCCTCTCGGAATAAACTTTTTCAATTTATGATTGTCTTTTACATTTCAATCATGAAAAATGTTCACAAAGTCAAAGCATATTATTTGTAATTCATAGTGTTACTAGGTGATGGTTGTGTATTGTACATTCGATTTTTATTGTTTGTCCCTTGTGTATTGCACATATTATTGTGCGTCTCTCAGTGTCTGGAAAGCAAATTTTGTGGTATCTCGACGTACTACTTGGTAATCCATTATAAACAAATAAATACGTTTAAACTTAACTTATTACTTCTCTCATAGAATTGAGTAAATACAATTTAGTATCCTATTGGCTTAGTAGCTCAATGCGTGTTTCATCAACACCACTTGCTCGAACATAATGCGAAGTTGCATAAGAAACATGTGCATATACAGAAATATCATTATAAGCAATGATTGTGGGAGAATGCATATACGTACAAATAAATACAGTATATAAACAAATGCATTTTTGCAGTAGAAAGTAGTAAGTAAGGCCATAAGTAAATTCCTGATAAATGCAAATGTAAATAATAGTGGCGTCTTTCAGCCTAGTGTACCCGTAAACCTCTTGATAACATGTGGCGCATTTCATTCTGTATATGTATGGGAGCATCCGGCATCTGAGAACATCACAAGAGTGAACGAGAGACTGATAAATGGCTGTCATTTGAAAACGGTGACCTGCATTTTCAAATTTTGAGTTGGATCAACCGCAAGCGTTGGTGTGCCCGTCAGGCTATAGATATTTGTCACTGCATTTATCGCTACCATTGAATAAAAGAGAACCGGCTGGCCGGATGCACGGCATGATTATCGCATAATATTCGTGATTTAACAAAAGCCCCCACCCCCTCCCCCCAAAAAAAATAAATAACTACATAGGAACTACATATGAATGGAAAAAATAGTCAAGTGATCTCCTTGACAGGGGTTTCACATAAAGAAAAGCGGTCAAATGATTTACCCTGATTAAAAACATAAAATACAGAATAGTGGGCTGCGTTTACAGAGAGAGCCTCCTTGTATCTATTGATTACAGTCTTTGATGGTACTTGGGCTATAAGCTGATTTAAAGATACTTCATACAGCGGGTACTAGTATACATGATAGAAAAGAAACCCATCCTTTTGCCAGACAAGGAATCAACCATTATGAAGAAAGTCGATTCAAAATTGAGCAAAACTTAATAACTGCGCCGTGCTGGCCAGTAGTTGATGTGCCAAACCATGTAACAGTGTTGGAAAACTCTGTGTATGTGTGTCTTTCCCCCCCCCCCCCCCCTTATATAAACTCTCTATGTATCCTGTGTAAAACCAGAATTTCGGTCTGACTTAATTGCCTGAACTCATAATTTTGAAAGCTATGGATCTGTAAATGGACTGGCCGTACATATTCATCTGTTTTCAGTGTATTTTCATTATCTTCCATCCCTTCAATTCATATCAGTGTCGAATAATAGCTGCTTCGGCGCTGGTCTTCTTTCTTATATTTGTACTCGACTTGAAATAAAGGTTATTATTATTATTATTATTATTATTATTATTATTATTATTATTATTATTATTATTATTATTATTATTATTATTATTATTATTATTATTATTATTATTATTATTAATGTATGTGTGTGGGTGGGTGTGGGGGTGTGTGAGTGTGATGTAAGAATACAATCGAGCGTTTTGTGCCCCTCATTCAACTATACAAATTTTATGCCGACATAAAAATAAATGAAATGACAGGCAAGAAAGAAAGGAAATCAATTTGTTTGTGTTCACGCATAGACATGAAAATATTTCACAAGTATTAATATTCTTTAAATTGTACGTCTACCGTTTGACAAATGTATTAACAATAATTATTATATGCAACGTGTGTAGTTATGGGAAAAAAATAAAACCACATGTATCAGCTGCATAGATTAAGTTAACGGCACGATGTTTGCAACTATGAAGGTTTTAGATGATCTGAGCCCATCTTTCAGAGCAGTACAGTCATACATGTACGTAATCCGATCACTAAATATATCATGTGGCTTTTGCAGCAGTACTAAAACCAATTTATATTTGCTGCTATAACAAATACTTCATTATCTGAATTGATAAGTGGTATTGCGGGGGTATTGCCATCATAATTATCTCTGTGTGTGAACATAGGCGTATTGTTTTTCCCCATATTCTTTTTCTTTCTTTATTTCTTTCTTTCTCTCTCTTTTCTTTCTTTTTTTCTCTCTGTCGTCTTTCTTCCTTTCTCGCATATCTTTCCACTCAAAATTATGTCATCTAAAACTCGTAAACGAGGCTAGTCAGAAACTTCAAATTTCCCCCTGGTTATTTATAGCACCCAAATTACATTTTTCATGTCGTTCAGGATAGTCCAGATGTTTAGGAGAATGTAAATTAGGGCGATTCGACATTTTAAATCCTGAATGTCTTAAAACGAATAATAAATAGACATACAATTCAAAGTTCAATTTATTGGTTTATCATGTAGGGGATTTCAGTTAATCACAAAAGAATGTTGCAGAATTGTAATTTATGCTACTTAGGGGCACTTGAAAAGTTAAGATTTTCAATAGATTCATACCTATTTGAGGTAAAGGTTCCCCTCAAACTTTCTATCATATGTTCGTGCTGTAGTCGCATCCAATGAACTGCAAACGAAAGTTGCAGGATGGATTTTGAACGATGCTAATTAGTGGCACTTGAAAAAAATTATGGTGACCATCTTCAAAAAAAATGAAACGTGGAGGTATCGTTCCAAAGTCAATTTCAGGTTTGTCATACAAGCACACACAATGTTTTTTTTCAAATGTAGTGAAAGACTGCCTGCCTATTAAGACCCCATGATTATGAGGTCCAAAATGCTATATTTTCCATTTTACATGACTCTACAAGAAGACAAAGTACACAGCCTGTGTTGCGGTGTTACGTCTTAATTACCTCAATTGGCAGCATTTTGGAAGTTTCGATCCCCATTTGTTAAACATAGAACGAAAAGATTGTAGATATTAAAGGTATGTTTCTACTTTTGTTGTGGCTCAGCTGATGAACATGCGATCAAAAAGTGGAATTTGAAGGCTTGTTGCTTAATTCATGAAAATAAAGGAAGTGCATACACTACAAAAGGGGAGGGGGGGGGGTTACACAGGTATGTAGAAACCATGATGTCCCATTGCAGCGCACATAGAAGAAGATAGGTCCAAAGTGATAGCCAGTGTGAAGTACAAAAATAAGAGGGCTTCCAGAATGCCGGTACGGAAATCAAAATGCCCCAGGATGCCCGTGAAGAAATATCCCTTTACGCCCTTCTGAAAAGATCCGTTGGCACCCTTAGGGATTGTTTGATTTTGTGTCCAAAATCACCTAACGGTAATACTCTGCTCTCCAATTTGCTCTCCGAGGGTACATATGTATTATGATGACGAGATGGATTAAAAATATGTAAATATAAAAAGAATTCTTCCTCCACCGATAATTTTATCAAGCAACTTTACAATTTTTAAGACTTTCATGTTGAATAATTTTAGCTTATTGCTTGTTACATCATCGCTTTATTATTTGCCACGTTAATTGTTTTAATCATGTCCAGTTTTATTCATAGTTACGCAGTGTTTAAGATATATTTACCTCCTTGTCAATGAAAATAGCAAACTTTTTTTCTGCTAATATCCCTTGTATCAAAACCCTACTTGAAATAAAGATTGAATTGAATTGAATTGCATTGCATTGAATTATGAAGATAGAAAAAAGGTGTGGTGTGCAAACACAAAAAGTTAAAGAACACATGGATATCTGGAGCACACAATAAACAATCTTAAAGGAACGCAAAGAAAAGAATATCGGACTAAAGCCAACGCATGTAAGACAGGAGTGTGTACAGAGTGTTACTGTATGTTCTCGTAATCTCTACTTATGATACTTTTTCTCCTTACTTATAAGATTTTTGTCCATCTTGCAAACACTTATCCAGCGTCGCTGTCTGTATCACTTCAGTAGTTTTGGGCAGGCATTACCTATGTGACCGCGTTCCTGTTCAAACAGGTCTTCGCAATCGGGGATTTCAAAGGCCGCGTACTTCGTCAAATATCGTATTCCCTCTATATATTCAATGCAAGGTTTAGAAAAGACTTACCGTACCAGGGTAACATGTCCATAGCCAACAGCTTTCCTCGGCGGACCGAGGGCGCTTAGCATAAAGGCACTCTTTGTTTTATTTGAATGCAACCAACTTCCGTTGCCTTTTTCCTGTCTAAATGACATTGCCACTTGGTCACAAGTCACTTGATAATGATATTGTTGACAATCTCAAAATGCACTTGGACCATACACAATGTTCTGTACACATCAAACACAATGACTGTGACACAAACAAAGCAAAACATCTGTGTGGAGTATCGCCCCTTTTCACAGATATCGCCCAAAAGTGCCCGGATGTAAATTGTGTGCGTTAACGTTTCAACGTAGTCTACATTTCTCGTTACTATAAAACAATTTTGCTGAGATTCGTATGTGAGATCATTGATGATGGCACGCCCTACAGTATATCAATAACTTTCCCTGGCATGGGTTCTGCGCAATGCGCAAAGAGCCCAGGAAAGCTGTTGACTGTAGTACTCTCGCCAGGAATAATGGGTTAAACGTGCTGCTGTATGCGAAACTTTAGCAAGTACTTTTAACGGGTATTTTTACGGACAACGTAACCCAGACCAGTGACATGAGAGACAATCCCATCTCAATACCTGCACGTTTAATTGAACAGATGTTCTTTCAATCCTGATGCTCTATTTCCACCCAAATAAGGGTCACAATAATATCATACATGTTAAGTCTCCTCCATTAAGTGCGGGTCTCGCATTTATTTATTTTTTTAATGGATTTTCGATAGAAATTCGTCCCATTGGGGTAATCTACCCACCCACCCCCACCCCCACAAAATCCTTTTATTGCTGCTTTATTCTTTGTTTAATATAAAATATCGTCACAAAGCAAAAATTTCCCCATTTCTTGTTACGGATATTGACAGGTAGCCTTGAATATTTATGATATGATCGGGAAAAGGAATCACCTTTCAAAGCATCTAAGTTCATCGGGTTTGGTCAACAGACCAGGTAATATCTATGCCTAAATCTTTCATCTTCACCCTGAAAGTGACATTTTTGTCCTGTTACAATGTGTGTGAGGTATCACATTTCGGACAGCTCATGATGTCTGAATGCATACGAGCAGACTTTCCATAGCATAGACATGGCTTCGTTGCAGGAAACGCATGTTCATAAAAGTGTCAAAATTAACTGTTCCTCAAACTAAAGGCATACCTCTTAGCTTTACTTATACGTGACATAGTTAAATGAGATGTCTCAAAATTTATGATATGGCTGAATCGTCCTCATGCCCCGTGCTCCCATTTTTGGCAACATTCATTCATTACATAAAACACAGGTAACCTGCATCACTCCAGGGTGGCTAGGCGATTGAATATGCAGTCACAAGGCAAATTATGCATTGGTTTGTTAATACGTTTCCAATCGTGATTACGACTGCTGAAACCTGTACTTCCAGTGACAAAATGTAGTCCCACATACCCTTTTCAATAAAACCTGGTAAACTTGATCCAATCTGCACTATTTATCACATGATGACCGTCATGTATCATTTTGAGTAAATTAACTCTTTCAGTGCCAAGCGCGACTTAAGTCAATCTGTGTATGTCAAACTAGTCTGAATCATCACAAGGGTCCCAGAGTTGTATTCCTCGTGAAAAGACCTTTCATTAATGCCTCTTTTAAGTACTCCGCCAATGTCTAGGTTTCCTTTTCAACATGCAGCACATGACCGGGTCCGGAAACGTTTGCCCACCTTTCTTTCGGGGTGGACTTGACTATTGAGTCGCTGAAAAAAAGTGAAGACAACCATGCGCTTGATTTGCATGGTTGACATTGATTCAGGTGTCGGTTAGTTTTCACCAAAACCGGTCAAGGCTAACCAACATGATAATCAAGTCCATCCTATGTGCAAGTGGTGTCAGTGGCACTGGTACCACGTGACATTCAGGTTGCGTGCCGTGTGCAAAATCCTCACAGGAAAGTGCAGCGCGCATGGCATTGTGGGTAGGATATACGGGCAACTTGCATATGTATTGTGCGAGAGGCTATTGTTTACTGTCGGTGAAATTACATGCCGGTCCTAAATGGATAAAGATTACTTCAAAAAACAGAAAGTTTGCTGGCTTTACCCTTTTCTCCTCACATAACTTGGGTGTCGGTACACTCTAGTCCTCGAATTAATTCCTCATGAACGATAAAAATGTGATATGACCACACCAAAACAGTCGCTGTCTGTTGCTGCATTGTAGGAACAGGTTTCGGCACGATTGTGAACTGACCATTCCATTCAGATCGCCTGTCGCTGTTGGTGAAATCCTGCAACAATGGACTATGTCGTCTGCATGTGGCGCGATAAGTAATAACCTGTTTGTGTGGCTTTCACATGCTATTATACAAGTGATAAGTCAGGCTAATTGCCTAATTTTCATTCCTCAATCCAATAATTCACTGAATAGTAAAATTTAGGACCCTAGCTCGCAGCATTTCACTGTGTTCATTTGTATAAATTTGGATATTTGCTTGATAATAACTTCAAAGGAATTTTTTTTTATTATGCAAATACGTAAAATCATGCAAATAATCATCCTCAACTGA
Source organism: Hermodice carunculata (assembly GCA_964020975.1). Lineage (NCBI taxonomy): Eukaryota > Metazoa > Annelida > Polychaeta > Eunicida > Amphinomidae > Hermodice > Hermodice carunculata. Next base: position 16,524,999 of record OZ026616.1, on the reverse strand, counting down.
TGCCCTCTGGGATTATTAAATGGTCTCTTTATAAGCAATAATGATAAATATCATGGAGATACCTTATGAATAAATAAATGAATAAACAAACAAACAAATAAATAAATAAATAAAAAAAAACACCCAAAACCATTTTCCATCATGTGACAAGTGTAAACGCGAAAATCATCCAACGACACAGGTAGTCCCCACTATGTAGAAAATGACTCACACGCCTTCTTGCCAAGCGGCACACAAATTACGGCTCCAAATAATTTATCCTTTCTTGTGTCATGCAGAACAAATACAAGCTTGTCTTCGCATTTAGAATTAAGGCCCGAAATAAAACAAAAAACCAACAAATTATAAAATTATTTTTTTTGGTTTTTGTCTTTTTATGTGTCCTTTTTTATTAGTTTGTTATCTTTTTGTTTCTTCATACACTAAACAGCATTAAGCAAACTTTTAATTTTTTAGAGGGCACGATCCAACAAGTCTTAATCTGGCTACCATTTCCACTTTGTGCGCTTAAAATATTTACACGAATGAGATACCAGATGTCCATAAAAATGTCGATTAACCTTTCTTACAAAATTGACGTTATTTTGGATTTTTTTGCTCAGAATTCACGATTACCTGTATGATTTACGAAAAGTCGCATCAATTTTCTAAACCTGTATTTGTTTTTGAATTATGAACGCTGAATATAAGGTTTCCACTCTTGGGCGGTCTGCTCATATATGAAAGGTCAAATTTACAAAACTAAGCTAAACATGGATATACCCGGAACTTGTTTTAGGTATGTAGGTACAAACGATTTTTGTGCAAAATTGTACACTTAGGGTAAACTTGTGAAGCGTTATTTCCACATTTTATCAGCATTTACCAAACCATTTCCTCGTCACAAAATTAATGTAAATGGTAATTCAACGTTTGACAGGTGAACTTTTTAAATGTACGGAATGATATACATGTAGATCAATCTGTGAAATTTTTTAGGTGCATATCATGGAAATAGGTTTTGAGTGCTTCTCCTGTCCATAACTGGATCTCCGGTTATCACAACAAAGACATTCAGTATAATTAACCCGGGAAGACATCTCTATCAGGTATGGTTTTGAAGACAATCAAGACGGACAACATCAATTTTACGCATTTTGAAAATGTCCATTCTTCAAAAATAACTGTTTTAATTCATCGTAAGGTTCATAGTTTGGTCAAATTTGGAACGTTTGTCATATTCTGTCAGAACCGAAACAGAATATATATAACTGAATTTGGCCACAGACGGGAAGCAACTAAGCAGTTCATAGATGTATGGGCATTCAAGAAAATTTACATAAATGGAATACTGCACCCTCCGGGATGTGTGTTTTGTACAAAAATGGCATTGAAAATATATCCCATTTTTTATTAATCTGTCCGGCATTTAATAAAATGCGATTTAAGATTTGGCACGAACTCGAGACCGAATTGATTAATTCTAATAATTTGTATATTTGGGAATATTTTATTGGATCCTCTACTAATACCAAGTTAAGTTTACTCCTTGGGGATGCAACATTTGAGCAGGGAATTGAAGTTGCAAAGATGTTTGATGGTGCATGCAAGCAATACATGAAACAGTCGTGGTCTTTATGTAAGTCCTTGGTTGACGGGCTATAACTCGATCTATCACTGTGGTTTATTTTATTGCATTTTTATAAAAGTGTCTCATGTGTACTTGATCTCTCTTATCTCAAAGGTTTTTATGTGTACTCTTGACTATGTATTTTATCCTGGACGCATCGCAGGTATACCCCGGTTTGCTGATGCCCCCGTTGTAAAGGGGTAGTTTATCCGAATAAATTTATTATTATTATTATTATTATTATTATTATTATTATTATTATTATTATTATTATTATTATTATTATTATTATTATTATTATTATTATCATCATCATTATCATCATCATTATCATTATTATTATTAGAGGAACGAATTGGGCGCCGAACAGCTGTGGGCCAAACCGGGGGGGGGGGGGGTAAACGGACAAGCTGGCTATTGCCCTGCATTGAATTACACTAAATTCCGTAAAATTTCCTTAACAAAGGTCTAACATCTTGACAAAAAATTACCTTAAAGGTCTTTTGTTTCCTCCAGATTGCCCAACTGTCATGAAATTTCCCTGAAGAACAACTTTTCTTATGGGAGCAGTTCCGACACAAATATATGCAGTCACAACATCATATTCTTCTTGCTATATTAGTTAAAAATTCCTAATCGCGGTGCATTCTGTGACGCTCAAGCCTGGCACTCCTAACCAAAAATGTTTGGTAGGTACCTTCCACTCCTGGTCCAGGCAGGCAAATAATATATATATATATATATATATATATATATATATATATATATATATATATATATATATATATATATATATATATATATATAAATATATATATATATAAATATATATATATATATATATATATATATATATATGTATACGCAAAGTATCATACGTATGTTTCTTATCCCCGACAGGATGGCATTCGGAGCGAATGCACGCGGGCGCCTCTGAATCTACACTGCACACCACTACTTGAACTCTGGTAACGAGTTCACGGTATTTCAAGCTATGCTCAAGATAAAGTAATATTATGATATTCATCAGCAAATCATCTATTGTAGCCCAGCTGTTTCATCAATGTAGGGCATTTGTCGAGGTGTGTTTTTTTCTTTCTTTTTTTTTTTTTTTACCAATGAAGGGGTATTTTTATCATCTGCTGATCACTTTACTCATTCAGCCAGGATGGTAATGTAATGGACCCCTGTCTCGCATGTGCGAGGGTGTATCTGTGCTATGTGGGCGTAAATGCATTACAAATATTATACACCGTCCCCGTTGAAAGGATTTTGAAAATGGAACTGCTAATTCCATATCTACTTCCGCATATTTTTCAAGTTTTGCGTTTCAGTCAACTATTATAGGGCATCATCATTCCAAGGACCCCGTAGCGTAGGTAAATGGATCTCGTGCGTTCATGACGACGTTGTGTGAAAGGGAAACTGATTTGATTTGGGGTTATAACACAGATGGAATTTAGTGCGGGATTATCATTCTGTGGCCTTTAGCGCATGCTTTGAATACTTCATTGCCAATGTCGGCAAAAAATTGTTGAGCTCTGAATTCATACAACAAACTGATTCCTGCTTTTCCTAAATCGACCTTCTGTTCAAGCACCAACAGACTTGCAGTTGTCGAGACCGTGAAAATAAACCTGGTCAACAGCTTTCGTCAGCGCTCTTGCGCCGATGAATGCTGTTGACTCAGTCGAAACATGGCACTGAAAGAGTTGAGTCAGAAAAGGCGTCAAGATACGTGTGTCCAGTAAATCAATCAAAGCCTCCCTAAGGGTCTATCACCTGACTGTAGCTATCTGTGTGTGTATCAATCTGTGAGTATGCAAATATGCTGTTATTGATAAGTGGATCAATGAAACCTTTGTTAAACTCCAACGATATATGAATGTGGTTTATGTGACATTTATCTTGTAGTTTCACGGGTACAAACCAACAGAATGGCAGCAAACAGGCTCTTTTGATGAAGGATAATGTGCATGCTTTTTCATCAACCCGATAAAGGGCAGCAGCATTGATGATTGGATGGCCTTGTGCACGAGGCAGCCAACCGTAGACCACGACGCGCAAGTGTGGCATACTCCATCATCAAAACAAAGGCCATCATCAATATATAGCAATGGCACAACACAAGAAAACACTATAACACATATAAAAACACAAAAAAAACTACAACAAACTGAAAAAAGGAAAGAAAACAAAAACAAGACAAAACAAAAACAAAAGCTAAAACGAAATAAAACAAAACAAAAACAAGTCAAAGCAAAAACAATAAAGCAACTGCTTGTATATCATATTAATCTCTTATTGTTAATGAACTCGCAATTAGCCGTGAAATCTCTTTTAATTTTAGACTTGATCGTGCGGTTCGCTTAACTATGTTTTATCTGTCAGGTTTAATTTACCTCCCGCCTGACGTTGGCCACGTTTTTGTACATTCACGTGCTTGTTGGTTGGCTGTATATCTATTAATTAACTGTGTTTTTATTTGTAAATTATCGGGGCAATGTATTCTTTATAAAATTCAAAGTGGTTCTGTCTCACAAACAATACAGGACAGCAAAGGATATCGAGTCTGACACTTTCATCATGAATCGCAGTAACTGGTCGCTGGAGTTTTCTTTGCAAGCTGTAAAATGATTACTTTGTCACATCACTGCTCAGCTCGCAGATAACATGAAGTCGAACTTCGGATCACCTTTATGCGCAACTAACATTAAAATAAGTTTTACGTCTGAGTGCAAACCCAGACATTTTGTTTTTCCAAGAATTTTCTTTCTTTCTTCTTTCCGAGCAAATTTGTCCGCGAAGTTTTTCTCGGACACTATTATTCCAAAAACCACCAAACCTTCTAAATAGTACAGTAAAACATGATCCATATTCATAAATTTCAAACCCAACAATGACAGCAAAGAGATTCCAGACTTGCCAAAGCATCAACAATTATCTTCCAATACCAATGTGAAGACATAAATTTCACTCCTGACTCGAGACAGGCAGTCACCCATAAAAGGCAACTGGGGGTTTTAAACCGGTCCTCTCAACCTTAGAAATATTCATCATTAGCTGCAGACACTAGTTCTTTTCCAAATGTATAGGCCTAACCACCCAAAACACAAATTTCATTACTTCTGCCAAAAAAAAAAGGACCTGCTAGGCCTATCACCTTTCAGTTCTCCCGACTTGTCAGTCAGCTAAGTTAACAGCAAAAGAGGTCACTGACCTTCCAGTAAAAATTGTGCATATCGATTGGAATACTCACGATGTTTAAAATTATGCAAATTACGGGCAATAATAATTCAAAAGCTCCCTATCTTCCAAACTATTGCAGATAGACACAAAATTTCAATGTGCATGTTTGTGCCATTTGCCAATATAATGGACAACAAATATAAGTTGTAGAATCTTAAATTATGCTAATTATGGGCTTTAAAAAAATTAAAAGTTGAATATCTCCAAAACTATTATAGACAGAGATGCCATTCAAACTTCAATTTATATGTTGTGGCACAGAGAACTACTCAGGCAAAACCGCATCCAATGAACCATGAACCCGAATAGTAGGATTTTAGTTTATGCAAATTAGGTGACTATTTAAAAATTAATACTTGAATACATTCAAAACTATTATACATGGGGTGCCATTGCAACTTCCATTTGTAGGTTTGTAACATAGCCCCATCCAAGGAACCAAAATTCTAAAATTATAATTTATGCAAATAAGTGGAATACACAAGATCTTGAATAACTTCAAAACTATTATACACATAGGTGCCATTCCACCTTTAATTAGTAGGTTTGTGACATAGCCGCATCCAATGAACCATGACTTAAAGTTGTAGGATGTTATTTTATGCAAGTTAGGCTAATACACAAAATTTAGATTACGTTGAACAATGGCAAATGTAGCATTTCAAACTGTTCTCATTTTGAAAGCACCCAGACAGATTTGTTGTGAAGCAAATCTTCTTTTCTAGCTCTGATAGTGCGTTTTGATGGAGGCGGACAGGAAGATAAATTGTCAGTGTTTATTAATATTTGTCTAGAATTTGTGGCGCAGAGCAGTTGGTTTGGTTTAAACATTTTATTAAACGATTAGAGAAAAGGGCTATGCCCTATATGAACTCTTCTCGCAATAACAAAAAATAAAAATAAAGGATTAATGTAAATGACAGTAAGACATTTGTAAAAAAAGATGGTGAGGGATGCTGACAAGACAGGACATATACAGGACAGACACGGACTGGACAACACACACAGAGGTAAGGGAGACGAAACATCGCATCACGTATAGTGGGCTCAATGCCGACGGAATGCAGGAGAGAGACAGGACAGGACGCATACAAAAGGATAGTATACTGATATAGATGAACTGGCCTCCTATCATTACAATATTTGAGAGAATGAAGATACACTCTACGGGGGATTGAATCTTTTTGATTTCTCTATGAAACTATGGACGGCCAAAAATATTTTAGAGTTTTCAAAGTAGGAGCATTCATCTGAACCATAAAGTACTGTTTTGAGAGTGAAGGATGCTGCCCTAATGACATTTTCGTGTAAATCAATTCTAATAGAGTTGTTCTTCGGGCAGTTAAAGAAAAAATGGTATGTATCTTCATTCAGTGCCCCGCATGAGCAAGATTTTGAATCTTTAATCCCTAATTTGAATAAGTGATCGTTCAACTGACTGCAACCCATACGTAGTCTGGCATGTAAGATGGATGTATATCGATTCCCCAAGTGGAAAAGTGGATTTTTTGGTGGAATTTTGTAACGTTTGTCCAAATATTTTTTTAATATTGTAATATGCTCGGAATGTCTAATATTTGAAGGTAACTAGTTCCACAGACGGATTGTAGAAGGAAAGAAGGATTCACTGTATAAACTTGTTCGGCCTCTAGCATGTATCATATTGTGACGACCTTGTGTTATAATTTCTAGTGTTCCTTTGATCAGGAATGGCATTTTGTAAATATAAAGGCACTTCGTTATTCTTAATTTTGTACATCAATATTAATTTTCTTTTTTCTCTACGTTTGTCCAATGGTTCCCATCCTGTCTCCATGTAAAGTTTGTTGTTTGGTGTCCTCTCATTGCCCCAGTCACTACCCTGGCTGCAGCCAGTTGAACCCCTTCAAGCATAGTTTGTTCAGTTACATGACCATATTCCATCAAAGGTCGGATAAAGGACACATATATAGTTTCAAGAGTGGACCTATCTAGACATGATTGTAGACTACGCATGATATTTACCAGTTTTGAACTCTTTTCGACTAGGGATTCAATATGAGAAAACCAAGTTAAGTCATTTTGTACGATTAAACCCAAATGCTTGTGTTCATTAACATCTGTAGTTACTTGATCTTTGAAATAAAGGGAAGGATGATCTCTCTGTATCCTTTTCCGAGAAATTAACAAATGTTTTGTTTTGTTGGGATTAAAAGTTACGAGCCATTTTTCTGCCCAGTCACTAATTTTTTGTAAATCTTCATTAAGATCACCTGCTGTTGTGCCGGGGTCATCAGCCTCAAGAAATAATGTAACATCATCGGCAAATAGTCTGATATGTGAATTAACAATGTTTGCTATATCATTAATATAAATTAGGAAGAGTAAGGGACCCAGCACCAAACCTTGCGGAACTCCTGCTTTTGGTGGACCCCAACTAGAACACCGCCCATTTAAAACTACGCGTTGATTTCTGTTCGTTAAATAATCTTTGAGCCATTCCAGCAAGGACCCCGAAATTCCCGCCTTGTTGAGTTTAACCATCAGACCCTCATGCCATACTTTGTCAAATGCTTTAGTAATGTCAAAGAATACTATTCTCACTTCTTTTTGCTCATCCAGGGCTTTTGCAAATTGCTGATAAAGATATAATAGTTGATTGACGGTAGAGTCGCCTCTTACGAAGCCGGATTGAAAAGGTGTAATCACTTGGTTTTGGAGGAAAAAGTTATAAATGTGTTTGAAAATAATTTTTTCAAATACCTTTCCTACAACATTTAACAGAGATATGGGACGATAATTTTCACATGCGTTTTCGGGACCCTTTTTATGAAGTGGCAGTACATTAGCTTTCTTCCAATCGCTAGGGAATTTATTCAGTGTAAGACTTAAATTAAATAATTTGGAAAGAGGGTCTGCAATGCAAGGAGCCGATTCTTTGAGCATCGTTGGACTAATGCCATCTGGGCCTGACGCTTTGGAAACATTCAAGGTTTTCAAAATGTCAAAGACTTCTCCTTCCGTAATATGAATTTCATTTAAAAAGTGTTCCGGTGTGTTAGGCTCACATTCTGGAACTCTTGCCTCCACAGATTCCACAGTACTTTGCTTTAAAAAATAGCAATTCAAAGCTTCTGCTTTAGCTTTGTCATCACTGAGGACCTTGTCTTCCCATAATAGAGATGAAGTAGTGTGGTCTTTGGCTCGGCCTAGGAATTGTTTTACTGTTCTCCACCATGCTTTGTCTTTTGTCTTTCCTTCACGTAGTTTGTCTTTCAATTTGTTATTATACATCTCTTCAGCTAATTTCAATTCTTCTTGAAAATGATTCCGGAAACGTCGATAAGAGCAGTTATCGAATAGGGAAAGTGGTCAGAGGCTGTGGAATGTTGCAGCTCAAAGTAATTTGATTTTCATAAATACCATGTTTATTTACATAAAAGCTAATGACTTTCGTTCTTTTCTGACATGCCTGAATGCACATTTACTCAATATTAAAGAATTACTCAAACTTGACAGTATTTTCTCAAATGTCACAAACCTGACACATTGCGTTAAAACATAAGCTCAGTGTTGGCAGTAAAATAGAGCTTAGTTGTTTGGAGCCTTTCAAAGTGAGGGGTAGGTGTCATAATGGTTTTTTTTTTCTTTTACATTTCTGGTGCAGGATGTCCATTGTTACAGTACTTGTTAGGATTTCCCTTGGTTTGCGCAGGTGGTCTAGCTGGAACTGTTTATTTTACAACAACTGGGACTGAATATAAGGCCGCAGTTTGTTTGTACTTCAGTTATACACTGGCTGGTGGTTTAACTAGGATAACCTATCCAGCTAGAAAGGGTACATACTGGTTCGGGGTAAGTTAAATTGTTCTTATCTGAACCTGTACTATACAAATTTAGGAATTATGTTTTGTTTGACAGGTTTTCTTCTTTCATAGTGAAGCTCTGCATTTACAAGCAAAACTTCACGCATTTGTCTAATTTATCATTTGCCACGTTCATATTTGTTCATTATTATGTGGGTTGTCTTTGCTGAATATTTAGCTTAGACAAGGAGCCGCTACTCAGAGACATGTACGGGTATAGGCTCCGAAACATGTTCTGATAGTTACCTGCTGAAGATCCTTTAATTTATTTGGGCTAATAAAGCCAATGTCAAAATTCTACAGAAGAACGTGTGCAATATGGACAATAGTACTTCCATATTCATGTAAGTTAGACAGTGACAGGTTAGCTTATGGAGAGTAAAGAGTTCGGACTGCGGAATAGGGTGATGACTACTAGGAAGCGGTTCTGGACAAAAAGACACAAAGACAAATTGGAACCCACACGTCACAAATGCTCGGCAAACGAAATTTTAGTTTCCCTTTGACTGTGAGAACCGATCTCTCATTTCAGCTTTACGAACTTTAAAGGAACCATTCTGGTGGCGGAATCTGCCAAAATGAATACTTGGCTGAAAATTAGATCCAAATATTCCTTCTCTGAGGCCAGTAAAACTCATGTCTAACGATACGCAAAAGACAGAGGTTTGATTTGTATTTTGAAAATATTAAAAATCAGGTAAAAAAAAAACTGACTTCCAAACTCGGTAATGTAGAATGTAAAAAGAGCTCTTGCTCGTCAAGTTTTTAGTTAACACTGCCAATGTTTTGAAGATATTTTCTTTCTTTAGGTCAATTATGCGGTTGGCCCAAGTCAAATAGGATTGGAAAATTTCTTGTTGAAAATAGCAAGGGTGTCGGGAATGGGGCTCTTGCAATTATCGAATATCTTTCATCTTATGTAGCAAAAAGCCTTCTTTGCAAAGAAAGGTAACTGTAGTTTTTTTCTTTCGGTCTGTTGCTTCGGGGGACAACTATCCATGCAGCTCATATCAACGGGATTTATTTAGGCACTTTCTTGTTCATAATTACCAGCAGAGGCTAGTGTCCCAAAAGACTCATTCCTTTGGCCGCTGCATATAACTCATTTGTGTAAATGAAATAGTGGACGCCATAACTTGTGACATACGACTGTGCTCCAGCGATGCCGGTATCCTTGAAGTTGTTCGTGATGTAAGAGTGAAGTAGACGGGTCAATAATGTTGTATAAGGAAGGGTCTGGTGTGTCATTTTCAATTCTAACAAATCTCCGGCTCTCCTTTTTATTGCTAAGTGAAAGAAGACTTATCTCCCTCCCCTTTATATGTTTTTTGATGCCAAAGCTCATAAAGCCGCGCATCATACACATTTAAGAATTAAACTACCGCATAACTTGTCCTGGGATAAATAAATATAAAAAAAAAGATAAATAAATAAAATGACATAGGTGAACCGGATTGCAAGGAGACAGAATCAATACTTTTCTCCTCGTCGGTCAGGCGCTTTGGAGTATGTAACCACGATAAGAACAATCTATAATTCTAATCAAAATATTTTTATATTAACGACAAATTGAGGCAAAAGCATTCAAGCAAACGACAAGTTACAAAACGCACCATCGGGTGAATTGACCGGGAGTTCAAGATTCACAAGCAACAACCGAACTGTAACAAGGAGTGAAAAGAACACTGTTTACTTTTTGCTGTCAGGCCTATACCAATAAATTTTCACATTCTCTAAAAGTAGACACAAACTATGCGTCACTGATCAGATTTGGTAGCGCCATCTGCCAATTCACAAGTGACTGATTCAAGTGTTACATTTCTAGTTTGAAGACATAGAAGTATCAATGCTGTTGAAAAAAAATCGAACGTATATATAACTCAGCTCCAGGTTTCATCAGACAAGTCATAGCCATGCTTACTTGTTTCAAGAAATACAAAAACAAAAAAATGATAAAATAATGAATTAAAAAAAAAAATATATATATATATATATATATATATATATATATATATATATATATATATAACGAACTTAATATATGGTGAAATATGTCTTGAAAGATCACCCTTGGGATGACCAAATTGTGGTTTTACGAGACGTGGTCTTTCAAGATAGGCACTACGTATAGATAGATAGATAGATAGATAGATAGATGGATGGATGGATGGATGGATGGATGGATGGATAGATGGATAGATAGATAGATAGATAGATAGATAGATAGATAGATAGATAGATAGATAGATAGATAGATAGATAGATAGATAGATAGATAGATAGATAGATAGATAGATAGATAGATAGATAGATATGTACGTACGTACGTACATACATACATACATATATATATATATATATGAAGTGGCAGTGAGGGACGATGTAGTACAGTAAGCGAATGGCCGACTTGCCTGCTTCGTCAAATGTGTGGCGGGCTGTTGAATTTTGATGCGAAAAGCCATCTCCTCGCCCTTCAAAGGAGCTGCAATCCACCCAGCAAATCACTAAGTCGCTGATAACTCGCAGTATCATAATTTTCGATAAGCACACAGCAACTTAACAGGTGTAGCTTACTTAAGAGTGCGTTTACAGTGCACTGCAAAGAAGGCTGATTGAAATAACAATGTACACACTTTTACATTCAGTGGACTTTAATTTCACGTAACGTTTCAGGGGGTAAGATGTTATTTCTTCTACACAGCCATTCCTTTTTCGCCGGCGTCAACTGGAGAGGGACCACTGTGCATCAAGTACCTGTGCACTGCCCTGTTCTTTCATGTTTGAAGTGTCTGGTTGACGTCTAGCACTCTTGGGGTTCACCTATGACCACATTGCACTGAGCTAACATGACCCACGTGACCTTGTTCCCAACCTTAAAGTAGTTCGCTATGTGAACTACAAAATCAATTGTCAATCACTCGTAAGTACTTCCTTGAAAACTCTTACGAGCCATCGCAAACTTGTTGACAGCAAGTGCGCGATATCAAAATGTTCGTCTTTCCATTACGCTCTCATTCATCTGCATAAGGCCAAGAGATTGACTTCAGTTAGTGTAAATGTTCCTTTGTTCCATGTCTATGAATATGACATGTTTGACAGACCATATCATTATACCCTCAAAAACTAATAATAAATAAACTAACAGCATATGTCCTTTTGCAGCAGATGGGGGTGTCACCTTTTTAGATGTACATATGAAGAATCAGGGATGAGACGCAGAACTTCACCAACTTGCACACCAGCAAAATGTTTTTGCCTCCTAAGCAGCTAAACAGATCAGTATCCGTGATTTATCCCCTCAATGTGTAGTAGATACAATCCGGCGCCTGGTCTGCTTTGGAGGCAAGCAAACACTAGAATTTTTTCGGTTGCATTCACAGAAATCTGAAATTTGCTCTGAACTCAGTCTACGCTGTAGCTTTCAAATTGGTCTTTAGGCAGACGGAATGCAACACGTGTAAGACAGCTAATTATGTCAAGACATTAATCAGCCATCAGATTAGCAGCAAATAATCAAGCGCTGGGCTAGACGATATGATATGTGATCTCCTCAAAGCCGCATCTCCGCCTCCAAACTCTTCTCACCATTTGAAAATTAGCGGCATATTGTGGAATAATAAGAACGTACTCACTCCATCACATTTGTTGGGCATGCATAAATTGACAAGCCGAACAACCGTTAACAAGTCTAGTTTTGCGCTCTCATTCCTTCTGGTAATATATATATATATATATATATATATATATATATATATATATATATATATATATATATATATATATATATATATATATATATATATATATATATATATCATTTATAGAAAAAAATGATACTAACCTGCATTTTTTCCATTAATGCTGTGCGGTGAAAATTAGAATAAAAAATATGTAAACATCAAGGAAATTAGCAACATGCCATCAATTGGTCTTCAACTGTAAACGATATTCTTATGACTCTCTCCATATGTGTACTTGACAAAAAGGTGCCGTTATCGTGCTAGAAAGTGAATTGGCAATTGCATTAGGCTTAGGCTAATGTTGGCTTACAGCAAACGCATATGCCACATATAGATGGTTTAACCACGTCGATAGAACGATATGAATACCAGAAAAAAATTGATTTGCTTCTCACCAAGTCAGTCTGTGTGCCTAGAAAACTTGTAAAGAATGCCTTTTCAGGTTGGAAAGGTACATCAATCTATTATAGCTTTAAAGCTTTTCATGATTTAAATTTTGTGTATTTGCCTAATTTACATAAATCAAACTGCTACACTCTATCAACTGAAGTTTGAATGGCAATTCAGCCAATAATAGTTTAGAAGTTATTCAAGATTTAAATTTTGTGTATTTACCTAATTAATAGTTTGAAAGCTCTTTTCAATAATTCAACCTTGTGTATTAACCTAATTTGCATAAATCAGTGCTACAACTTTGGTTCATGATTCATTGGATGCAGCTACGTCACAAATCCATAAACTGAAGTTTGGTGGGCACCTCAATTTATATAAGTTTTAGAGATATTCAACTTTTATATGTTTCAAGTGTTGCTTATTAACATAATTTCAAATGCAACCGTTTTTGTTCACTGTCCATTATATTGAGAGGTGTTACAAACCTGTATGTACAACTTTAAATTTTGTGTCCATCTATAATAGGTTGGAGCTTTTAAAATTTTAATTGTCCCTAATTTGCATAATTGTTATATGACATTTAAATATGATGCTAAACCCATTGATGCTATGAAGTAAAAATAATTACATCAACACCAGATTCCCATGCTTTGTAAATCTGGGATTTAAAATGGCTGCAACAAGTGAAACGTGTATACGTGGATATACATGGACATGTATTTACAAGTACATGTATTTGATTTTCACCATTTACGGGAACATAAAAACATTTACGTGACAATCTCTATTGTAATACAAAACATTCAACTTCACATAGCTTTTACAGAAATCTATCTCTGTGTTTAGCTGTTTAGGGTCACCAGCCTGAATGTGTCAGCAAACTTAAGTTGTAAGTTTGCACAGGCAGCATCCAACTTCCCATAACTCTTACAATACAAAAATCTATACCATAGTACATATACATGTTTGACTATAAAGGTTCAACAGTCTACTAAAAGTGTGCACAAACTGAAGTTTTAAGTCTGCACAGGCTGAAGAAGGATGAAATAAGATAAATCTTTGTTCAAAGTGGGCGGTGTTTACAAAGGTTATGAACACTGTTATAGATATTTAACTGATGAGCAGATGTCACTGCTGGGTTCAGAAATACAACAGCTATGCGAGCTCTGCCTGCCCCAATGTACCCACAGACCGTGACCAAAATCCTTCCTTATTAGAGTTGGTCTTTACGGAGAGTTTGGATCTGTGTTTGAGTTATATCTGGTAGTTGCTCGTAATCTCCCATACAAAGACATGCTAAACCTTAGTTCATATTTCATTGGATGCTGCCATGTCACTAACCTATCAATTGCAGTGAAATAGCACTTCTCAGTCAGCATTTGCTTATTGTGATGGGGAGTCACACCAAGGAGGCTTCAAACTGCAGTAAAACCTCTATACAGCGGGCACCCATGAGACAGGACAAAAGTTCCCACTGTAAGAAGGTGCCAACTGCAGAGAGGGTTGACCACCGTGGGTATATAGATTACCAGTTACCAGTAGTATTGATGAGTGCACGATACAAAAGATAGACAAGATGTTTATGTTGGTCTGCAAGCCCAAATGAAATAAATAATAGACAACAATGTTTCAAAATTTATTCTTTATTACCTGCAACAGGGAAAAAGACCTGATTTTAGAAATTAATGACATATTTATGTAAATTTGCAACTGTACATGTAAATTTTCAGCTAAATTTTTAGCCTTTTCTTTCACGCTTGGACCTGAGACTGGGACGTTTTAACTGTGCATCACACTGAACCACTGAAATACTGCCTCGTTCAGTTGTTCATGGTTGTTGACCTTCGCTCTTTTCCTTTTAGGGTTCATGTTTTCCTCAAGAGCTGACATGATGTCTGCTTTTCCTTTGACAGTGTTTCCCACAGCTCATTTTGATATACCATACTCTGCCACAAGTTTTCTCTGTGATTTACCCCCAAGTTCTTTAAGTATTTCTAGTTGCTTATTAAGTATCAGAAAATTTTTCTGGGTTTCATTGTGCCATGTACACCGGAGAACTTTTGGCTATTAGCTTGACTGGCAGGCGTACAAACTAAACTGATCTGATGCTCTCCATAGACTACATATGGAGAGCACTTCTCATCTCATAGGTTAAAATTATGAACATCAAAGTATTTCACTGTAACATTGAGCAAATCACTCAAGTGGCACTCAACCAAACACTTATTGTATGAGACAAGTCAGCTGTTAAGTCTCTCCCCCTATACCCTAATCCTGGTGTTAGCCCAAAAGGGTGTCAAGGGAATCAATGTTCGATAAGAAAACTGTTATGCTTTGAATATACCTGACTCAACTGAACACTCTTTGGTCAAATTACTTACTAGATTTTAATGACAGTATTTGTGATAGCTATGTATCATTTTTGACAACCTATGTCCAATCGCTTTTGCAATGATTTCTCGTAACTCGTAAGCAATGATGAAAAAAAAACAGTTTCAGAAAAAAACAATCTAAAACATACATTGATTACCTTTTTTGTAATAAAAAAGGACCCACTGTAACAGATTTTGGTGTATATTTAAGGTGCCCACTGCCCACTGTGAGGAGGTGCTCATTGCAGAGCGGTGCCCGCTAATGGGGGTTTTAATGTATGTAGCTACCAACACAGCCAGTCTCCCCAGGGATTGAAGGGTAAGCCCACAGCACCAGGCACCACTACCTCTGTACTGATAGGTATGGACGCCAAGATCTCACAGTTCAATTATGTCTGTTTGCATAACAGTTTGGCTGTGGAAACAGGCACCAGCTTGTGGGGAGTGCGTGTGGAATTTTAGTGAATTTAGCATACATTAAACTTTTCAACCTTGTTTGGATGCTATAGGATTTTGCTTTAGCAATAGACACACATATTAAGCTTAAAATGGCAACCCTTTCAAGAAAAGTTTGACGATATGCAAGATTCACAATTTCCACTAATACGTCTCAAATTTGCATTATTTTTAACATCATGACTGTTCCAAACAATATGCAAAATTTCACCGTTAGGTCTATTACCATGCCAAGTTTAGTGCTTTTCGGAACAACAGTGTTTGAGAAAAGCTGACCACAAAATGGGACACGGAAATAAATAAATAAATCAATCAATCAATCAATCAATCAATCAATCAATCAATCAATCCATCCATCCATACATAAATAAATAAAGATAAAAAAGGACTTGACATTGAATAATAGTTGTCAAAACGTTATAACCAGTTTACTATGTTTCAGAAAATGCGATTATTATACCACTGATATTTAAGGGGGATTTGTGCAATGTATATGATTTTGATGCTGTGTAAAAAAAAGTTGCTATAATAACTAGGAATGACTAAACCATGTTTTAAAAATCTGGAGAGATACAGGGCAAGTTTTGTTGTACCACACAAGTTGCTTCCACCCTGTGTTGCACCACTTGCCCTGATCGGAGAGTGTTCACATATAAAACTAATTCCTGTGTTAAATGGTTTCATACTTGTTGACACTGGACAAAGGTAGAACCTTGAGATATTCCTACAGCATGTTTACGTAGCGTTTTCTAAATGTTTAACTCTTGTTACATCCTTCAGACACATCTGTGTACAGCTGAAAATGTCACACATCAACGGTGTACCATCTTGCCAAAACAAAGTAAAACAATTGTTATGCCTTAATAATTTACATTGCCAAAAGGGCCAGCCATGTAACAAACTGTGACGGCTGCTGTCAAGGCATTTCTTCACAGCACATCCTTGAATCTGACGCAAAATTCAGAACAATTTGTTTCCTAACTTGAACTGATGATTTTTCGTCCATGTGAAATCAGATAAGAAAACTAACTGACATTGAATAATAGTTGTCAAAACGTTATGACTAGTTTTTTATGTTTCAGAAAATGCGATTATTATACCACTGATATTTAAGGAGGATTAGTGTAATGTATATAATTTATATGCTGTGTAAAAAAATGTTACTATAACAACCAGGAATGACCAAAAAAAGTCATGTTTCAAAATCTGGAGAGATACAGAGCAACTTTCGTTGACCCACACAAGTTGCTTCCACCCTGTGTTGCATCACTTGCCCTGATACACGCCACAACTTGTCCTGATACATGTTTTATAGGTTTTAGGAAAGCTTATGATTTGGTTTGCCAGGAATGGTTTATCATACAAACTTTTAAAATATGCTATCAGTGGAAAGTGTTACGATGTTATCAGAGATATGTTGGGGCTTTGACACAACTGAAACTAAAAGATGGAATATCAGAAAATATTCCTTTAAATAACGGTTTAAGACAAGGATACACCTTGAGTACTACACTCTGTTATATATTCATTAAGGTGGAAGGCCTGAAGCCGCACCTTTAGATAACCTCTAATCACTTTTTCATGATTTTGGATAGTCTGATACTTAAACTGCATGCTCCCAAAAACTCAGATGTGTGTACATAAAATTTATATGAGATACTTGATCTCTAAACTTTTGTTTACAATGAAAGGTTTAAACAGTGACGGACACATGGCTTTGTTTGCATGGGCATGATAATGAACCATGTCATTGTTTGCACAGTCATTAGTCCATGACCGCTGGAAACCAATTGAGCTATTGACAAGGGTCACTCACAGGAAAGCATTAGCCATGGAGCTAAGAATGGGCCTGTTCAGACTAATCACTACCATTGTTCTGATAACTTTGAAATTCTCTATTGATGTAAAAACAAATTATCACAATCCACTTACTGGTCCCCAAATATGGAAAGCAAAATGTGAACCCACACCCGAACAAGCCAAGTGTGGTGTTCCCAAGTTAAAAAAGTCGAGATTTAAGCCACAAAATATACTTTTGTTTAATGACAACATCACAGAGGTAAAGGTACAAGTTTATTTCACACAATAATTAAAATACAGGACAGAAGAAATGAGTATGTGTCATATTACAGCCATAAATGCATAAGAATTGGCAACTTTTTCTTTCAATGCGATTTTCTCGGAACTGTTTTTTGCTCACCCTCTGCAATTTGTGTCTCGCCTCGCAAACGTACAAATTGCCGTATCACATTAAAATCAATGGACATTAAAAGAAAAATATCATATCCAGGAACAGTTCCCAGGATTTTTTTTCTGACAACCCCTTACGTGACTTTTGGAGCAATTTATAGAAGGAAAATGAACAACCTGTCAGAACTAAATTAAAAATTTTATAACTTTTTATTTATGCTATTTCAGGACTAACCATTGAATTCGATCCTAGACATGGATATATATTTTAAACTTATTCTGATTTCAACTGGAGAAAAACAATTTTGTGTGACTTCAGAGCGAAAAATCTGAAAATCCTACCATGTCAGAAATAATGCTATAAAATCTCAAAAATTTCCAATCCTGCAAAAAACTCTATGGATATAAATCTATGGATATGTAGTAATCAGAAAATATATAGGTTTAGTGTACTTGTGAAAAAATTAAATGGGTAATTGCGATGCAAAGTTGCCAGTCTCACTGCGCACCCACCTTAATGACCTTCCTGATATTTTGATCCTCAATGTGACCCCGTTAAACCATATAATAAAACTCTTAACTGTCTCTTATACGCAGATGATTTAAGATTACTGTCTTAAAGTGTATCTGGATTACAAAATTGTCTCGACTTGCCAAATAAATATTGTATAGAGTGGAATATTATTTTTAATGTTCAAAGATATAAAATTATGACCTTTAACAAGTCTGGCCGAAAAATAATATGTTATTTCAGCATGGGAAGTGATGCGTAAGAAGTAACTAACACATATCATTGGTTAGAAAAAATAAATAAATCCTATGGTTCATTTACAAATGCTTGAAGTGCTCAGCAGCAAAGCGCACAAGGCTATCGACAGACTTAAAAGATTATTTTTCATACAGATATATGTATTAATATACTATTACGTTTATTTCATACTGTGATATCTCCAATCCCTCTGTATGCTTGTGAAATGTGAGCACCATATATGATGTCACCTATCAAACGTCTTGGAAACAACGGGATAGATGAGTATCTAAAATATCCATTTCAGAAGGTCCAGTTAAGCGTCCTACGTTTCTGTTTTGGGGTACATAAAAAGCCATCAAATATAGCAGTACTTCGTGAATTGGGAGAATACCCGATGGTGTTACAAATATTCAGTCTAATGTGTAAAAATTGGTTAAGAATAGTTTATATTAAACCAGATTCCCTATTTTATGATACCTTTCTCCGTAATGCGAAAAATATATACACTGACAAATTTAACTGGTCAACGAGTATTCGGGACACATTATGTACTTTTGGTTATCAAACAATATGGGAAAATATCGGACTATTAACAAACGACTTTCCAGCATTCAAATTCAAGAGTAGAAGTAAAGAATATTTCAGGCAACAATGGAAAAGAGATATGCAAATGAACTCAGACTCCGATGAAAAGCTACGAACATATACCACATTCAAAACTCATTTCAAAATGGAGAACTATTTACTTGATATAAAAGATCGAACTTTAAGAAAGAACATTGCACGATTCAGAATTAGTGGAAATAATTTGAAAATTGAAACAGAAAGACACAGAAGACCTCAGAAAACACCTTTGGTTAACAGAATTAATAAGAATTGTAGTATTTTAGAAGACGAAACGCATGTGGTACTTTCCTGTTCTAAATTTAACTGTCAAAACAAAAATAATATTTAAAAACTTGTCCGATATTTCCCAACATTTTTAACTTCAATTTCATCACGGACCTTAATAATCGTGATACGATAAAATTATTAGTAAATTTCTTCTTTGAAGTCACAAAGAACAGTGGATCATTCTAAAGCAATTATGAATTGTTATATCAGATGAACGGAGTGTTCGTTTGATTGATATATAAACTGGCTTTTTTCCTCTCTCTCTCTCTCTCTCTCTCTCTCTCTCTCTCTCTCTCTCGGACATGGTAATGTGTTGTACGTGCATTGGGTCATGTTGTATTTGTACATGTATCTGCGTGTATTGTGTGTATTTTTGCAAAATGTCGATATTGCTGTGGATGTAGCAAAATAAAGTTCAGTTCATGACAACACTTGCCCTGATACACAACGCCACGTGTGGCAGCAATTTTATCCATATCCCCTAATAAAAATACACATGCCTACCAGTAACACGCGCATACTATCATCATGAGTATAATGCTTTCCTTTGTTTGATCATAATGACCTGGAATGTGTAGCTCTGTCACTATGCGTTCTAGAGTATTCCATCTTCTTTTTTTGGGGGGGGGGGGGTCTGTACAGAATGGTAGTCTGTGGTTTTGGTGTCTCAAACACAGGTGGTTTCATGCCAAATCTCAATCAGGAGCTCTACTAATTCCACTTGTTGTTGACTTCAGGCCTACATGTGTTTCCCGTATTACGATGCTTCTGATACAGTTGCCATGACAGCACACATGTGATGCCAGGATAAACTCTCATTGGCCAGTTTGGCTCAACTTGTTGCACGAAATAGACTTTCAGTCTATCTGCAGGCAACGTATTAAAAATAGTGCAACTTTTGTGTAAAGACACAACACCCAAGCAACTTTATTTTGTGGCGCAACTTGAGTGTTTCAGCAACAGTTGCTGCGAATATTTCTAGCATATAGGACGAAACGACCTTTCGGTGACGAGTACGACCTAACTACCAGTAACTGTCGATTGGGGTACCCCGCGATTTTTTTGTCATTACCGGGGTACCCGATAGCCATAAGATCAGGTTTTCATATTGCCGCAACGCATTGTCAACATTTATTCCAATGTTACGACTTTTCGCGAGATTCAAGTTGTTTCCGAATCATCTACGCTACTCGCTATTATTTTCTAAACAGTCCAAAATCTACGTCCTTTCAAAAAAGTCTCACGCAGGGGTCCATGTATGTAAAATGAACACCTTGTTACAAATTTGACTTCTTTATTTGAGTTAATTTTAATATAATCTCAGATTGCACCAGGTTGCATCACATAAGGTCCAATTTTGCAAAAAGTTTCTGCGAGAGGGAGGAAACACCCTCCCACCCCACTTCCCACCTCAAACACCCGCTTTGCGGGCTCGACTACTCTCTTACCCTGAGCGTTGGCAATGTCTACAGACATACCCTGAACAAAAAAATGACGTCAAAATTGTGGTAACGGCGCCCACTCAGTCTTGCTCTATTCTGATACATTACTTTATGAATGGAAGAAAAAAGGTGCAATTTTGACTTCTTGGTTAGACGTAGGTTATAATATACAATTCTTAGAATTCTCCCGAATTGAAACTCGGCAGCAATAAAATACGCGTAAAAAATATGATCCATTGTCTACTTCCAAAAGATGCATGGGTCTGCTTTCTTTGCAGTTCATTATTCTATATTTGAAATAAACACCAATGATGACATTCATAATGCCTGAGATTTCCTGACACAATGTTATAATGTTTTGCCGAAAAGGGAAACCAGATACATTTGCTACATTCTCAAAAATATTACGAAGTCTACAATCAATTACTGACAACTCTACAGCCATGGGGGCTTCAGTCAATTTAATATTCTTTGTTAGTTTAGTCAAAAGCGTATCTGAGCAAGTCTCAAAATTTGAGAGAGAAAGAGAGACAGGGATACAAAGAAAAAAAGCCAGTAAGATGCCCACAATAATATTGTGCATCATAGTCATTCTGAATTTTGTCTGTGACGTTATCCAACGTGTATGTTGCGTAGGCCCCAAATGTCACTAGAGCGCCCCAGATATTCAACATGGCGGACCTCCACCGTTAACCTTTTCTTGCTGAAACTCAGAGCGAGTCAAGAGCTATCATCAGCTCTTGCCGGCGCAGCGCCCTTAATCCGCGGCCAAATAAAGCCATTGATCTGGAATATGCCATCATAATAGATCATATCCACAATTCTCACCCAAAATGACATTTTATATCCGGGGCCTCTTTGGGCAAATTAAAAGGGCAAAGGATTCAGTTTATGTCGCAAGTAACTTTTATATCGAATTTCATGAGAGCTTATGAGTGGCAACACAAAACAATGATTTACTAAGTACTATTAACTGTAAATTTG
Source organism: Hermodice carunculata (assembly GCA_964020975.1). Lineage (NCBI taxonomy): Eukaryota > Metazoa > Annelida > Polychaeta > Eunicida > Amphinomidae > Hermodice > Hermodice carunculata. Next base: position 16,503,074 of record OZ026616.1, on the reverse strand, counting down.
AAAATACGGCATCCTACACATTTATCTGATAACACGACAGTGCTGATTTTCAACTTCAATGTCGATACAGCGATGAATAAATCATGCACACGTGACCATCTTTATTTTCGAATTTTAAAAGGTAATTTTTGCTTTCAGCATGGAACTTTGGTAAATAAAAAAACAGAAACAAAAAACACGACAAAAATAAACAAACAAACCCACCAACAAACAAACAAAAAAATGTGAACGAAGAAACCTGTGTCACCGATTCCTTACTTTGGGTTCTATCTTGAGATTTGCGAGTGAGCTTTTAAGTTGACCACGCAACTTATCTTCTCTGATCGACTCTGTTGACATAATCACGCAAAATTTAAAAATGTGTGACCAGCTTGTCCAACCATACCCTCGACTTTGCATCTTGAGACTACAAAACGAGAGGTGATCTGAATAAAAACGCGAAATCTCGTTGATCACCAGTACAACTGGTTATTTAAAAGTGAACAAAAGTCAAGGAATATTTTTTACAAACTTTGAAAATTATAATTAACATGAGGGACTGGAACCTATGTTCAAACTTCGCTGTTCTTTACCTCAGATTTTTGTTTTTGTTTTGTTTTGTTTTTGTTTTAGTTTTTTTTTGGGGGGGGTTCTTGCTTGTTTTTGTTTGTTTGTTTTTTTAACCAAACCCGCCATGTAAACAGATTATTAATTATGACTTGATATCAAGTAGAACCTAAAAATAAATGCGATTGCTGGCGTACAATTTTCAACGCATTATTCAAATGATCCAGAATGCAGCATAATATTGATATATCATCTTCCATGCAGGTGTGTTGAAATGATGGAACAACCCAATGCTGTTCTGCTAGCATATATTGCCATATTGTTTCCTGTTACAAGTTTACGTATTTGTATCAATTTATTTTACAAACAGGAGCAACCATGTCACATCTTCCGTGTAGTTTAGAGCAGAAACAAAACACAGTCCAATCGCTCCACGCTGCATAACACATGAAGTCACTGTTTATGTCTAAACATCTACTTTAATGAATCTCTACCATCGGGTTCGATGCAAAAAAATTTAAAATCCACGGCTTCAACAGCCAAACGAAATCAGCAGCGGAAAACCATCAAGCACATTTTGCAGCTTTAAATTCCCCTTCCCAGACACACTTTTTTTCTTCTTTATTTTTAAAGATGGCAGCCGCTTGTTTCAGAGGTTTTCAAATAGACTCTGCCTGTTGCCCAATGGTTATGGGATTATCATTTTAACTATGGTACAAATCTGTAGGTACCAATACTATAAATTATTTACCCAAGTATGAAAGCCCTATCTAATTTGAAACATGAAATCCCTAACTAATCTAGTTTTTATTACGCCACTCCGGAGTTTTTCTACAATGTTCATTCAAGCATGATGTGACCAATGAAGTGTGACAGTGATGGTACAAATCTGTACTGACCTTTGCTACAAATCGTTTACCCAAGTATTAAAATAAGTTTGTGACGCAATACGTGATCTCGTACTTTCGTAACCAGGAAAGTTCTGATACTGGTCTTTTCTCCATGGCTGAAAGCCATAGCTAGTGTAGTTAATAGTGAAATAATGCCACTCCGAAGTTTTTTTGTTGACGAACAATCAAATGTTTTTCGTGCCAGCATGCGAAGTAGACGCTGAAGCCTCGCGGAGACAGATCTTCTGACAGTGAGAGTGTTGAAATGAAGTCAAATTTATTGGGTGAATCAGCGTTGCACGTTTAGTTGGTCGCACTTGCAACAACATAATCATGACAATTTAACGTTACCTTTTTTAATTACATACTTGTGATACTGTCGTGATTCGTGACATGTTGATTCGTAATCGATCATGAAGAAAGTAGACGCCAGCCATTAAGAAGCCGTCACCCCATACAAATCATCCAATCAAGGGCAGTTTAATTATAAAATACTGTAAATTCACTTAATTTCGCTGAATTTATAATGTCGTTTATATCGTCGACGGTACAAACGCACGAAAATAAGGATATTGTAATGTTGTAATGAATCTGTATACGTTTTTTCTGTCCCCTTCATTCTTGAGTTCAATAGCAAGGAATTTGATAGGAAGCTAAGAAGGAGGGTAGAATAATGTATTTAACAGGCCGAAATTAGCTTCTGTCATAAAAGTAACAACTGGAGAAAGCAAAAAGTCATTCACTCAGTTTTAAAATATACAAAATATTAAACATAGAAATTTCATTTGCTTGGTTGAAAAAGTGTTATTTCTTGATGGTTGAGTAACATGACAGGTAAAAGTTCCCTGATCATGGTGGAGGCAAAGTTCTGTTAGGTAGCAACTGAGGGGACTAGAGCAGTTTATACATTTGAATATGAACACATGCTATCGATATGCACACAGGTTTCTGTTGCAACAGTGGAGACAAATCAATAGATGTGCTGCGTCGTCAAATTCTGGGATTTCAAATGCCAAGAAGGCAGTATCTTTTTTTAAATTTTGTAACCGCATCAGAGTACCCCCCATTTCCATGTGTGTTTTGCCTGGCGTATACATTTCGTCGAAATAAAGATCATGCTTCAGCTAGCGGAAACCTTTTCTTATGCTAATATGAAATGCGTTAAGCCTGTGCTGTGATGACTCCCAGAATGACGATTATGTGGTCGCCACTCCACACGTAAAAGAAAAAAAAAGCCATGATACTTCGGGTAATACGATACAGGTAGATTATAATGCAAAGCGGTGCCTGGGCATCAATCCGAACCTTTCATAAATCCAGTTGCCTATTTTGACCACCAGGATCGCACAACGATAGGCCTACTAGACTATAGGCCTTCTTTCCGAGAGACGGGATCATAACACAGACACAGATATCGAATGTGCATATGACACTGTGAAGATAAATGTTCGACACAGTTGAAGATGCCAAGTTGTTCTCGGATACACGGAAATTTAATATTGGAGAAATATTCGTAGATTTTTGGAGGCCCTGTCCCAAAGCTTCCCACATATATTAACTCTTTCAATGCCAACTGTGACTAAAGTCGAACTACTTTCGACGAATCGCTCTCAATTGTAATAAGGACGCTGGATTCATGTTCCTTGTGAAAAGGCTTTTCATCCAAGTACCAACATGCCTTTTGCTCTAGAGAATATAACGGTCCGGGTCAACACATTTCCTCGGTGCGCTTTGCGCCCAAAGCGGGCCAAGGAAACCTGTTGACTCGGTCAAAAAAGTGACACTCAAAGAGTTAAACTATGCAATCCAAGTCAAGGTATTTGGACCTGACTTGGTTATAATGGCACACCGTAACTATGTTAAATCAGCCCTGCGCGCGATGGTCGGGATGAGGTAGCCAAAGTATGTCACCGGCCGATTGCAACCTGTACAAACGTTGACCTGTCTGCTCATAACCCAATGTTTCCCGTGCGAATATAAAAAGTCAAGTCGTCAGCGTCACCCCACAGTTCTTTCATTCTGAAGACAGAGTTGCATCTTCTTTCTATTTTCCACAGCTAACTGAAACTAGTTTGGATCCTATGACTTCTGGTCAAATATTGTTACAACCTCACCAAGCTGCTACACGCGTCAAGGTATGGCCCGTGCTTGGCGTGTAACTGTGCAAAGTCTAAAAGGCTTACGCCATTTGGAAAGCAATATGATGATGAATCATATAAATCTGTTTGTCCCAACGAAATTGTTTTGTCTGTTAAAACCATTTATACAAACTTTATGTATATTGTGTATACAGTGTGCATGCCTGTGACCGGACTGTTTTATGTCAAGTGGCATATTAAAAGCATGTTTTTCAATGCCCTGTTCAATAACAGCCCCCCTGTGGTGTTTTAACACTGCTTTTTCGAAGTCATAAATACATATACAAACAAACGTCCATATATAGTAACATAGTATGTAAACAATATATGTCGCGTCCATAAACGATCTAGTTTATATACATAGGCTGCCGATCAACAATTTCTTTTATACATGTTTACCTTTTTTGAGGTTACTGGCCAGTTACGCCTTCCCCCAGCTGGCACATAACGTTTTTTAAAAACATTTTATAAAAAAAAGTGCACCAAAATATCATTATAACATGAAGTGTACGTTTAATAACATCATCAACTATTTTGAAAATGCTCTCTTAATATTGGGGAAAATGTTTTAAAACACTATTTAAAAAAAAAAAAACATTTTTGTAGAACGTTGAAAATAGGTTACTAACGCCATACACTTTAATGTTGAGACAACATTTAGCCAAATATTGTTACAACATCAAAATGATGTTAATGAGCCACTTGGGCAACTTGTTTTAAAAGAATATTGCATTAGATTCCGGAATACAAAGCTACCTGTGCTTTGTAATAAGGCGCTTTTCTGCTTTTACTTATTTAAGGGTTCGTATTTTAAATGATAACTTCATCCTTTTCTCTTTTGTGCGCTTTACTTTTACTGATATGATAAAATAAACGTTTCATACAAAAACGTGCGACTCCCAAAATACACCGTTTTGCTTTGACTGTTTGTAGAGACAGTACATTCGTTCCGGTGATCCGCAACAAACTAATCAAACATTTAGATTTGACTCTTGTGGAGTTTTTTTCCACGATGGTTGGAGGGCCAAGGTCTTATCATTCATGAACTGTGTGCACATGTCGACCTTATCCACCGTTGCTTGTTTTCCTGATATAATTTATATCAAGTGTACACTCTTAAGTGCCCCATTAAAGTATATAGATTTTGTATGCATTTGCATATGTAGTAACCTATAGCATATGAGAGTTTTGTATGATAGCAGATTTTCCAATTAAGAGCGTGCCTACTTTGCTGTGTACGACGCATGCAAAAAGTTTGGCAGTGAAGTGCACCAGGGTCGTTAAGTAGGGCCGATACCATATGTAGATGATTACATTGGGAACCTGCCAAAAGACAAAACACCAAATCACGCGCATTCTAAGTTTGAACAATACAGATATCTTTTCTCATTGCATGCCCCCACCCCGATGTAATGTGGTCTCGAAAAAAGGGTAGGTATAGGCTCCCTGGACGCCTTTATCTCTACATTCTATATGTACGCTTTTCCGTAAAATCAGGATAAAATTGTACACTTTGCTAAAAGATGGAATCAAAATTCCACATTTTTGTAGAAAAAAAAAACAGATAGATTTTCTGTTCATGCAGTGTGAAATTCAGCCAAATTTGCATATTTTTGGGGTCTGAAAGCAAACCATTTTTCTGAAATGTTAAAGGGTATCAATATTCAAGACTGAGTGAAGGAAACGGGGATGCGTGGGTCAAAATCTGTGCGTGGTACAAAATAAGGGTCATTCCCGTGGTGCCTTTAGCGCTATGGTTTGTTTCATATATTTTTTTCTTCTGGAACCTGCAAGTGAAGCTTGTGTTTAGAAACAATAGTTCTGGAATGTTTATTGAGAAACACGTATATCTGCAATGATACCTATGAAGTGTGCCGTGTCCATGTGCTCCACCAAATACTGAGTATATAAAAAGAGACCTACCTCATGCTCTAGTGTACGGGCCGCTGCAGTGCGCGCTGCGCATGCAGGCGCGTGCTGGGCTTGTGCCCACCCCAGGGCCGAGCCATCACAAGCCCCATACGCATCCTTATGATATTCACATGTCACTGGTACTCCATACAAACTTTACTATTCCATGTAATTTGCATGATCATATGGAGTTTACAGGTCGCTTCGTCGACCCTTGGGATTTATTATGCAGGTAACAGTTGAAGGATGGGCCTATCGTGGAGATCGACAGGACAAAATAAACCTATATCATCTACCTGATCAGATGAAACGCTGGGAGGTCAATATTGTAAACACTCGAGAGTAGAAAGGAAGTTTAAGATAACCTATTATGAACAAGACAAAATATTGAAGGTCAGGCTGGAGTGGAGTCATATATGTATACCAGGCAAGTAGGACTACATCTAGGCCAGGACTTCAACATGTGCTCTGCCAAATACATAATATATGATGTGTACATGTGCAAGCAAGATGCGACTCCCAGCTGCGAAAGCACTTATTTAAGCCTCCCCCATTGCGCGATTGGCTTATGGGACCTTTGGTGTTGCTGTCTACAACTGTTTGCACAAACTTTTATTTATTTAATTATTATTTTTTTTTATTCGTCTTTAGTCGGACCTCCAGGCTACAAAAGTCCATACTCTATATTTCTTTTTAAATTTGTACTTTGCAGTTCTTCCCTAATTTTCTCTTTTATTTTCTTTGTTTTTGTATGTTTTCTTCCGATCACTTTTTTGCCTCGTAAGTCACTGTTCATCCAAATTGTCTGGCCTTCATAAATGCCCTCGCATTATAAATATATACCCATACTCAACTCCAGCACCGAAAATATTACTAATATTAGCGTGCTTGATCTAGTTTTTAGGCCATAACCTACTTATGTAGAAATACATTGCCAATCGGCATTTGAAAACATGAATCTAAAACTAAGCTTTATTTTTATACCGTTAGTGAAATTTGAGTAACCGATATTCTTTTGGAGTCCTTGCTCCCCGTAAACCGAAAATTAGTTCAGGTACCTTCCCATCAGATTTGGAAAAGATACAACCAGAAGTTTTGGAGAAGGATTAAAAAAGTCACAAGAACTTACCAATCTGACATTCATGAAGCGATGCACAGTGCTTTCCTTTCAACAAAATAAGGTCTGAGAGTTGTCGGAAGTGTCCCCATGCAATTTGTGAGAAATTATTTCAGTTGTTTTTGGAGAAGTGTCTTCAAAATTTTAAATAGAAGAAACATAGAAATTCATCAAAAATTGAAAACTCGAAAACTCTTTTGTAGATACTCACCTACATTTCCTGCAAATCTGACGTTGTAGCCAACTTTTTTTGGAAACAGCAGGAACATGTAGTAACACTATTGTCCCCATAAATAATATATTGAAATACTGATACTCATTAGTCATTATCTATTTCAAAGGTAGTTGAAAATTAGGAAATGACAACGGCATCACGTAGACCTGTGCGTTCGTGGAGACAATGCGTGGTACATTACGCCCATGTTTGGTGAGAATAAAAGGATGCAGTTTAAGAAGAAGCACTTAAAGATTACAAAAACACACAATTTCATTAAATTGATGAAAATTGCGACGTGTTGGAAATTAAGGTACATAGCTACTCAACTATGTATTCAGGTGATTTTGCTGGAGTATGTGCTTTTAACAACTCCTCCTCTCTCATTCCAAAAAAGCAGCCCACAAATTCATAAGGTTAAAAAATAGCGTTTAGAGTACGGCTTACCCTCGGCGCCCACAATCTTTTTTATTCTCAATTAAGCCTTTTTTTTTCTTGGAGACTTTGTAATGAAATACTTTGCATACAATTTCCATATTGCTGTCTATGAAATGAAGGGGCACTTTTGAATGTGTGTTCTTGGGGCAAGTTCTGGTGACAGAGACCACTTTGTTGTGCGTCACTCAGTCGGCCATCAAATAAACCCTTCAAAAGTTTCAGAATCAGAATCAGAATCAGATTCAGATTCAGATTCAGATTCAGAATGAGAATCAGAATCAGAATCAGAATCAGAATCAGAATCAGAATCAGAATCAGAATCAGAATCAGAATCAGAATCAGAATCAGAATCAGAATCAGAATCAGAATCAGAATCAGAATCAGAATCAGAATCAGAATCAGAATCAGAATCAGAATCAGAATCAGAATCAGAATCAGAATCAGAATCAGAATCAGAATCAGAATCAGAATCAGAATCAGAAGTTTCATAAAGTTTCATAAAAAAGGTTAATAAATACAAAGAGGGAGCTAGTTTTAAATAGGAACCTGTTCCATCATAAGATGCATCTCTGACAAAAATGTGGGAAAGCTGTGGTCAATATTTTTTTAGATATCGTGGTAACGTCGTGAGGGTTGACGACACTCAGACAGCCTTCAAATAAATAAATTTAAAACTTCATAAAAAACTTTAAAAATAATCAGAAGAAGCTGGTTTTTAATAGGAACCTGGTCCATCATAAGGTACGTCTCTGACAAAAATTTGGTAAAGCTGCGGCCAAATTTTTTTTTTTTTTTTAGATATCGCGGTATATCGTCCAGGGTGGACGCCATACATGAACAGTTTCATAAAAAGTTTTAAAATAATCAGAGGGAGCTGGTTTTAAATAGGAACCTGGTCCATCATAAGGTCCTTCTGTGACAAAAAATTGGTACAGCAACAGTTAATATTTTTTTAGATATCGCGGTAACGTCAACAAGACGGACGGACAGCCGGACGGACGACGCAGGGGACGACCATACCCTCCGGCACTTTTCGTGCCGAGGATAAAAATTCACCAAAGCGGGACACATAACGAAAGCCGGTGGACCCCACCCAAGGCGTATCCCCAGTAGATATAGGAAGGACCTGAACTGTTTCAGTGCCAGGCTTTGCCTGTGACAACGATTTTCCACGGCGCTATTTTGGCCTCAATGGACCAAAGCGCCCCGACGAAAGTTGTAATGAATGCCCATTCGATTCGTAGGCGCTGTGTGAAACAAGGCATGGTGGTACTTGAGTGAAAGGTCGGTTTTTAAGGAATATGAATCTGGTCTCGTTATCTAAATTCAAAGCAAATCGACACTGGTCGGGATAGGTCATGAAAGAGTTACGTTTAGGTGAACGACTGATCAGCTGAGCTTCAAATGTACATGTGCCATAACATGTTGGCCTTGTCATGCAAGTTAGGCGTTGACTTATGTTTTGTAAAGTATTTTGTTTTTAACTTAAATTAGATTTACGTAGAGTGGGATACGTTCACATGTCGGCCTATCAATAAAGGGACATTATATTCGCTTAAATTTTTTAACACATCAGCTCGGGATGTTTGTATTTGAAATATAAACATGGTGCCGCCAGTTGGCAGAATGATTTCTCCGGGGATTAATGGCACCGAAACAGGTCTTGCGGTGGTTCCCAGATGATGGCCCGATTTTCTAAGAGGGCTTATAAAAAAACTTTTTTTTCCAAATTTCATATTTTATGAATGACTTTTTCCTTATACGAAATAAAGTGTTCTAATGATTTAGAACTTTACTGTTATTTAGTGAGTGGTATACGGAATAGGACTTTGCTCTTTGATTAATATCGGACTTGAAAGTGTTCAAACGGTACTTGGGCTTACAGTTTTGGGTTTTTAAAGTTTTTCTTTTTTCAAAAGTGGCTAATAATTTGTTTGGTATTTAGTAATGGCTGTGCAATTCGGCCAGGAGTAGAGACGCTAACTGGATTTGTACTGCCGTTTTCCACAATTGTTATGCTTTCCGAGATTGTTTATTTTTTTATTTATTCAATTTCCTTTCACCTTTTTAGGAGAATATCATGTATATTTATATTATATATTACCTCCTGTCACAACGGACAAATTAAGTGCAATATTAAGGAATCTCACTAATAACTGTCAATAGACCGTCCGCAAAGCTGATCAGAGTCCATGAATTCGCAAATATAGTATGCTATTAAACAATATGATAGTTTAAAAAAGTCATGATTGCCACATCAGCAATGACGTCATGTTTCAGTCTGGAGCAAAGGTTTGCCCCCTGCTGACAAAAAAAAAAGACAGAAATCCCATTTTAATCTGCAGCCAGCGGCACATGTGGTGACCATAAGGTATCTAGAGAAGGTGGGTTCTTTTCCGAATCATGAATGGTCCAATGACATTATCCATATCTATGAAACCCCAGAACCGTCTAGCAAAAATATGACCACTTGTCCTACATACTTGACGGAGAGAACAATGTCACATTTATTTTCAAGTTTATTGTCGGTAAGATATTTCAGGACAAGTATATTTGCAATGACATAAAACAAACTGGAGACAGCACTTCTGACAGGAATTCTTGTGTAATTACTTGAATCACTCATGAGGTCAACGTAAAATCGTGTACAGACGACATAGGATTCAAATCGTGTTTAGGCCTACCTTGTTCTGTACAGTTCTGCGAGATCGGTCAAAACGGCTGATGCCTAACAACACGAAAGCTCAAAGAATCCACACAACAATACATTATACAGGAAACTTTTGAAAATAGAAAGTATGATGTTAATATCATTAATTAAGATATGATAAAAAAAAATATTGGTACTGGTGGGGTACTAGCATTTTTGGGACGCTACCTTGTTTCATGCTACAATATAAAACATAGGGGCCTATATCTGTTCATGTAGGTTGAAAAGAAAAAGAATCTGAATTTAATTTAAACTATTTTATCGAACGTTATAGAGAGTTTTAATTTTATTTCAGTTTAGTTAAGCGTCGTGATATATTTCCAACAGCAACAGTTTCAACATGTGTATTTTCATTCTGAAGGAATTATTAGTAATTATTCGTCACAATGAGAACCTCTTGTATAGACAAGGCCTTTCTTTATATAAATTACTGGCTTTTCGCCACCTTTTAACGATCTGGTTTTCACTGCATTAGTTAATATGTGTGTATAATGTGTAATAATCTGCCTGTGGCTTAGCAACATGAACACGGAGAAACCTGTTAGTCAGGCGGATGGTAACGTCGGTAATAACATTATGAAAGTGCTGCAGATATGGTGCTAATAAATCTTTGTCAAATGATAGAGAAAGTTGATTTCTGAGAGTCATCATTGTTTGAAGAATTTTGTGTAAACAAGATTTTTTAGTATAATTAAAGAGACAGAATGTACTAGATGTTAACCTTCATCTTCGAAGTTTGATATGAGATGTAGCTGTACATATAGCCTAGTCTCGGAGAAACTTTTTTGTGTTGTATAGGCCTATATTAAATATCTTGGTCACACATTCTTAAGTACTTTGGTTTGGATACTAAGCGTCCGATTGGATCTTTATGACAAAAACCAACAAGATAACATGGTAGTTCTATAAATCTGTCTGTGAAACTTACTTCTACAGCCCAAGTATTTTTGCTTTCTGTTACATACAGCACAGCTTTCCTGCGAGTACATTATTACTTATATACAACTCCTTGTTTTTGTCTCATCTTAATTATTCAATTTTAGCCTTGGTATATTCCTGGGATCGTATTCCCAACATTCAAAAGTCGGTAATACGGCTCATTCGTCATGAAATATTATTATGCCCATACTAATCCGCTGTTTAAATAACTGTTAAAATTACAAAATATATATATATATATATATATATATATATATATATATATATATATATATATATATATATATATATATATATATATATATATATATATATATACATATACTGAGAGCTCTGACATTTTGTTACGGATATACCTAAGAACCAGCTATCTGAATATTTAAAGTATTATGCTTGTCTCATCCTGACAAAACAAGGAATAGAACTATTCCACAACTTCCTATCCCGAAACTAAATAAAACTAGTAACTGTTTCTGACATTATATCCCTACTCTTTTGGAAAAAAACACGCCTCCTTGTTTTTTGGATAAAGTACATACACATCCAATGGGTGGATATTCTTACACCAATTCATAAACTTTTGCCTCAGATAATTGCTATGCTTGTGCACGTTGATATTTGCATGTGCTTTTCTGGATTTTATTTTCTACTTATGATATCTAGTTTTGTAACCAGCACTCTACGTGGCCCCGGTGTCAGCGCTTTCAAATCCTTACTGGGTCAATCTGACTTGCTTGTTTAAACCAAAGGGATTTTTGATGTAAGGTCAAACTCTCTATCGCCATATTTCTGCAGTTTGTATTTATGTTACGGACTTTATGTACATATTGTCAAATAAATACAGTTCTGAGTTCGGCAGGCACACACACGATCGCTTTTACTCTTTTAGTTGGCTTCCTGGATACTAAAGCCGCTGCAGTGCAGGCGGTATGCTTGCGCATAATCGTGGGCCTATTCCATTCTTTAACTGCACCCTGCACATCCATTGACAGGCCATACTCTTCGACTGGCCCAGTGATGCATCATCTTTTGTACTGTGACAAGCTTCAGCATCCCACAAACATCTTTAGATCAGACATTGTCGTCATCTTTAAGATCCATTGGCATGTGTTAAGGATCTAAAACAGAAGCCTCGTGGCAGAGGTCCTGTGCTTTACCCCTCGCAGCAGAGATGCTTTGCTGCGTGATCGAGACCTGGCCCTGAAGGCGAGCCAGCTTTCACGAATCTACCGCTTCAAAACATGACGGCTTGATGCGCATTCAAGTCATCTTCAAAGCCATGATCCAGACCTAGCTCTTCTGTCTTGAGCGCCAGACAATTTTCACGCCTGAAAAGTGCCTTGCTTTCTGAGCATGCACACTTGAGAGCTTAAATTAACTGGTTCCAACAGCCGTTTTTGCCCGACCAGAACGCGGTTGCCCTTAGTCCCTGCACAACATTATAGGTCTATAATAAATATCACTGTATATTTGATGATTTTTTTCTAATTTTTGAAGCCTGCATGGGTCTAATGATTGCCTTGGCTTCAGGCGTACACTTGCTAATTTTTTGTTACGGGACCAATATTATATACTATCGTCTCGCTCTGGTTCCGCGAGGTAAGTTTCACTAAGGGAGCTGAGTGCTTGAGCGCGAGGCAAGTTTCACGCGTGAAGAAGACCTCACCATCCAGAAAGCTTTAAAACCGCTTGCGAGGTCTTTAAAGGAAGGTTGTTATAATGCTGCAGCTCAAACGTTCCTCTTTGAAACTCCCGACAGAGAGCGCTGATATCCAAAGGCGCAACGAATATGGTTCCAACACTCACTCATACAATTGCATCTTGTCAACTGTGAACATGGTGTGACATTTTCGGCTTGTAAGAAACCAACCCTTATTGCTAAGATAGTCCACACAAGGTGTCGGGTGATGAGGAAAAGTACCTTCCCTTGTCCATCACTTGTTGCTGTGTACCGGAATCAAGTGTCTAGAAATTGTGGTGCTTTTGCCAGAATTGTGGATTATTTAAAAAATTTGACGAGCTGCTTCTTACTAACATTACAAAGATGCCCATAAATGTCTCATTTCATTCTTGTACAACATAAAAATTCCCTCCCTTCATGGTGGAAATTAACACCTTGTGCTATACGCGACAAACACATGTCTGTGGTGGACCCCAATTTTCTCATCAGTGGTAGACCCAATGAGACAATTTACTATCATTGACATATAAGCTTGTAACCTTTCTCCTGATGAAGCTGCACTTTTGTTTATGGTGCACAGTGACGGTTATTCGTTTCACACAATATGAATGTAGTGCTTCACAGGCACATTGAATGGTGGAAGAAGCCATAAGTACCAGTAAGTCTCACTTACCAAATTCGACTAGGAACATGGCATTACGAAATTGGTGAAACGAAAACATCCATTGAACAGCGCTTCGTGTATGTCATCTTCCGCATCTGTTTTCCGCCTTCGGTGAGGTTACATTTTAGCGTGGGAACTCGTTGAGGACTCAAGTTTCACCTCAGGTAATGTTACTATACAACACCATAGATCATTGGAAACAAAAGAAAAGAAAAACATTTGTGAAGGTCAATGCAATGGTCAAAAGTTCATGGCTAAGAATAAAAATCTACTGTCTGCATATGTTACAATCGTGGATTGTGCAATTATCTGAATGCTGTTCAATGTAGTATGCATGGTTTTGCATATCTGGTAAAGAATGGGTAAAACTTTTCTCAGCAATATATGGAGGAGTGTCTCTTAAAATAGGAAAACAGTACCTGATACCAGAGGCTGTTTTAGATCTATTTGGAATTAGAAGCCGAGGTATATGTCTATTTGTCGTTTGATACGTATGACTAACTGGTGGTAAAGCAAAAATACCATTAAAATGTTTCGGGAACACCGTCTGAGAATATTTGAAATAAAATTTCAAAGCTTTCACTTTAAACAAACAAGAAACTTTCAGAATAGGGAATGATTTAAAGAGTGGATCTGTGTGGGAATTGTATTTTTCGTGGCACAAAAGTCGGACAGCTGATTTCTGAAGCTTGAAAATACGATCACACGTGTGACCCCAAGCCAATACAGAATAGTTAAGGTAGGGTAAAAATAATGAATTATACACGAGCAACAAGGTTTCTGTTGGAAGATAGCTGTGAAGTCGTTTAAACATACCTATTAACTTTGATAACTTATCGCCAATTTGATTCGTGTGATGTTGCCAACTTAATGACTCATGAATACGTGAACGAAAAAAAAAACAAATACGGATATTCTTGATATTTGTTTATTCTTCAACATTATATTTAAGTCTAAATCTAATCTTTGAGAAAAATTATAAATCGTGTATTTAGTTTTGACGACATTCAAAGATAATTTATTGGTCGCCAGGCAATCATAAACTTTCTGCAATTCTGTGTTTACAGCCTCTGATAAATTACCGCTTGCGTGCGAATGAGACCACTGAGAAAAAGTAAAATAACAAGGGAAAGAAAACTAGAACATACATCATCATACACAACATAATGTGATCTATCTGTAAGGTCACCTTTAAACCAATTCAAGGAAATGACATTTATACCGTAATAACTTAATTTTCGAAAAAGAATATTGTGATCTAATGTGTCAAAAGCCTTAGAAAGATCCAAACAGAAAGTAATAGGCAGTTGATCTAAATCAAGAACTTTGCCAAAGCAACTGTTTTGGTGGAATGTAATGTTCTAGATCCATGCGGGCTATTGTTAAATAATTAAGTAATAAAATAATCATAATTATAATCGTTTATTTACTACTTTTTGAAATATTTTTGATAAGGCGGGAAGGATAGAAATAGTTCTATAATGACCCAACAAAGTTTTTTCACCTTGTTAAACAATTGCCAATCTTTGGCTATATTCAATCTGTCAGGAAAAATCTCTGTGGATAAAGACTGATAAACAATTAATGCAAGCAGCTTTGAAAGGGAAAACATAGGCCTTTCAAAAGTTTAATTGATAAATCATAATGCCCAGTTCTGTATTTTGCTTCGAAAATTGTAAAATTAAATTTTACAAAATTTTAGTCGGGGGGTGTCTTTCTTTAGTTTGGGAAAGAATATTGTATAAACATTCATAATTAATATTACGGTTACTAGTTAAATCAGGGATTAAGTGTCCCATTATGTCAATGTTATTCATAGCATCACAGAACACTTTTACTGACTTACTATCACTAGTAGCTACTTTAACATATTTTTTGTTCTTGTGTATTTTTACATTCTGATGTAGGCATGTAAAACAAGGAAAATGGTCTAAACAGTGTGTAAAATTTGACAGGCATGATTTGGCGATATATGATGTTTTGGAGAAAATGTGATCTATTCATCTGGCACGTCTTTCTGACAAACAAGTCGTGAGAGTTTGGGAATAAGATTATCGGTGAGCATATTATCGAGGCGATCACAAAACTTTTGTCTCGAGTCAATGTTTAAAAGATTTAGGTTAAAGTCGCCAACCACAATTATATCCGATGTCTCTTTTCATGACATATCTATAATTGGGGTAATGTCATTTACAAAATGTTGAATATCTTCGTTTCTGTCACGAGGAGAACCGAATATATTGCACAGAGCAACTGTTCGTGATAAGCCATTTCCTATAATATCTACAAACTAACCTTCCAAAAAATATTTGGTGAATAAAAATTTCTAATGCTATACTGAAACAAATCATGTAAACATACTGCTGGGGAAAAAAGAGATGACACCCCCACAGGTTTAACATGGGCCGCTCTAAAGATGCCTTTATACGGAAAATATGGGTGTCGCATGGACTATTATGTAACATCAACAGGATAGCTTAGGGTATGCCTGAGCAGTCACACACATAAAAATGTCCTGAAAACAAGACAACAGCCAGAGAGGTGCGAAAGTGTGCCTGGTGTTGGGGTGCCTATGGCTTTACAAAGGGGGCCTGGCACTACTGGGACTAATGTGAATCCACTATGCCACTGCGTACGGGTCACTCACAACTGTCTGAATTTGACAGGGGCTGAATCACTGGGAAGTTGGACGCTGGCTTTTCCGAACGGCAGGTTGCCAGGATAATGGGATGCCCCAGGCCATGGGTAAAAAAGTGGTTGGACCATTTCCAGGCAACCAGAGGATGCAAGAGGAAGGCTGGATCTGGGCAACCAAGACTGTCAGAAGGGACAGATGACCGTCACTTGATCCAGTATGTGAAGAGGCGCAGGTTTCTTTTCACCGAAAGGTATCGCCAGCAGTGGCACCAGGCATGCAGGATCAGAGCATCACTGTTTATCATTAACAAGAGACTAGTGTCGGCCAAACTGAAGTCATACCGCCCTGCCACTCGCATCCCCGTCAGTCCTGCACACAAGACACGACGGGTACATTTGTGTGAGGAACATGCAGCCTGGACCAGAAATCAATGGAAGAGCATAATGAGGTCAGATGAATCCCGATTCTGCTTGGATTTCCAAGATGGAAGAATAAGGGTTCGACGAATGCCTTCCGAGAGGTTCGTAGAAGGATGTATGGCTTAACGTGACCGTTACAGAGGAGGCAATATCATGATGATGGGGGCAATTAAAGGAACAGGGAGAGCATCTCTCATCAGGGTAAACGGGATACTAACAGACCAGTGCTACGTGGATGAGATCCTGTCCACAGTTGACGAATGGGTCCAACAATATAGAGTACTGTTTCAACAGGATCACGCACGACCACACACTGCCCAAGTCAGCATGTAGTATCTACAGCAGCACAAAATCCCATTGTTGCCATGGCCAGCCCATTCTCCTGACCTGACCCCCATCGAGCATTTGTGCGATGTGCTTGGCCGTCGAATCAGGGGTGAGTTTGAAGAACCGGCAGCCACACTGAACCAACTGGGATAGAGGCTCACAGACCAGTGGAATCTAATTCCCCTGGCTAAAATCACCAAGCTGACAAGCAGCATGCTAAGGCGCACCCAAACTTATTTACATAAGCGTGGTGTTAACACCCGCTATTGCTGCATGCAGCCTCCCAACAACAACAACAACCCAAAGGTCCTTTTAAGGACCAACATTTCCTCCCAAAAGAGATGTGAAAAGCAATGGTATAATAAAGTAGACATACTTCAAACACACATCATCATAACAAGTGTATAGTGTTGAACAGGGGATAACATCTTTTTCCCCAGCAGTATTCTAGTATATCGTTTAGCCACCATGTGAACTGCATGTGGGACGCAATGGTATCGCTACATAATTCTCTAGTTCAAAACATGATATATCTTGTTCCGACCATGTCTCTTAAAGATAGATAGCACTGAGTATAAAATCGTCATTAGCAAGCCCATGAAGTAAAATTTTAAATTCACCAAATTTAGCATTAATATTACGAATATTTAACGTTAGACTGAAAAATCATAGTCATGCAATCTTAAAAAAGTCAAACAAATGTTCTTTTATATATATATATATATATATATATATATATATATATATATATATATATATGTATATATATATATATATATATATATATATATATATATATATATATATATATATATATATATATATATATATATATATATATATATATATGATGATTTAGATACAAAAAAATAGCATTTTCAACATCTTCAGGGTGAGATAATATTTAAATCATGACGTTTGGCCCCTCCGAAAAGTTCGAGAACCTCGTTCTCTATATCATTTTCACTCATAATATGAAAAAGGAGGTAACTGTTGATGTCCAATGACTATGAAAAGATAAATTCGCACAGTTCAGTAACATAGGCACACGTACGAAGTACTTGAGGAAAACAAGCTCTGAAAATAATAGATAACGACAAAAATGAAAACATACGTAGAATTGTTGGAAACATATGATCAACAGAGTCGAGTTGAACGTGTTCAAAATATGTAAATGTATCCCACATTAAGGGGCGACTGATGACGCTGCTTTTGTACTGTATGCGTAGGGACATAAACGATCCTCGCGCCACAGGGAGCCGGCGAAAGAAAGAACCGGCTTACTGGAGTCAGCACGTGGACCTTGTATCCGTTTGTCACTGACGCAACATGAACACTCGAAAACAGTCTTCAGGTCCAGAGCAAGGTAGTCTTTCTGGAGAGACTGCTGACTTATCTTTGGGTGTCTGGAATTCTGACCTGAAATAAAAAGCTGTAAATAAGGCCATGTTTTCAGGGATTTATCTTGGATTTTTTCTTCACATCGTCCTGGAGACAGCGGCGCTGGTTCATCAGATCTTTCTTCGGTCCTCTAGTGATGCCGGGAGGTCGGTGACAGAGATATCTTGTCAGGATGGTTACGCAGGTTACGCACGCCTGACAGCCACAGATTACGGTGGTCCAGGTCCAGATATATTACACACACACACACACACACACACACACACACACACACATATATATATATATATATATATATATATATATATATATATATGTGTGTGTGTATGTGTGTGTGTGTGTGTGTGTGTGTGTGTACTAAATTCTGTGCAAATATGAAACCGTTTTTGAAAAATGCATTTTGAATGTGCTCAGTTAAGTTCTCAAAACACCCAGGGAAGGACGAAGTAATATTAATCCTTATCTTGTTGAATTCACATGTAGACCAACTGAACAGGTTTAGCTTGGCGTGAGCTAGCGGCCTGAAAAGGCTCAATTTGTGGTCAAACGTTCTCCATTAACGAGTGATGAGCAAACAATTGTCGCTTTTTAACGAATAAATACTACTGTACGTGTCACTTGTTGCCTTTTCAAGCAAATAAAGAGAACTTAATGACATTTTTGAGAAACTTGACTGTGTGCACACATTTTGAATACGAATTCTCGTCTTTTCACAAGAGATCTCCAACATGGATTCAGTGAGATGCCACAACGGGACCCATACTTCTTACGATTGATTGCTGGTGTACGCTTTCGCTGCACATTTCTTTGTTGTACAGAAATTTTTGAATGTCACAAAGGCATTTAACTTACAGCTTTGTTGACAATTTTCTTAAATGTTCCATATTTTGTAAGTACTTTTAGACAAGGTCATGGTTGAAAAAAAAAATCATATTGATAGTTCTAGAAGACCGGAAAAGCGATGGAGAATAAAAGCAAATGTGTGGCGGTTTCTATGAGCGTATCAAAAACCGCATTATTTTCCGACAGGTGGTGTGCTGTTGAACCAACGAGAGTCACGGTCTTAATGAGGAAGCTTCAGGGCTCTAGTAATATTAGCAGCCAATGGAAGATGAGCACAACCAGTTCTTGGAAACAGCTTCTAAACATTCATTAATCCATAAAACTATTCATGTGAGGGTTGTTAAAATTTATATGTAACCCTACGAAACGAATTGCAGTGTAAAGTACTCACTCTTGGTAATTCCAACTTGAAAACATTATTGTTCGGAATAGAAAGAAAATGATTTTCAAAAAGTCAAAATGACGAAATTTTTGAAGCAGTACATAAGTACATAAAATTATCTGGCAGATTTAAAACGTGATCCTATTTTGGTAACTGTGTTCATGGAGTACGACTCCTTCTATTTGTACCAATGCTCACGCATCACTTCTTTTCCCTTCCGTTTTCATATTTGTGGTCCTGTGCGTGACCTATCTGTGAATTGGTGTTTACAATATCTATGTAGCCTTGTCTTCTTTGTACAAGAGGCCCTCATATAGGCTGGTGAGCCTGTCGGCCAATTGTGTTAATAAAATATGTTTAAACCAAAATTTATATTGTTGTTTTTTTTTTTGTTTTTTTTTTTTTTTTTTTTTGTTTTTTGTTTTTGTGTTTGTTTTTTTTTTCTGTTTGCTTGTTTTTTGAGGGGGTTGCATTTTGGGGGGTGTTTTTTGTTGTTTTTTTGGTTTTTTTGTTTGTTTTTTTTTGTTCTGTTTTTGTTTTGTTTTTGTTTTTGAATTTTTTGGTATAAACCGAAATCTTAACAGATTAATACTGGTTAAAAGTCACTAGCTTGTGATATTTTTCTTCTACGATGATGTTGCCTTCTCTCAGACAAAATTTTTTTTTTTTTTAAATGATCTTAAACATCAAAAATTTCTCTTCGACAGGTCTCTATTTGTAACTTATGACTGGGGTATCTGTATCTTGCTATCTTTCCCAAGGAACACATTCCAACTATTTTTCTCTGTCTAACGAGGCATTTCTTTCTGAATTGTTTACAATAATTGAATAAGGGTTAACGTGGGTTCTCAGTAGAGGGCTCTGTAAGCAGGCGGGCTAGGTATGTGTATTTCCATTAGTTTCCATTGTAATTTGCACCAATGCTACTTTAAAACCACTCTACCTAGAAAACACCAAATTTCTTGTGGTAAATGATTGCATCTATAACTAAACTATTCCTGTAAATTCAATAAGACTTGCTACAAAAGTCTTCAATAAATTGAATGTTACTTTAACGTAGAATGTAATAAAAATACACACCTCTGGCCCACAAGAATGTTGTGTAGTGGGTTGTGTATTCAGCCACATACACATACAATTGCTAATTGCGACCTGTCCTGTTATTTAAACTTTACATTTCTACTTTTGCGCACATATAACTTACATTGGAAATCAGGTATAGAGGTGTTCTCTTTCACCATCAGATTGGCTGATCCAGACATGCCTAAATCCACTTGAACACAAATATAGACTTCACATGAGTTACCCAAGCGACCCAAGTCGTCTTCCATGGTCCATCTAAATTCTTTAGCATGTGCTTACAATTATGCAGGATACCGATGCTCTTATATATATTTAATAACTTGTGCTAGAATTTAATACACTTTGTCATATTATACAATACCCAATGGAAGTCTTCCACATTCTCTAAGTGCAGTTTTATTTCCAGATTGAGAAGGAAGATTTTTAAAATAAACTAGCTTACTATATTTCCACTGTTGGGCCTTTAAATGTAAAGATCTCTAAATGTGATGGAGCCTGATATATATATATATATTTATGTATATCAAACCATGGATCATTTAAGTCCTTGGCCATTGTCTGGTTTGCATTTTATAATGTCAGGACACTTTTTGGATCAAACATTGAATGTTTGTTTCAGTAATATGATGCAGGCCATGTTGCTTGGTCGTGATTTTACAGACAAAAGCTCATCTCAGAATACATTTCCAAGAGATATGCTCGTAGTTAACCTTTTATTTGATGAAACATTGTAACAAGTCGAGTGTACATTGTTACATCACCAATATATAAATACATGGGTATATAAAAACAATTGGTTATTGCATGGTGTCCATGAGTGTTTAAATCTTATGATCGTTCATAGTAAAAAAAACAAGATTGTACGTAGTTGAAATAGAAAAAAATGACTAAGTAGGTATAAAACAGCATAATCTAGCTACAATCCAGTTTTTGTTTCCCGTGGCTCTAACCTGACCGAGACTGTCATATATATATATATATATATATATATATATATATATATATATATATATATATATATATATATATATACATATATTTGTGTCTTTTTGTCCAGAACCACTTCCTAGTAGTCATTACCCTATTCTGCAGTCCGAACTCTTTACTCTCCATGAGCTGACCTGTCACTGTCTAACCTATATACATACGGAAGTACTATTGTCCATATTGCACACGTTTTTCTGTAGAATTTTGACATAGACTGTATTTTTTACATAATTTACATAACTCGAAATACAATTTCTAATTAACTTGCTAAAAGGTGCACATTTCATCCATTTGGCGCATATAATCATGTATTTTGCACCATGATATTCAAACGATTTGCGAATTGTCTATTTGCCTTCGGAACAACAAGATTTAGAAAATGTAATTCTGCTATTGTAATTAGCTGCATCACATATAAGTGTCACGTGGTCACAGGTATTGGACTTATCAGATGATAAACCATGGAAACCCTTAATATATCGAAGAGTACGTGACAACGGTGACTTGCATGTCAAGACTGCCAACCAAGTTCCTTAACCAGCTCGGTAACCACTAAAGAAAAGCATGAATCATGCAAAACAATTGAGAGTTGTCTGCAATCAGGCATATGTCATGTCACAGACCAGAACTATTATACACGCTTTGTTTTTTCCAATCTAGTAGTGGATGTACACAGTCAAGAGTATTGTATGAGTGAGCGATGTTGCAACTGAGCTATCTGGAAATGTAGACAGCAATTCCGTTTTAAGTGTATCAGTAGATCTGTATTTATTAATCTACTGCCATAAAGCTACATAGTTTTCAATCTGCACAGACGTTTAGTTTCCTACGTTTAGTAATTATTCAGAAGTAAAGGCGGCACTATTGTCAAGGGTTCTTATTTTCACTTTGTGACAAGATTTCTCCAAATATATGAGAGTTACAAGTTTGAATGATTTGTTAAATTTTACTTTGAAATATAATTTAGGAAGACAGTTTTTTTGTCTTTCTTTAAATGGGATAAGTTTTACTTTAAGTGTGTTCAAACTGTTTTTAAGCACACCCTGAAAATTTGTTTTTGGAGCGTCAAAATTACACCAAAAAAAACCCAGAATATCAGCAAAGGTAAAAAAAGACTACCCAACTTACATTCTTAGCGTCACATTCGTGCTGAATTTGTAACAATGGATCAAAGAGTTTTTGAGCAAGATTTAGAATTTAATTCATTTTCTGAGTTGCATCCTCCCATACGTTGAGAATATAGGTCAAGGTCATTGGTATGCAATAGCAAACCTCAGCATGTGGTACAAATTTGTGGTCCATTTGGCACTAAAGTACTTGATGACCTCGAAAAATGTCAAGGTCACCCAATATTTTATAACAGTTGACCATGAGCTAACATATATTCGGTTTAATTATTGTAGTGGCATCCCCATTTATTACGACAATAAGGAATTCAATGGTTTTGATACCCTTGTTATATCCAATTCATACCACTGGATGCGGCGCCATGACATCATACGTCAAATACTTTTGACTGCAAAATGTTCCTCTTTTGGCATATAAATATATGTGCAGATGTTAAACCCTGTTGAAGAATGTAATATTAGCATTGTGTTGGTTTACATTTAGTGGTATATTTACATTTAACGGGTGGATGCCCTACGTTGTCTGTAAATGCAATCATACACCCTATTACCATCCATCCATCCATCCATTCATTACATCTATACATACAGAAATCAAAAACACACCAAAGTACACTCAATTAATCATTAAAATGCTCACTTACATTTAGTGTTGAATCAAAATGTAAGTACATTGTTCGCTTACATACAGTGGTGCATTTACTTTTCACTGTTTGACTCAACGTTAAATGTAATCTCCCCAAAGACCCCATTTCCACGCATCCGTTCATCCACTGGTATCTGTATGTGTCCCCTCATGCACCCACCCACATGTACATACGTGTACATAAAATGTTCACCGAAGTACAGTCAGTTAGTGAATAGAACAGTAGGGTTTTTTATTGTTTACATTTAGTGGTCTCTTTACATATAACAGTTTGAAGTTATATGTAAATGCAACCTTAACCCTTTTACCATGTATCTGTTTATCCATCTGTATCTGGATATTTCCATCCATGCCTCCATACATTCACACATGCACACATTAATTAATGCACAACAAAGTATGATCAATTCAAAATTAAATATCTGCATTATATTCGTTCAATTTTACTGATGCATTTACCTTTGATGGTTTGACACTTTACGGTAAATATAATAGCCACCATGTCCGCTAGTTCCTTACATCTGTTTATTCATCTCTACCTGCACATGGTCCATTCATATGCCAGTCCATCCAGCCATCCATACACACATACATACATGCATATATATACATACATACATACATACATACATACATACATACACACACGTCAAAGGCATATCTTAGCGCAACCGGCTCAGCACTAAATGTTTTGATTTTGTTCGACAACATTTAATAATGTATATACGTTTATTCTATGTTTGAGGGTGAACTATCATTTTCAAGAGTGAAATTCAAACGTAGTAAGTCACTGTAGATCACTTGACCTAAACATTTTTACAAGTTAATTGTGACGCCCCAGGATCAGTGACATGATGCATTGACATTTGGACAAAATCAAATGTGCGCGAGCGATGTTTGATTCTACGCCAGGCCTGAGTAGAATAACTGCGGCAAACGTAAACACTGCACACTAGGTCGGCGTTAAAAGTAGGCCTTGGGCACATTTTTTCTTTGCGATGGATACCCAATAAAACATAGAATGAACAAAATCTTACATGGCTGGAGAGTGAGTTACTTTTTTGCCCTCACGACGGGTCGTTGTTGGTGGGGAAAATCACGAGTGACCGCAGGTCACCAGTTATTTTCCCCACCAAAACGATCCCTCGTTAGGGAAAAATCGTAACTCACTCTCAGCCATGTAAGATTCTATATTTAACGTCTAAGGTTCAATGTAAATGGAACTTTACATTCAACCCTAATTTAGGTGCTTCCAAATTTGAAGTTATCAAAGTTGACAGGTAAAAAAAAAACCCAAAGAAATAAGGGTCATCCCTCCGAAGAAAAAAATCTCCCTGTGTATTTTAGAGTCAGTTTAAAAATTTTTCACTTTGTTGTACTGAAGTTTTGTTGTAGCTCTGTTTCAAAGCGGAATTTTGGCATCTGGAATGAAATGCACAGATAACATGTACTTATGTGATGTGGCAGTAAAATCACAATAAGTGAGGTTTTCTCATGAACAATATTATATATATATATATATATATATATATATATATATATATATATATATATATATATATATATATATATATATATATATATATAGCTTATAAACGCAGCGTCGAATGACATATCCGATAAAGGCATGTCATACTGGGTATGTGTCACATTTGGTCGAGTGGATATGTGCATTTTCCATTTAGCTAGGCGACTGGTGCCGAAGGTTGCAAGTTCGAGTCTCGCTCGCTCCGAACATAAAATATATATTTTCGGCATTTCCTTAATGCTGCTGGATTTAAGTCCCCGATTTTGGAAATAAATGCCGACTCAGTATATATACTGCACAACCGTGTAAATATGGCACTTACACATAACTACCTCCATTGAACCATTTTTTTAAGAATGGGGATTTGGTCTAGTAGATATGTGTGTTTCCCATTTAAGCTAGGCGACTGGTGCCAAAGGTTGCAAGTTCGAGGCTCGCTCGTTCCGAACATAAAATATATACAGTAAGTGAATGGGGTACTATGATGGTGACATTCGAATCACGATGAGCAAGTTTACATTTTGTTCACATCATTATATAACTTGAACATACATATCATTTGTAAACACAATGTTTGAAATGCAGACTTGGGTATGTGACATTGAGTATGTGTCATTGAAATCACAAGAAGTTGTATGTAATGCTTTCAATCCATTTGACTGAAGCAGATCTCAACTTTCTTTGCCTAGGATACAACCAATATCTTAGAAGTAACACTTGAGATACGAATAAACGCATGGTTGGTAATATTGAAATCGTTAATGCATTATTGTGCTGTCGAAAATTGAGGTATGAATATATGCATTGCTCGTAATATAAGTATTAAAGTGAATCTTTGCAACACTAAAAAATTTCAGTGGGACCTATTTTGACTTGCATAACGTTTAACTGGGTGCTAGTTTGGTACTCAATTTTTCGCTGTTTTAGAAACGTTTTCTTGCACAAACTCACTTGGTAGCTACAATGCCTTCTAATAAGGTTGATAGCCATTTAAAGATCGCACACTGCAACATATATAGATGTCTCTTTTACTGTGAGGGTGGCAAGAGGCTCTGCAAACTACAAGACGCTCACACTTGCTCACAATTTACTAAATGTGACATTGTTGGTTTAATTGAAGCCCGCTGTGGTGCAAATGAGGATCTGGTACTTATTAGATATGATTTGAACACTAATCGATATTTTAGGAGCATAGGGATATCTGTTCAGGCCATCGAGGGAATTGAGATACCTCCTTACAAATGTTCTGAGATCTCTTGGATTCAATTGAGTAAGTCCTGTTTAAACTTACTACAGGATATCTACACTGTAGTTTGTATATGTGAGGCCACAGGGGTCTACTTATTCCCAAAAGAGGGATGACATTTTCGCGCTCCTGGAGACTGATGTGGCCAAATATTCTGTACTTGGCAAATGTCAGGTATGTGGACACATAAACGCCAGGACCCACCGGGCCTTGACTATGCAGTAAAAGACATTGATAAAAATATGCCTATGCCTGACACATACAGATGCAATACAAATACGACCCAAAATAATCTTCATAGGGCTAAGCCAAACTTACATGGTCAGAAGTTGCTTGGATTGTGCACTGGCAGAACCTCTGTCCTCCGAATTATGAATGGCAGATTTCTAGAAGACTCATTAGGGTATTACACGTGTTATAATCATACAGGTGCTCCAAGTGTGATTGATTACATGATGGCAAAACATCTTGCTGAGAGATATATATTATTTCCATGTGCACAGTCCTGATGCCGCATCTATCCACTGTCCGTTATCTACATATATTACAACAGGTTACTTTGTCCCCGTTCAAATTAAATGTCATGATGTCCAGTGTAAGAACTTTAAATGGCAAGAGGCTGACGATTCTCGTTTTCGAAGTGCCTTGTTAACAAATGAGATTTACCGTAACTGATAGTTGGATGCCGGGTTCCACACTAATCAATGATCTGGTATCAGATTTAACAGAAAGGCTGTCACTCACAGCAAATATAACAAAAAGTAAAAGTGTATATGTTGGAAGAACATCAAACAAAATGAAACTGAAAAAGAAAAACAAATGATACAACTGTGACTATCAGGCGACGTACAAAAGAGTTGAAGAAACTTGCTGTGACTCGAAGGAAACAACCATATAATACACATATTCTAAATGAGTACATGTGTAAAAGAAAAAGATACAAAAGGCTTTTAACAAGTAAAGCGTACTTTTCAAAGAAAACTAATTCATCAATTGGAAAACATAGAAGAGAAAGACCATGCTTTATTTTGTCACCCATTTGAAGAACTATGTAAACAAACCTCTTGTGAGAAAGTAAACCCTATCGACGCAAGCACGTGGACTTCTCACTTTGAAAAATCACTCAATAAAAATAAATCACCTCATAACAAGGACTTGATGGATTTTAAACCATGGAACAAAAATAAAATCTTGAGTGAACTTATTTTCAAAAGTCAAACTTCAGGTATCGTATGGGATTAAAACAGAGAACATCTTTAGGCAAAGATGGTGTTCTAGATGATATGTTCCAAAGCTTTCCATAGATTTTAGCAGCTATCTGTGCGAAATTGTTCAATAAAATACTTTGTGACGAAACCTTTCCAGATATATGGACAGAAAACACTGTTTTCCCGATGCACGAAAAAGGGGATGCTTACAAGCCTAGTAACTACAGAGGTGTGGCTCTGTCTAGTCGCTTCTGCAAATTATTTTACAGCATAATTAAATTCATGACTGTACAACTTCTTTGAAGCTAGCAACACTATACCAGTGCATCGGATTGGATTTAAGAAAAACAGCAGGGCAGCAGATCATGTGCTTAGTCTTAAAACTCTTGCTGACAAATATATTAGCGTTATGCCAGGTAATAAATTGTATGTTTGTTTTGTGCATCTTAAATGCGCTTTTGACTCGGTAGAGACACCAGCCGTGTTGTACAAACTGCTCTTAAATGATGTGGATAGTAATATTTTGAAAGTACTAGAATCTATGCACTGTGATGTTACATCTCGTATTAAAAGTGAATCTGACCTTATTGAACCTTTCTTCTCAAGCATTGGTGTAAAACAGGGCTGCGTATTAAGCTTGATCATGTTGAGGATGAGCATCTGGTTCAGTGCTATTTTGAGGGTGCTTGTAAAGATTTTACCATAAAACAATTAATATGGATAACAACTGTCACAAACTATACATTTTTGGAAAGCTAACAAACTACTGATTCGTTTTTTTTCCACTGTGCTGTGTGTTTATTGCCCTATATTTATACAGCCATCGTACCAAGTGCCATTATCTTTTTCAAAGAACCTTGAAGAAACCCTTCATCAACTTTTTTTTGCTTTCTGATGTAAAGACATTAAATTTGTGGCAAACTGTTTATCACAATGTGAACCGAAAATGAGTGTCATAGATTTTTAATACCAAGTGTTGTTATGTCAGGAGAAAGAGTCAGTCCGGTCCCTTTGATGTATTGAGTGAGTGTCGTCTATGCAACTCCAAACATGAATAGCACCGTAACAAGACATAAACCACACAAAATGAGACACCCTTTGTCAGTTTGCATGGTTACAAACAGTTTGCCACAAATTTAATGTCTTTTCATCAGAAAGCAAAAACAGTTTAACAAAGTGTTTTCAAGGTACTGTGAGAAAAAATAGAATGGCACTTGGTACGATTGCTGTTTAAAAATAGGACAACAAACGCACAGGACAATGGGAGAAAACGAATCAGTAGTTTCTAAGCTTTCCTAAAATGTATAGTTTGTGGAAGTTTTTATGCATATTGTTTTGTATTATAATCTTTACAAACTCCATAAAAAGCACTGAACCAGACGCTCACCTTAACTTGTTTCTTGTCGATATGATTAGTATTTTCGACAAATGTTGCGATCTAATTTTCCTTTATGATCTTAAACTAAACTGCATGCTGTATGCACACGATTTCTCTCTAATATCGACCTCTCCAAAGGGATCACAGTAATGTTTGAACAAATTACACGACTATTGCAACACATGGCATTTAAAGGTAAATCTTTTCAAAAGTAAGATATTGGCTTTCAATAAAATCAAGTCGACTGTGTAATTCAATCAAGTTTTTCTATGGGTCTGATCCTGTGGAAACAGCGTCTAGGTAAACTTACCTGGGAATTGAATTTTGTACCTCGGGGGTCTTCTTGCATCCTATTTCCAAGCTGAAGGATCAGGCTAACACAGTTCTCTTCAAACTCCGACAATTTCCGTTAAATTTTGATGTTAGATTGGCAGTCAAGTTATACAAATGACTCAGTTTTCCTATTGTATCTTCTGGTAGTAAAGTGTGGAGTGTATTCTCAATACAAGGCCTGAATGAAAGCAATTTTTACTAACCATATGACTGAGCCATACCTGGAAGCAGTCACACTATGTTTGGTAAGTTTGTTTTAGGTCTTCGGAAAGCCACTTATGCAGCAGTCAGAGCAGAGCTTGGGAGCTTGTCTTAATCGATTTCTTATGTAACAGTGTAAAATATTGGCAATACTTAGTCAATAATGAACATGATTCTATGAAGTATAAATGCTGATTAGAAAATTATGAACTGCGAAATTTGGGGAAAAAATGCTGGCTTAAATACATAAAGGACCTGTTATTTAAGTTAGGTTTTTAGGAAACTGGAAATAATTTTGGTGGACGAACACCAAGAACAGTAATTGACCTGATTAAAAATAAACTACAGGATATTTATTGCTCTGGTTGGCTTCGAGAAACAAGTGTTTGAACTCTAATGGTCAGCATAAATTAAGAACTTACAGCAAACTCGAGGCAAAATCCAAAATGGATAGATATTTGGAACTTGGAATACCTGCACAAAAACGTAATAAATTCAAGAAGTTAAGAATCGGCGCTCATATGCTTCAAAGAGAATCTGGCAGGTACACAAAGCCAAAAACCCCTACGAACTAAAGAACTTGTAATATATGCACTCTGTTCAGGATGAAACTCATTTGGTAACAGTTTGTGACAGATAACAATATATTAGACAAAAATTACACAGGAAGCTGACCAATAAATTCAACCTTCTGAGTGATTTACCCACGGAAGAAAATTGTACCTTCATAATGTCTTTAGGGGACGGAAGTTTGTCTACCTGCCAGTCAATTTACATTTCGTTAATGCTGCATTTAATAGAAGGGCAGCCCTAATTGGTCACTGAGCTTACTGTGCCCTTTTAGGGTATATGGACGTTGTGTTGGGTTGTTTGGGATGCGGCTGGGGCGGTTCTGGCTGTATCCCCGTGCAGTTGGTGGCGACAGTTGCCGAAGTGCACTTCGGTGGCTCTTGCCGTCGATCCCACAGGGGGCTTGGTTGTAGCTGCCTCGCTTGCAGCCCTCACATTCGAATACAGTGCCATATATGTTACTAATTGTGTGCACATATACTGGCATACTCTTGCTTGGAGCACCTGTGGTAATGACATGGATGTAATAGAGGTAGAAAAGTTCGTTGTTCTGTTGTTATAATTTACTTGCAGTTATTTTGTTGTGAGCCTATACCATACCATGCTGTATTGGTTTTTGCAAAAAAAAGTTCTTCTTATAGCTTTGCACAAGCTAATCTAACAATCTATATTGTTGGTTTTAAAGTATTTTCTTTTATTTCCGAAACAACACTATCGAGAGAACGGCAGACTCCTAATCAATCCCTCTTGTGGAAACAAGAACACCGCATATTGAGTTTTGGTGAACGACATGCTAAAGACAAAATGTAGAAAAGATAGACACCACTAGTACAAGCACAGAGTTACTCAAATTATACATGTGGTGATCGAGGCCCCATGACTTATTTAAACTTACAGGCTCATGCTTCATAAGTTGTAACTATTATCTTTTTTATGATCTATTTATTCCTGCTGGAGTATGTATTCTGACTGATTTAAACTTGCATGTACCTTTTTGGCGGGAAAAAACAAAAACAAAGCATCAAAAAAAACAAAAACAAAAGCAAAAACAGACAAGCAAAACCTGTGTTAGACCTGCTGCTGGTCGGGGTTGGGGGGGGGGGGGGGTGGGGGGCAGGGGATTTTTTTTTTTTTTTTTGGATTAATTTTTTATCCATTTTTAAAAGTATTTTTCAATTTACGTTTTTTGTTCTTCTCGTTTCATTAGTACGAAAATATCTTTATGTTTCTTAATTTCCTAGAAAAGGTAAGAGAAGTCTGACCGCGACTGCCCAGTTGAACAATCTCCAAGCAGATAGCTCCTCCTTTCAGATCTACTGCAGCGAGCGACAACTGTCCTGGTGAGAAAAAAAAAACTTTGACAAGGGCTCAACTGGATAAGTGCCATCTACTGACCACAGGAGGAACTACCCTTAGAACCAACAGAACAGACAGATTTGGTGTTTTGCAGTGCCCGTCTAAGTTGAGTAAATTCTATGACCAAGCCAGATCTATAAGGATGTGTATGGCTAGTTTGTTTACTTTGTTGGGCCAGTACTTTTATTACTTTTTTGGGAGGATATGTGCACATGGTTGTTCTGAAAAGGAACTTTTTAGTTTGTTTTAAGGCTCGACGCATCAGCAGCGAGGGTGACCATTAGCTTCTTCAAGCAAGCCTGAAACCTCTATGACATGCTGCTGGTCAGCTTGGCAATCTAAGCCTTTAAAATTTGGTTCCACTGGTCTGTTAGCCGGTCCAGTGAGGTCATAGGTATGTCAAACTCTTACTGGTCTCAACAGCGGAGCACATCCCATGTATGTACAATGGGGTACAGATCAGGAGATATGGCTGGCCATTGCAACATTTAAATGTTGTGCAGCTGGCTCCACCAAAATAAAGAAGTTTCATTGTCATCCTAAGAGATGTATGAACATTTAAGAGGTGTCGATCTTTTACAGTCTGTGTGTTGCCCTCACTATATTGAGGAAGAGACTGGCCCCGTCAAGAGAAACGTTGGTAATAATAATAATAATAATAATAATAATAATAATAATAATAATAATAATAATAATAATAATAATAATACTGTGGCTCTCCGCTTATGGGCCGCAGTCCTGTGTGACACAGGTGGCCTAGGAAGAAAAAAAATGATGATGAGATGGGAGGAAACCAGGGTTATCCTAATCAGCTCGTGCTGCCATGTTTACCAGGACCAGAGCCGAGGCAAAGAGTCCACCACACACTCTCTCACAGCTGTGGTGGGCCCCTGGCCCTGGATATATCCCCCAACACTCGTCGCTTGTACCCCCCCCCCCATAAAAAGACAGAAAAACCTTCCCTCATACACCCTATCCCTGCCTCTAAGGCTCAGGCATTTCCCATGGGGGATCCCATGGGAGCCCTCATAAGGGCTATCACCATTACCTTTCCTCCCTGCATCTAAGATTCTAATTCACCCTGTTGCTATCAAGCCCTTTCAATTAATTTCTTTTCTCCCAGCACCCTACCAGGTAGTCCTGTACACTTTTAGTGCCTCTCCTGCCTCCCAGAAAGCCACCCTTCAAACCTAAAACCCATGCTACACGTTCCTTTTCCTCTTAACACTGAACCTCTTTTAGACCCTTGTTATTGTAGTCTTCCCTGTGCCACTTTCTGAAATATTCTTCTCTTATCTCTCTATATGCATCACACCACAACAGCCAGTGATCCACTGTCTCATCTACCTCTTGTCTACATACCTTACATTTACCATTACTACCTGTTGTCCACTTCTGTTTTCTGTTGATATGTGTGTATTTTCATATTTTATGCAGGACATGTGACAAAATTAAGTGTGTAAATACAAACATAGCAGAATTGGCAACTCTCTACACTGCACAATAATGAGTCCAAAACAGTCACCCAGAGCTGTTCAACAATAAATTGAACATACAATATGCTGAAGGAGCTCTAACTTTTAAGTTTCAGATAGATATCTTTGAATAAATGTCAAGATCAATTAAACTCCACTATCTGAATAAACAGTATTCAGAAGGAACTTTAACTCTTTAAGTTTGAGACTAATGTCATTGAATAATAAAATGTTTCCAAGAATCAAGCTCCAATATATGAATAAACAATGTGCAGAACAAACTTTAACCCTTGAGCGTCAGATTGATGTCTTTGAATAAATGTCTTGATCAATTCTGCTCCAACGTCTATCTATCCACACAATTTACACCAGAAAGATCCAACATGACTGTCAATTATACAAGTACATTTAACATGTGCCCATCTTTTGCAGTCTATACATTCCATCCATTCCTTACCAAGGAGAGACTGGCTCCACAGTGATCGACAATACAAGCAGGGAGTGTCTTCATTGCTAACTGACATTTTAGCCCTTCGTTTAGACTACTTTTTCGCAATTCCAGAAGGAAATGCACATCTTTCACGCTTTTTTCCTCTGCATGCTAATCTCCTTGCTGGAATTCTTGGTTCTGATGAATCATCAGGTGATATTGATGACACAAAAGGGCCCAGACATGGACCAACCATAGTCTCATTATCATTCAGTGTTGCACCAACCACTAATATGCTTACCAAGCAATGGCATAGTTTCGCTAATTTGCACTGATGTAGAAACTATGTACTGTAGTGCCTTCTGGTATGGAAGTCTCAGTGTCTGGCAATGGTGATGTAACTACTGTGGTGTCTCCTGGCGGGGTAGGTTAATATCTGTCAATGGTGATGTCGTAACGACTGCATTGCCTTCTGGTAGGATAGCTTCATTGTGTGACAGTGCTTCTACTATGGTGCGTTCTGTTGGGCTAGTTTCAATGTCTGGCAATGATGTAACTACTGTATTTATTCCTGGGACAGCCACCTGAAATCTATTGGTCACTGCTTCATTAGTAGTGGTAACACTTTCTACAGATGTAGCCTGAGTAGGCCTTTGCACAGTGCTGTCAATGCTTCTCCTTTGATGATCAAGTACACACTTGGTATTGTCCTCAACATCAGTGTTG
This sequence comes from Hermodice carunculata, assembly GCA_964020975.1. Classification (NCBI taxonomy): domain Eukaryota; kingdom Metazoa; phylum Annelida; class Polychaeta; order Eunicida; family Amphinomidae; genus Hermodice; species Hermodice carunculata. Next base: position 16,469,522 of record OZ026616.1, on the reverse strand, counting down.
AAGGGGAATAACCCACAGACCTTAAATCCATTTTTGATCTTGTCCTTTGTTATATGACTCATTGATTTTTCTAACAAAGGTGCAAAATGCACTGGGAACAAGGCCTTGCCCAGATTCTCCTTTTGCCATTTTCTCACCCTTTATTTCCATTGACATTTCAGAGCTCTACATACAGAGGCATTCGCTCACAGGTGCTCGTAACGTTGAGTCAGTAAAGCTTCCGTGCTAATATACGCGGTGGGGGGGGGGGGGAGTAGTGGATTAAGAGGGTGGACCTGGAACATCTGTGCGTTCAATAACCCACATAGGGCCATATCTGCAATAAAATATTGTGTATTCATCTGTGCAGTCAATTATTTGTGCTAATAAGATGGTGGCGGATGGGCCTAAAACCACAACGTCGTCACATGGAGCTCCTATATAGAAAGGTATGAAACGAAGCTCACATCTGGACCACCACCCCGCTTCATGTTTGGCATGATTTCTCCGTTTCTGAACACACCGACAAGCTGTAACTCACCAGTTTATTCCAAAACTATTTTCTACAGGTATATCACACAGATAATCCATTGAAATCCGCATATATCCACAGCAACACGCCTATAATTGTCGAAAATGTCACACAAAATCCATTTCGGGCAAAAAGTCCGACATTTCAGCACCAAATTCAAACGGGTATCTCATCCTTAATCGAGTTCGTTCCGGTTTTTTTGTTTTTTTTTTTTTTTTTTTGTTTTTTTTTTTTGTTTTTGTTTTTTTTTTTTTGTTTTTTTTTTTGAGTTCTCCTAATATGTGCTTTCTGGTGTACATTATTTCTGAGAACAAAAATGAAGATTGTGTAAATCCTATATGAGAAATATCCATTTGAAAAAGGGGACGAGTAAATCCGAAAGGAGACATATCCATTTGAAAAGGAGATCCAAAATTTTACATTCTTCTTATATATTTTTGAACATTTATTGACCAGTTAGTGAAATATTTCTGAATTATAATCACATTTAAAATCTTTGAATTAGGCCCTTTCCAGTAAAATATATTTCCAATATATCTCCAGTGGTATTTTTCAATCTATAGGCCTTTAAAGGTAGTGGTTACCTAGAGATTGTTTTGGTGTAACCGTGTCGCTAAATTAGCACATAAATTTAAAATAAAACCTTGCACTAAACGGACTCCCAATTGCTCTCTGCATTAAGGAAGGTTGTATCTTAATGCGCATATGTACAACCAATGAGAGGTCTGCTGCGCAAAAAAACAAAGAAACCTGATTTTTTATGCCACACCCTGATATCCCCCCCCCCCAACCATTTCTGTGTGGTCATAACAATCCTTGTTATGGCGGCGTAACCAGGGGAGGGACTGCGGGGGCTGCACCCCGCCCCAGAAAAAAGGGGGGAAAAGAAGGTAAACCTGTGTGTCTGTGTGTGTGTGTGTGTGAAAGCGAGAAAAGAGAGAGAAAGACAATTTCGTGTATCATTGTCGAAAATCAAAGTCAAAACCCGTCCAAATCTTGACAATTCCAACGTGACCATCACCAAATAAAACAGAAAGACTAGAATATCCATCGACCAATACATTACTCAGTGAACATCTAAAGATGTGTTATATTGACAACATAAATATAATGACTCTCATGAAAAATAGAAAAGTACAACAGTTTTCAACAATGTAAGAAAAAGTGCACCGAAAAGCGGAGCACGCCCCTCCCCCCTCCAAAAAAAAGGGAAAAATTCCATGATCAAAACGTGTCATCAAATAAGCATGGTCAAAATCCAGAAGCTCAAGGTGGACATACCGACAACTTTAAGACTTTTTTACATATCCGTGAATGAATATGAAATGCGGTATGAAAGAAAACATCTATTTGATGACGAAAGAAAGGTACCAACAAAGTTTAGTAGTAGTTTTAATCGATTTAATGTTAGCAACTCTCACCTTTAAGAATAACTTGCCTCATGCACGCATTATATGTCTGCTACAATTTTTAGGTTTGCATATTTACTAAATCATTTGTATAACATCTCAAATTTACCTGATATCTATGTAATAAATTTCGATTTTTACCCACAAACTTATACACGATTGCTTTTATTTTTCATTTTCGAATATCCCTGTTTCACAGGTTTTTTAAATAGAAGTAAATGATATAATTCAAAGTTGTCAAAATCGGTGCATACTGTAGCAAAAGCAATTAACCTTGACGCATAGATAGCATTAGCTGGCCAAAGTGGATTATTACTATCCATGTGAGGGTTATTTACTATGTTAAATTCAAAATCATCACGTTTGCCGTATAATTTAAACTTTAATTTACTACTTTTATTATACATCATTATATCTGGAAATAAATATTCCATGTCATTATCTGTTTTTTCTGAGAAGTTCAAATCATCAGGGAAAATTTGTTAAATTTATCGCGAAAGTGTTTATTATATACGTTTATGTCAACAGAAACATTTATCATGACTTTTCTCTTTTGCCAGCTTTACCAGAAACTTGAACTCATACTCCAAGTGAAAAATACGATAAATGTATGTCGACCTGTATGGGATTCGAACCCACTACCTTCGGCACACTCGCCTAGCCAAATGTAAAGTCCAACACGCTGACCTCTAGGCCATCGGGACAACCCCCCAAAAAGGTTGATCGAGGACCCAGGGTGATGTTATAGCAGGTGTGGCTTGTACATTGACACGGTAGGGCACTTCCACACCGACAAAAAATATATAAATTGGCCAAAAGAGGTACAAATTGTGTATCCATTGGAATACCATTTGCCAAAATTGACATATATGACATCAATCAAAAAGTGCGACAACTCAACAAACTGATGGTATTTAAATGCACTCTGACCATCCCTCACATCGTTACCAAAATATGCGCCTTAATGTGAGATGTAATTATTCTTTGAAAGGTATTTTTCTTTTTCTTTTTTTTTTTTTCTTTTTTTTGTTTGTTTGTTTGACATATTTGATACATTCTTTCAAATCGGAATGAATAGTTGAATCGGAACTCATAAGGATTGTTATGCAGCTTGTTTGAATTGAGTAAATGTCAGTTAAATGGGCATGTACATCAGAAGATTGTAAGCCAAATGAAGGTAAAATTGATGATGTTTGTTCAAAATATTATCCAATGATTCATTTATTTGTTTATATGCGGGAGAACTGGAGTTGGTCAACAGGCCTTATTCATCAATGAAAACCTTATATCAATATATAATAAAACTGTTTGCATATAACAATAACATTATTGGTTACAAGAAAAGAGACATATGCATCATGCATCTCTTGCGGGCACTATACAACATCTGGATTTGTCGGAACAGAATGTGGTGGTTACTTGCTTCTTTTCTGGAATTATGTTGTTCTGTTTGTAACAATGCAGTTATTATGCAGAAGCAACCAAATTCGGTAATGTGGCTCTGTGACCTTGGGAATTGACTCAAGGTCAACCATTTCAGAACTTGACCTAGCTCTGATAGAAGGCTATATTCCTGTGCAATATGAAAGCCCTAAGTCAAAACATCTTTAGTTGTCATGCGGAAACCAAGTTCACTAATAGGACTCTAGGTAGTGACCTTTGGAACTTGGTCAAGGTCATCCATCTTCTAACCTGACAAAGCCTTAATTGAGGACCATTACCATGTGCAATATTGAATTCATAGCTTAAATTGTGAGTTACAACACAGAAACGAAGTTCAGTAAATTGGTCTTGTGACCCTTGAATTAAGGTCAATGTCACCCATCTTTGAACTTCATCTAGCCTTAGATAAGGACAACAATCTTGTGCAATATACAGATCCTATCATAAAAACTTTTCTAATTATTGTGTGGAAACTAAAACTTAAAATTACCTCCTTGACCTTGCAAATAGGAGCTCAAGGTCACCCTTCATTGCAGCTGAACTAGCCCTAATAGAATACTATAAACATCTCCAAAATAAAAGCTCTGGCTTAAAATAAAAACTTGTAGTTATTAAGCAGGAACCAAATTCAGTAATGTGGTTCTGGGACTTTGGGAATGGACTCAGGGTCATCCATTTCAGAACTTGACATAGCTCTTATTAAAGGCTTTATTCTTGTGCAATATGAAAGCCATAGGTCGAAAATATCTTTAGTTATTATGCGAAAACCAAGTTTACTAATGGGACTCTAGGTAATGACCTTTGAAAATTGGTCAAGGTCATCTATCTGCTAAGCTGACCAAGCCCTGATTGAGGATTATTACCATGTGCATTATTGAATTTTTAACTTAAATTCTGACTTACAATGCAGAAACTAAGTCTACTAAATTGGCCTTTTGACCTTTGAATTTAGGTCAGGATCATCAATCTTCAAACTTGACCTACCCTCGATAAGGGCTATAATTCTGTGCAATATACAGGTCCAATCAAAAAACCTTTTCTAGTTATTGTGCAGAAACCAAAACTTATCATAGTAACTTCGTGACCTTGGAAATAAGGTCACGGTTAACCATCTTCATACTTCACCTAGCCCTTATATAGGAATATAAACCTGGGCAGTATCGAAGTTTTGAGTTATGGTGCAGCAGCCCCAGTCTTTCTACCGATTACCAACCGACATGAGCAAAGCTATATGCCCTGCCTTCTCCGAAGGGAAGCCTAACTATAGTCATCTTAAATAGACTTTTCTGTCTCCAGAATACAATATTTTACATGCTTTCACCAAAATTTTCACCCCAGGGAGCATGCCCCCATGCAGGCCACCCAAGCAATTTCCACCTACGTCACTCATTATTGCTCTTCAGCCTCTGTCTAAAAAATCCTGGCAGCGCCACTGGTTATATTCCCAAACATTCATCTAATGTACACCTTTTCCGTTTTGTCCTATTCCCACCTCTAAGCTTCATGCATATCCCATGTCCTGTTTTCACGGTAATAGGTGTGCCTGATAAGGGCTACCACCTTTTGTTTCCTCTCCTAACACCCTTGTTAACCTTGTTCCCTTCTAAGCCTAACATTTCATTTCTTCAATCCGAGCATGCTACCAAGTAGTCTTTTTGTATTTCTTAGCATTATCTTACCTTCTAGGAGGCCCCCTGTTGGACCAGGAAATCTAAGCAAACCATTTCTCTTCTTCCATATGTCAAACTTCTTCTGAACCCTCACAGTCCCATCCTCATTCTGCCACTTTCTGTGGAGCTGTATAAAGAAACGTCAGTTTCAAGGAACTGGTTTCAGTTTAACGTACCTGTGCGTTTGAGGTACGTATGGGTTTGCAATTGAAATTTGTAACTATAAACATAAATGACTGGTTATCAAGAGCACAACAGCCCTTCTCTGCTACTTGCTTACTTACTTGGTTACTTTGTTGTCTATCCATCTAGTCAACTGTTCCTGCTGATTGGAAATTATCACGTGTCACCCCGGTGTATAAGGGACAAGGGGCGAAAAATATAATGAGTAATTACAGACCTATTTCAGTTGGAAAAAGGTATACAAGAACAACTTCTCTCGTATGTAGTTCAACATGACTTTATTACCATTGAACAATCTGCTTACTTGGAGAAACATTCAACTCAGACCTGTCTACACAAAGTAGATGACGACTGGCTAGCTAACATTAATGATGATTTGATAACAGCTATTTGCTTTTTGGATGTCCAAAAGTGCTTTGACACAATAAATCACGATGTTCTGAAATTTAAGTTGGAAAGGTATGGTATTGTAGCTAATGAATTATCTTGGTTTTATTCATATTTAACTGATAGACGGCAGAAAGTAGTGTGTAATGGGAGGTCGTCTAGTGAAAGTAATGTTACTATAGGGATTCCCCAGGGGTCCATTCTTGGACCCTCCCTCTTTCTTTTATATGTTAATGACATGGTTCAATATGTGAACAATGGGTCTATTAACTTATTTGCCGATGATACTATTCTCTATACAAGTGGTTATACTATACTGCAAGTAACGAATGCCCTACAGAAAAATTTAGATAATGTGGATAACTGGTACACAAGAAATAAATTATCAGCTAATGCTGAGAAATCCAAATCTATGCTGATTAATAAAAAGGGGAAGAGTTCTGATGTGCTCAAAGTTAATCTAAATGGTGAAGAAATTAAACAAGTCCACGATACGAAATATTAAGGTCTACAATTGAATGAAAATATTACTTGGGAATCTCACTTGGAAAAACTACATTGTAGAATTATGTCTAAACTGGCTGTTTTAAGAAGATTAAGTAAATTTTTACCCAAGAAAATGTTAGAAATGATTTACAATGCTATGATATTGCCTTGTATCGACTATGGAGATACCGTGTGGAACAGTCTCCTGGAGTTTTTAAAGGAAAGCCAAAGTGTATTTGATTTTAAAGCATGTTACAAGAGACATTATTTCTGATTCAGTTCATTTAACAGCATTTATGAATATATCCTTTTTTTTTTTTTTTTTTTTTTTTTTTTTGCTTTCTGTTCTTAGTTAGTTGTCTCTTAACATTAATCTTATTGTCTATTTTACTGCTTTTATCTAGATGTATGCTGGGCCTCTTGGAAGAACAGAGCTGTGCTCTGAAAGAGTTACCCTGGGTAAACATGTTCATAAATAAATAAACAAATAAATAACTGGGAATGTCTATCTTCAGTGGTATTGCATTCCCTGTATAAATCACTCAGAGAGGAAATTCTTTCGAATATCTGTTCTAGAGTAATGCATAAATACATTGTGTATGTGATCTCTCTTAAAAAATTCTTTGGTTACGTGAAAAAGAGGTTTGGATCTGTCTTATTAAGACCATGAGTATACTTGCAGTTTCACATGCCTAAGTAGTTAGTCCTCTCTTTAAGATAGGGAGAGTCTAAAATTTTGCCATTGCATGTACGTACCAGCAAAAGTCAAGCAAAACACTTTTCTTTAGTCATAATAGTGTAACTTATGAAACGAAACCAAAGTTTTAGCATCGCGACACATTTTAATGTCTGAATATCACAGATAATGCATCACACCTGGATGAGCATAACATATAAACATGAACAGCTGCATTGAATTCACTGTGTGCAGCAAACATTGTCAGGGATAAGTTATGCCCACATCTAGATATGGCAAATGTTTCTAAAGTGCTCTCAGTAAAGCATTGCACCTCCCTGTGCTGATATGATGGTGCGTACCCAGCGACTCATTGATCTGTAGAATTTCCTTATCTTTTATTGTGGGATCTCTGGCCAAGCCACATGGCTAAGTCTTCTACACTAGTGAGCAGCATACCCTTAACAGACCTGCCCCCTATGTCCCACACATGCTCCATAATGTTATGGTCTGGACAGTTAGCAGGCCATTCCATGTGCACATACTTCTCATAGTTTTCATGGTAATCTGTAACAACTCTGCCTCTGTAAGGCCAGGCATTATCATCTTTTAGCAAGAATGCATTTCCAACTGACGCCAGCCCAAATAGCATGGCTACAGCTTCCAGTATTTCATCTCTGTACCTCAATGCTATCATGGTCCCTACGGTAATCTCACGGGATGACTTATTGTTGAAAGATATTGCTCCTGAGGCCATGACAGAACCACCACCGAATTAATCATCGTGGTAAACATGCCTTGGATCAAACCTTGTCTCCTTTTCATGTAACACTGTTTTCACCTGTTGTTCAATCTGCGGCAAAAGCGTGATTCATCAGTGAAACAGACATTCTGCCATTCATCAGTGCTGCAGGATCTGTGTTATCAACGCCAGTCCACCCTTGTTTGCCTGTTGTGTCCTGAAATCATCGAAAATACAGCTAGGTGACGTGAAACCTTGTCTGCAGATGGCCACAGCTGCTGCACTGTTACAACTGATATTGTGTGCTGTAGTTTGCCTTAGCTAGAAACAACCCTCTGTAGATGTGGAAACTGGCTGATTTTCCACAAAGTTCCTGAGGATCGTGTCATCCTCCTCATTGGTTACTATAGGTCTGCCAGATCTCTTTTTGTCCTATATGTCCCCAGTTTCTTTTTGATTCTTCAGCAGTCTGCAAACAATGGACCTGTGGACACCAAGTTCATGAGGGACCTTGTCTGTGTCTAACCTGCTTGGGTGCATAGAGCCATAATCTCCCATTTCTGCCCCCCCCCCCCCCAAATAAATGCCTTTGATGAGCCATGCTGTACACGGGTGTTTGTGGCTTCTGACAAATTTTCTACCATACTCCATGCCTTATAAAGCCCACTGTGGGAGAGATCAAGGACACTTCCTTGTCAAGAGATATGGTCAATGCACTTTAGTGACATGGAGGTAGACTTGAGACTGCTTATTACGTCATACAGTGGGGTCATTTTTAAGTTCTATGTCCTTAAGTCCTGTGTTGCTTGACTTTTGCTATTAAGTATAGCTTGAAACACATGGCCCGTACCTTTTCAAAGGCACAAACATATTTTTTGTGCAATGGCTCCATGCTGGAGCCCCATGTTCCAAAATGGGTTAATGAAGTAAGCATGAGCTTCTTGAGCTGTGGACAAATGTGAAGATGATGTGAAAGCCTAGCTATCTTTTCATGAGAGATAATGAAAAAAGCCACAGACAGGTGATGGTTTTTGTGTTCATAAGATCATTTCAAACCATTTTGTGAGCATTACACAAGACCTTTTCTTGTTTGGGGTGGGAGTCTACTTATGATGTATGTTGAGTCTGATCAACAAAAGTTGAGGTGAAAGAACGTGGAGGATGTGTAAATCAGAAAATCAGCACAGGTTTGTGTTTTTCACCATTTTCTTCTGGCTAATTTTATCGTTTTTCACAGTTTCAAAGGCAAAACTTTCAAAATTTTCTGAACAGCACAATTTGGGAAAATAAAATCCACCATTTTCTGTCATTTGTAACCATAAAAATAGTAAATAAATAAATCTACAAATATATTACATAAAAACAACAGTGTCAGTTCGGGAAAATTGGATTACCAGTAACATTTTACGAGATGCAGGTGCAATTAAGGTACCTGCAAATGGTTCAATTTTCTGTCAGTGTTGTGTTATAAGGGGTGAATGTATCATTCAGATTAAAAGCAGACAGTTTATTGCGATGACTGGATACTATCCATCCGTTTTAATACTACCCGTCAAATGCATACATGTTCTGTACTTTTCGCCTATATAATTACTATACACCCTTTCTTCTTTTTTGCAGTGATAATGTGACCTGCTGCACCTCCACGGCCGTTAATCTTGGTCGGATCTAAGGCTGAGGTGGAAGGCGTGGCCTGGCTCCAGCCAATGTGCATGCAGTTATAACAGGCTGCACCCCAAACATAAAAACATTTTAAAACTCTCGACAGCAGTAGAAAAGAGGGGAATGTGTGCTCAAAATAAGTTTTATGTCCAGTGACCACTTGTCCATGTGTACTGAAATATAAAGTGAACTCCTGGATTTGAAGGAGATTCACTTTTCCATCCTATCTGAGGCTGGTCCAGTGTTGCCAACATTTTTTCCCCTTGGACGGTAAAGTGAAACTCGAGCCTAAATTAGCCCAAAATTTTGCACACCATTTCAGGTAGGATCGGAATAGTCTTTGATTTCAGCCTCAAGTTTCTTTCGGTGTTTCTGACATTGTCCCTCACCACTTAAGCTTCAAACATCCACCCTTGATTGGCGAAGTACTGGCAGTTACCTCTGGCCATGCATGACAGATGAGGTAGCCATCTAACAATGAAATAAGTATGAAAGTAAGGTTTTATGACCTGTAATTAACATTCTCATATTTCTAGCTACATTATTTCTTGGCATGAGCTATGGGAAGGTATAAAGGTCACGAAAGAGTGGCCACAAACTGTATTATTGTATTATGCGATGCTGCACAAAAACACCAAAATGGTTAAAATAAAAATATGAAAAGAAGATGTACCCACATTTGTTGGAGAGGGCAGTCATCCTGAAAGGTATAGGGGCATATAAAGGTCAAGGGGGAGTGTTAAACATTATAGATAGTGCGATGTAGCCCCATTTGTAGCCAATTGTAGTCCAAAGCAACCGTGCCTTTGAATTACATGGTTTCTCATTGGAATTTTGTAACTATAAACATAACCAATATTGGTGATCAAGAGCACAAACAGCCCTCAAGCCAAGAGTCTTAGGCTTTCTGTATCTCACTGAGGCCGAAACTCCATCAGTATGGGGAGTGGGACAAGATGATGCAGGGGAAAGATGACGCATTTGGAAGTAACGTGAAACTATGACGTCCTCACTTTGTGCCACAAGCCAGGCAATTCTCCATATTTTAGTTGACTGTTAAATGTGAAGATATTTTTCTCTCATGTGGTAAGAAGTTCCTATATAGCTTCGGTATCTTAACCCTTTTTAAAAATATAATCGTTAATTTGAGTGATCCCCTTAATACAATTACGTGAGGACGTGAACCCAAAGTTTCAGATCACAGTGACATTGTGCCTCAATGCTAGCTAGTGAATATTGTGGCTGCAATAATTATTCAAAGTACGAAATTCATACATAAGGTCTTCAGACAAAATGCATCTACTTTGGTTGAAGCAACCCTTTTGTCTCAAAGAAGTTCCATGCATTATGTTTGCTCCAACCTTTTAGATAAGCTGCCGCATTTCGTATTTTATATTTGATATTTATTAGAACTAAATCAGAAATGACTGTTCTTTATTTAAATTTGTTTTACCGATAAATATATATGTTAATATGTGTTGGGTTGTTGCTATTGGATTTTGTAAACTTGAAATATGTGAATAAATTCTAATTCCTAATCTAGAAAAAAAATTAAGTGAGTCATAATTGGCCTGCAAGTCTAAAATAATCGTGCATGGATGAATGACTAAATATACTGAAGAATGCAGCCAATAAGTCTTCTAAAGCAGCAAGAGTTATCCTAATTATACACATTTAGTACCAACTAGAACAGTCGCCAAAGCAAGACTAGATATTCCGTACACCCACAAAACGATACATCGGCCCAGATATTTGACCCAGTGATCTAGTTTTGCTTCATGAGGAAAATTTTGGCTATGGTACAGGATGTCAAGGTTCCAGACTTTAAATCCAGTATAAATGACCATTAAAGCCTTTATGGCCATCGCAGGTCCATGAATATAGATACTTTTGCATTAATGTAGGCCTATCACTCTGACTCATGCATTTGACCAAGTGACCTAATTTGACACAACCTTAATCTGAAAACTTTGATGAAGAGCTGGCCAACAGTGAAAGAATTTTAGGTAAGGAAATAAGTAAGAAAGACTACACTGCTGATCTAGTTTAGTTCATAACACATTTTTAGATCGGAATTCATGTTTTTGAAAGTTTCACAAACCTATATCACATGTAAACATAATTATAGCCTCAGCATGAATGTATTGCAGATTTATATTATTGTATCACAGTGACCCAGATACCCATTTTACTTTCAGGATACATTCTTTGGCAATGACCAAAGGTCATGCAAAGCTTTAAAAAGAACTGTGCATCACTGAAGGAATTACTGGCCAGACACGATGTTATGCGGATAATACACTGCAACCCAGATACTTGACATATTGACCTATTTAACAATTATGTAAAAACCCGCAGGTACTTTCAGACCTGTATTTAATATCGAGTTACCTTCTCCACTAAGCTGCAACTCTGAAGGGGCGCTCTTGCCAGTCTCTTGCCCAGTGCTGCTACTTAATTCATAGCCTGGGGGCGCCTTCAGTGTCTGAAACAATATTTCTATTTTAGGGCCCACCGCTGTCAGCAACTGGTAACGTAAAGACGATGTTTTACATTTAAAGAATGCTCACATTGCAAAAGTCCCATGTATATTTTATATTACATTCATTTGACAAATATTAAACTTCCGTTAACACTAATCTCTCCTACATTTTGGATGCTACCTATTTAAAATTCATATCCAAGTTAAGAATGACGGTGGCTTGAAGTAGTGTGGCGAGTTGAGCAGGGCTTGCTTCTTTATGATTTATACAAAATAACAGTTATTTTAGTTGACATGTCTCCTACTTGTTTTGCGTTTCTAATATACCTATTGTTTCTTCTTTAGCGAAAAACGTGCTGGTCATGTTGTACAACGACTATGGGACCTCGTGTCTCTTTATCATGCATGCTTTATGTGTTTACACTTTTTACAAATTTCTCTCTCTCCCTCTGTCTCTCTGTGTGTGTGTGTGTGTGTGTGTGTGTGTGTGTGTGTGTGTGTGTATGCTAAGGGCATAACACCCTCTCTCTGGTTAATGGATATATTTTCATATTTTGTAAACATTTATGGGTCAGGTGCAGATTATCCATATTACATTTATTTGCAAGTTCGACAGTGTCAATGAAAATACACTTGATGTTTTACCTATTACCATGCCTTTTCTCCTATCTGATAAACATCCTCACCAGGGTCCCACCTCAAACAATATTCGATGTGATACATTAACCATGTGTTACTTAAATATAAAAAGTCTTTCACAAACCAAACCCAGATCGATATAAACGTCACTATCTAGTTCTTATGACCTACAAAAGGATTAAAACAACACTTGCCTGCATTCGCAGTGTTTCGGTTATTCTACGGCGTGACCGAGTCAGCGGAATTGCATCGGAGGGCCAATATGTGTGTCCTCTGGCATACTATATTTGTAAGTCAAAAGACACAATGCGCTCGCAGTACAGGGTATGTATAAAAAGATAGTAAATGCTATTAAGCTAAATGGTATTCCCATCAAGTGGAAAAGCAGTGCAAAACATGGAACACATTAAAAGTAGCTTAAATGGTGAGGATGACATTGGTTATATAAAAGAAAACAGTGTTTACTTATGCGGGTCAAGAGACTGGGTCCTTTGGAAGGTTAGTTAATCCGGCGTTTTTGTAAAATTTCGCAGAAGTACATGTATATATTATAATAGAAATGAGGTAGTTTCATACATGTTTACAAGAGGATTAAAAAGAAGTCTTCTTGGAAGAAATATTTATTTTATTTGCAATGGGTTTTACTAGAACTTGGAAAAATTATTTAAAGATACATGGTTAATGACTTTTTTCTGATACGCCAATTAAAAAACGTGAGCATCTTAGAGAATTATTATATGCATGCAGTCGAGTTGTAAAAGTCCAAGGTTTCAGCCCTGTGTAACTGCAAGTGATGATTAATACATATACCACGTCAACACTGTAACATGTGTGGTCGGAGGTGTTCGTTGGCGGGTTGTGTGGCATGGGTGGGGCCAGAGTGTGCGTGTGATACTGTAACACGGCGATGGAGCAGTTTTGCATGATCGCTTTGACTTTGTTTCGGATCATGTTGTCCCTTGATGTGTGCTTCTAATAACACCAGTGTGTAAGGTTTTGTCTACAGTGTTCTACACTGCATTATACCCAATTCGTTACTTCTGCTGTGTGCTATTACATGTCAGCGCTGTAATATTTTTATCACTGGATAACATCCAAACTTCACTGTGTACTAATACGATTGTAGAGATTTTGCACGAAATAAATGATATGTAATTAATAATATACCGGTGGCGTCACTGTATTGTTGTAGCTCATCAATAGTTTCCACTGATGATGCGTTGCAGTGGCCATATCACATTTTTCATCAAATGAAAGCTTTAAGTCAAACCAATTGCCGTTGCAATACTCCCGAACGTAAACACTTAATTTCGCACATTCTAACTGTTATGCATATGCAAAATATGGATCACCAAAATGTCTGGTATTATTTTACATAATATCTTGCCCAAGAATGATCTTCCCATAGTGTCCTTATAATCGTTACATGAGAAGCATCACCAGATATTATTTCAAGCTATTTTCTTATCCTTTTTAATGAATCAATATAACCTGCAACAATATGCTTAAATTACAAGCAAACCTCTCGATACAAAGATAAGAGGTATTTCGTAATGTTTAATAATTTCCTAAATAACTTTTTGAGTGCAACAGCCTGTCGATTGTTTCTATGTTTTATGGTTTCTCTTAGCTACCGACCATGAACGGTTTTTAACAGGTGTAAGGGCCTGTGACTTTTAAAATTCATTTAACTTGAAACTTATGTTGCACATAAGGCGGGGCTTCTGCCTAATGCTTGTCAGTTAAGAGACCTTTATATGACCTCGTTTCACACATCTTTGTGTAGCTCTTTCAGGTCTAAAAAGAATCACATATATCACCCAGTTCGTAGGCAGTTTTATGGACTTTTGGCCGTTGGAATGTAAAGCATCAAGTTTGGGTGGAAATAAGACTTAAGGGGGGCAGTTTGCAATGCTTGCCTGCGCGAATCTGACAAATTTGTAGGGAATTTCAAGTTTAAGTGACGTCAGCTAATTGTGAGACTGTGATTCATTGTTTTAAGAAAGTTTCAATGTTAAATACTGATTTTGATTGTGCGAGGAAAGGGTGTGCTAAGGGGTGTGTTTGGGGGATACAACAAAAACAGGAGACCAGCCCAAGCACCCATTACACAATTCAATTCAATTCAATAGTTTATTTCACAAGTTCAGTACATGGAAGAAATAACAAATACAATAAATGTGAGGATGGCCAGAAGGCTATCACCATCCATCAACTAGTTACAAACGTGATGGTATGCATGTGCTTACATTTTGTCAAAAAGATTCCAAATACAACATTCATCAAAACCATGTTATTTAAAAAAGCTATCTGTTTACATTAAATGAGTAGGAGTGACCTTGAATAATTATATAAATCTACATAATTTCACTTTCCGTACCTATCACAACAAATATCATTTGTAGGTACACCACTAGATCTGCAAAATTGTTTTATATAGTCTGAGGGAGATGTTTCATCAATTTCGTGACAAGTGCTGGTGGAGTCACAATGTGAGGGTGTGACGTCATATAGACTGTATTAAAAAATAGGGGGCCTTCAAGACATTTGTCACAAAGAAACCGCTTTTTTGGAAGTGAAATATAAGCAACAAAGTTTGCTATCCAAAAAGAAACATAGGTAAACAAACAATCTAAACACCCATAACCATATGGACTGTGTAAAGACATGAATGAAGTGTGTGTGTGTGTGAGCGAGAGAGAGAAAGAGAGAGAGAGAGAGACTGTTGCATCGTGTTATTACATATGGTGTGAAATTGAATATGTCAATGAAATAATTATCTTTCCCCCAGATGTACATCATTATTTTGACACAAAAAAAACCCAAATTAGTTCGCATCTCCAACTATTGTCTTACCACTTAACAATGTGTTTCTGTAATAATGAAAGAGTTAAAAATGCCCAAGGTATTATCACTAACAATAGCAAGTTAATAAAATACACGGGACAACAGCAAAAGAAAGAAAGAAAGAAAGACAGACAAACAGAGAGACAGACAGAAAGAAAGAAAGAAAGAAAGAAAGAAAGAATGAAAGAAAGAAAGAAAGAAAGAAAGAATACAGACATCAAACACATTTCATTTCACATGATTATAATTTTATTGTTCTTGAATTACACAGAAACATTACGACGAGAAGAGTTCTATGGTTGCGTTTTTTCTTAGTCTTTAACTTGGCTTTTATCTGTAGGTCCTGTGTTATGATGGGAGATATGACTGGTAATGTCTTCTTTCTTTTTCTAATTTTGTTTCCTCCATTTTGTGGGCGAGAGAGATCCCATGGTTGATTGAAGGCTCCAAACCCTGGTATATTGCTTTTCATCTTCATAATGGAGACGCCCGAAAATGTAATGCAAGGTCCCAATAGCATATATTTGTTGGTTGGCCCTCCGTGTCAAATATGAAAATACATATTTGTCGAACGGGATTCTGCACAACACAGGTGAACTGTTCTGTGAGAAAATGTTTATCTGATGGTGATATTCTTTGTAATATTTGTCTCAAACTGTCGCCGACTATAGTATAGTCTACAATGCCACAACACAACAGCAAACGTTGACTTGTTTGTACCTTCTCCTTGGGCAATATGGATGTCATTCACAGCAACTTCCCAAATGCCGATGAATTTAATTGCTGTGGCAATTGCACACGAATATCGTTTCCATAGTTTCCTAGGTATAACAGTTGACTGTATTTGCTATTCAACAGTACTTAAAAATCCATGCTCTTACAGTATAAGGAGACCACTTGCTACTTATAATGTTTGTCAGTGTACAGATTCCATATCTATGCTTTCAGTCTTTTCGTACTCCACTTTCTTTTTCTTGTTATTTTTAACTTTACCAACAGATGTTTCCTTACAAATGGGGCAATACACCAATAATTTGATAGTCATCTTTTGATCTGCTTTCCATAAAGTTTCACAATGTTTGCATGTAAGCCACCGGTCCATTGTAGTTGGTGGTAAATAAGTATTAACAGTCCTGGAATGCTCACACGCAATTAGCTCATAAGCAACTCTTGTCTGTTGACATTCAAGGCAAGGTTTATTATGCTGAGGTCTCACACCATTCACCAATACACATATAAATGAGCTAATGCTTTGTTATTCAAGATGAGCGATTTATCAATATCACTGCGATGAGCTACACTTTAGAGAAATTATTTCCATTGCGGAGGATATTGACTTATCCGGTCGTCAGGACTTTGTAAGTATTTCATATACAGCAATGTATCTTTCTTTGTCATAGGTTGATGATGTGTCACATCATTCTCGTCATCATCACTTTTACTTGGTGAATCACCAGATACGAACATAAGGGATGTCAAATGATCTTCCGATAATTGTGCAGGCTTTTGTGCAGATGTGTGTGACATAGTATTTGTTCTCAGTCATTCGTGATCTGGTGTTGTCAGTTTCATATTACTCACCAGGAATCCGTATGGTTTTGAGGTTGCTTCTTTGTGCTTGTCCATCATATACTTTGGCTTGTCTGGAAATGTGCCGTGACTCACGGTCTTGATCGTTGGCAAATCCATAGGCATGCTTCCTGAAATTAAATACTGACAATTCGGTGAACGGTCACTGTGCGTGGTTTGTAGAAATTTCGCATGAGTACAAGAACACTTAAATTGCGATGGTGGCTTCCTTTGGTGCATAAATCTGTCATACTTTCATCTTATACAGTCTTGCCAAAACCTGTAAGGGCCGCCAAAATCATCGTAAAAGGGTGTTTAAAAGTGACATGTGTTTCCACACTGGTCAGTGGTCCTTTGCCTGTGAAACAATTGTCCAAAATCCCTCCTTGAGCGGTCTTATGGCCCTCTGAGAGGGGCTCTTGGCTTCCAAGATTTTCTGTATTGTTTGAACAGAGTACTGCTTGCTTCAACCATATTTTTCATTCTTGACTGTTAAGAGCATGTGTATCACAAAGATGTGTATGTTAATGTAGTAAATGTGATCTTCCACAAATGGAACAATGCTTTCTTTTTCTCCCAATCCTCACTGGTATGTGTGTTTGTTTAATTCAGCTCTAGCTATAGATATTTGAATGTCACAATTGTGATTGTATACAACACACAGAACAACACGTCACACAGAACGAAACAAAACAGCACACACACGCATCTGATGTTAGTAAAACACATGTAAAATGACATAATTTTAACATCATTTTTCTTTCTACAATTTATAATATTTCCTTATGAATTAGAATACTATATCATCATTGTTTCTTCTGTTTCACCCATGTGTCTCGTCACGTAATATTTCAGCAATGCCGACCATAGTTGGTGATTATTCATTGTAGGTATACTTTATGAATATAGTCCACTTTGATGACCTCTGGGAAAATGGCATAGATCAACAAGTCAACTGTTGTCGGCAGTTGTTGAGAAAACCTTGCCTCTACTTTAATGTTGCCTTTTCTACTCATAGGCATGACATCTTGCACCTGTTTGGATGGATCAATGTTGAATAGATAAAGATAGTACCCATTAGGATAATTATCTCGTTCGATGTAATTTCCATCCTTGGTATGCCATTTACCTGTCCCCCAAAGCAAAAATTTACGGTAGATGTATCATTCAATTCATTATATACTTTCAAGCACACAATTACAATATAATTTATGGAAGTGAAGATTTTTTTATGAACTTAAAGACATTTTCTGTGTGACATTAAGCAGGCAACAATGTAATAATATTAATGGCCTGTTTTTGTAATGCTAGAAGTGATTTGACATGAATGTCATATATTGATTGCCAACACAATACAGTAGATGTGGGTGAATAAGGACAAAATCTAGCTGACGTGATATGGGAAAAATAAGTAAATGCCTGATGTAATAAATGGTGCTGATAAAAGGAGCTATTTTCTTACAGACAGAATTCATATGTGATTTCCACGTAAACTGATGATCAATGTAAACTCCTAGATATTTATTGCTGTCAACTAGAGGCAAAGTTTTTAATCCTGTCACAGTATTAATGTTAGGTGATATTTTCTTATTATAGAGCATATTACTATACAGTTAGACTTATATATAAATTTACCTCTAGTTTATTTACATCAAACCAATCTAGTAAAATTAAGCAAATCTACTCCTGCATGATGTTTTAATGTATCAATATGTTTAGCACTGTAAAGTATGTTTGTATCATCAGCAAATTATCGTGAAACTCCATTTGTAAGGCAGTTTTGTAAACATTATATATATACATAGACATATATATATAGACATAGATATAGATATTGATATATATATATATATATATATATATATATATATATATATATATATATATATATATATATATATATATATATATATATATATATATATGTATGTATGTATACGGGGAACATTAACGATCCTAAATTAGACTCTGGTAGTAGCTACACAGGACTGATTCAAAAAGCTGACCTCTTAGATTCTATTTGTATGAGCTGTCTTTTGTCCTGTAAACAACTTTTAAAACACACCAAGGATAATCCTCTTACACCAGCATGTTCTTACCTTTTAAGAAATATACTTTGATTAGGCATGTTGAAAGCTTTTTGTTAAATCGATAAATATTCGCAAACAATTTCACTCTTTTTCTATCTGTTGCTGAACAAGTTAGAAAATTCACATATAGCTATTTTGGTGCTATGAGTTTTCCTTAACCCAGATTTTGCTTGTTCATTAACTTCAATAATATATCTGCAATACAGCGTTCAGTTTTTTGTAATTGCAGGCAAAATTAAAATTGGTCGATTATTACCCAAAATCTTTGGGTCTCCTCCTTTAAAAATGGGTACATCACGAACTATTTTTCTTTGTTTTATCAATGTAACTCTCACAAAAAGAAAGAAAAATTTCACAGAACAAGTTATATGCATCTTTAACTCTTAAACTATGGATCACGGGAATCCAGTTTACGTCCCTCAGTTTCTCGTGCAAATCTTTAATATTATACTTATCAAAATTATATTTTTTGGTTATTACAATGGAACCTCTTTAATATGGGCCTCATTAATCCGTATGTCTCATTAAGCTGAACACTTCTCGTAGAACACAATTGTTCATATCAAGTAATAGTGATTAAATAATCCAGATGCTTCATTAATCTGAACAGTTCACTGGGGTACCAAAGTGTTCAGATTAACGAGGTTCCACTGTACTAATAGCATCAAACTTTCCATTAATGTTCTACAATATTGAAAAAGTATTTAATGGTCACTCATATTTGACCTTACTGTCGCAGAGTCAAAAAAGTATCAGTGATCACTCATATTTGACCTTACTGTCGCAGAGTCAAAAAAGTATCAGTGATATTTGTAAACAGGTGAGAAATTATAGGACTGGTAGAATTAGTCTCTTTTGTTGGGACATTAATTAGAAATCTAAATCCTAGAAAAGATATGGTATTACCTTACAATTATTCAAATCATTCATCTTGCAGCATAAATCATCTGTAAAATCTAGCATGATGAGGTTTGGAGGTCAAAAAGTAGCCCCAATAATACTGATGCCCATTGTGCAAGCAGTTTCTATCTCATACCATGCTGATTCTCTATCAGTCATGTTAATGTCATTTCTGCACTTGTAATTACAATTTGTATGTGTATATACTGCAACTCCTCCCCCTCCTCTATCATCTCTGATATAATTTTCCATACAGTAGTTTGGTATCTGTAGATATTGACATTCTGTCAAACCATTAATCCACGTTTCCGTTAAAACAAAAATATCAAAACCATAAGCCAATGATGTAAGAGGATGAATAAAATTGTCACAATGCTGCTTATTTTTCAAACTACGTATATTTAAATTCAGTAAAGATGTTCTTTTGCCAGTGTTTATATTTTGAATGATAGTGTTTATAAATAGTTCAGGTATTTCAAGTTCAATGCAATAAGGAAAATGCGGGGTGTATTCTGCATCCTCTGAATCAGAATCAGAATAAATATCTAATGTGCCAGGTGCAGAGTCCAATGTAGTACTAGCCCGTGGTCTTGAAAAAAGGCATTGTCTGCAACCCTATACATATTCAAATCTTTTCCTGTTCTACCAGATTCAAGTAATGTGTTGAATTTGGTTCATGCATGCTATTTTTATGGCAGGACATCCATCATCCTTCCGTAGGAAGATGTTTACATTCCTCGCCCACACATATTTGGCATTGCTTTTTTTTTCGAATCTTTGCTGCACTCAAGATCATCTTGTTTTCTACTGTCAGATGATCAATGACGCAGATTTTCTAGTCCCCAAATCCAGTACCATTAGACAGATCTTTTGCCGTGATTTTCTTCCCCTTTGCTTTGGTTATAAAAGCATTTCGGTTTTTTTTTTTTCCTGCTGCTGAAACATGCCGAATTGGTCTTGGTCCTCTTCTGTTGGAGGAAACTCTGTGGCAGGCCTGAATATCATCACACTGGAGGGGTTCCCAATGACCTCACCACCCTTAGTTACAGTCACCTGTGTGTCCTGATTCCCAGTCTCTGGGACCGCAACTATTTCTCTAGTGTTTCTGCTGTTGTATTGTTCCTGTTCATTTAGTCTGGACTTGCACTCAGTGAGGTTGATTCTAATGGCTTCACTCTTTGCTTTGGCTTATTATTTTCTTCCTGAATTTTTTTTCTACTTGTTTCTGTTCTTAATACTTCACATTTATGAAGGCCATAGATCCGGACATTGCTCCCCATTTAGCTGTCCAGATATGTCAGTCAACTTATCAAGTACATACTTGAACTCACCCGTTTGAATTTGGTTTCAATGGCTGTCTCTGTCTGGTGCCTAATTGAAATTGAGTCCTTTTCCAGATATGTATATGTTTCCACTGTATATTTAGTCTGGTTTCTTGGTGACAAAGACAATTCATGAACAATTTGTCAGGTTCTCATGTTCCCAATCACATATTTTTGACAATTTTGAAGGGATATCTTGATCAAGTCAAATGCCACAGAGCCCTCTAGTGGCAATATGCTGAAGAACATCAATCCGAGTGGGACTTATACAAGTTGCGGTCGAAGCACCCCCTTTTTGTCTCTCTCTCTCTCTCTCTCTCTCTCTCTCTCTCTCTCTCTCTCTCTCTCTCTCTCTCTCTCTCTCTCTCTATATATATATATATATATATATATATATATATATATATATATATATATATATATATAGCTGGACAAATCGATAGATAAAATGATGGAACTGTTTATATAGGACTATATCTTGGAATGGCGAATTGATTTTTGAGCTAATTCCCAAGACAACAGGACATATACGCGACATCACACCATTATTTTCTATGACTGACGTGTTCTTCGGTGATATTAACCTGCCTAATTTTCTGGGCCTAAATTCATTTTCATTACAATTAATTTCACTTCCTATAGTGTATAGGCCACCAAATTCACCAGTGTCTTTGTGGGACAACATGAAGGTAAGCTACGATCCAAGGGCTACGTCACATTGAAATCTAACAAAAAGTTTTGTACTTAATGGCGCGTTTGAGAAAAACATTTCGCCCCCTGTGTCTACTTAGCGACCCAGCTCAGTTGAGTTCATTCTCGTAAAATCATTGTGCCAATCGCTACTTTCACTCGAACAAAGTTTGCCTATTCAAAATTGCACAGAGACATTTTCGCACAGGTCAATAAACTAGGACAGCGTGCTTCATTTAGTGGGCATTCCATGTTATTATTATCATCATCATCATCATCCTCATCATCATTATTATTGGTAGTGACCACTTGGCAATCCCCATTTATGGTCTTAATTAGCCTACTTGTTACCACACCGTGTGAAGCTGCAACTTTTCTGTATGAACCTTTTTTGCACGAATTCCATATTTTTGTTGATGAGTATTACATGGTGTCTTAATATCATGTCAAGTTGAGGGGCTTTTATTAAATCACATTCTCCCACGGCAGAATGGTCATGGTTTTGGCCAGGAATACCCAGGTGCACTAAAACAGCACTTTATTATTTTTATTATCATCATCACCATCATCATCATTATCATTATTAGCATAAAAGTGTTAAATAAACTAAGAGATAACTAGTGAGGCTGAGGTTGTTCACAGTCATTACCAACAATACATAATCCAGCAAGGCCAAGGGGCTGGGAACAGTGATAAGAGGTATTCATCTTTACTCAGACCCTGTGCTGCCACCTAAGCTGTAGCAAGGAGTTTGACAGGAAAATGTATGGCTAAATTAGCTTCTATGATAAAAGTAACAACTCCAGAAAGCCAGAAAAACTGTAAAGATCCTTTTAACTCTGCTCTGCGTACTGAATTTTATGTCAAGCCCAAAAGGTACAAAAGTGTATTAGTGAAGAAAAAGAAAAGTTGTAGATCATATATTTTAGATAAAATAGATTCGGTCAGGGAGAATAAGCCGTTCAAATTTTGGAAGTTATTGGATGAACTCAAATGCATGAATGAACAAAATAAGTCAAATCTGATCCCAATGGCTGACTGGGTTAATGACCTTGTGAATCCACTCGTTAGTAGCCCCAAAGAATCTTGCCGCAAAATCGATGATTTTATAAAAAACAAACAACAGAAGAAAGATCTTTCATGAACTGAATTTTGCCATTCCAATACAGAAAATTAGTGTTGCCATACGTCAGTCAAAAATGGCAACACCTGTCATATCTTAAGGTGGAAGCTGTGAAGCTAGTGTGCAGTGAGACTGACAACTTTGGATCGCAATTACCCATTTAATTTTTTCACAAGTACATTAAACCTATATATTTTCTAATTACTACATATCCAAAGATTTGTATCCATAGAGTTTTTATGCAGTATTGAATTTTTTTGAGATTTTAATAGCATTCTTTCTGACTTGGTAGGATTTTCACATTTTTCGTGCAGAAGTCATGCAAATTTTTTTTTCCCAGTTGAAATCAGAAGAAATTTAAAACATATATCCATGTCCAGGATCGAGTTCAATGGTTAGTCCTGAAATAGCATGAATAAGAAGTTATAAAATTTTTAATTTAGTACTGACAGGTTGTTCATTTTCCTTCTATTAATTGTTCCAAAGGTCATGGAAAGTTTGTCAGAAAAAAGGAAATCCTGGAAACAGTTCCTGGATATGACATTTTTCTTTTAATGTCCGTTGATTTTAAAGTGATAGAGCAATTTGTACGTTTGTGAGGCGAGATACGAATTGCTGAGGTTGAGCAAAAAACAGTGCCAAGAAAATCGCATTGAAAGAAAAAGTTGCCAATTCTTATGCATATATGGCTGTAATATGACACATACTCATTTTTTCTGTCCTGTGTTTTAATTATTTTGTGAAGTAAACTTGTAGCTTTACCTCTGTGATGTTGTCATTAAACAAAAGTATATTTTGTGGCTTAAATCTCGCCTTTTTTTAATTTGGGAAAACCACACTAGGCTTGTTTGGGAGTGGGTTCACATGCAGCTTTCCATATTTGGGGACCAGTAAGCGGATTGTGCTAATTTGTTTTTAAATCAATAGCCAATTTCAAAGTAATTAGAACAATGGTAGTGATAAGTCTGAACTGGCCCATTCTTCTCTCCACGGCTAATGGTTTCCTGTGAGTGACCTTTGTCAATAGCTCAATTGGTTTCCAGGGGTCATGGACTAATGACTGTGCAAACAATGACATGGTTCATTATCATGCCCATGCAAACAAAGCCATGTGCCCGGCACTGTTTAAACTTTTCATTGTAAACAAAAGTTTTGAGATCAATTATCTCATATAAATTTTATGTTCACACATCTGAGTTTTTTTGGAGCATGTAGTTTAAGTATTAGACTATCTAAAAATATGAAAAAGTGATTAGAGGTTATCCAAAGGTGCCAGCTTCAGACCTTCCACCTTAACTCAGCACAGTTACCCAGACTCTTATCGGAACAATTGTTCTTACTCCTCTTCATAAGAGAGGGTAATCAACTTGACTTCGCAATAATCATGGCACTGCCATTTGCAGCTGTCTTGGCAAACTATTAGTGTCCTACACAACAGACTGTCAAAATTTACTGAGGAACAAGACCTGGTCCTCACTTGCCAGATACGCTTTAAACGAAGAACTAGGGCTGCAGATCAGGTTCTTACCCTCAAAACTCTAGTTGATAATTATATCAAGCGGACCTAACAAATGTACCTATCTTGCTGCTTTGTTGATTCTAAGTCCGCCTTTGACTCGATCAATAGGAATGCCATGTTCTACAAGTTACTTCAGGCAGCCATTGGTGGTTTTGGAGTCTATGTGTGTAAACGTCCCGTATGCCATTCAAGTTAATGCCACTGTCAGTGAATCGTTTAACTCATCTGTAGAACTTAAACAGGGCTGTGTCTTACACCCACTGCTTTTCAAACTCTTTATTCGTGATCTCCCAGACATCTTCTCCTCTGACCGTCATACAGTGTCTCTCCATAGTTCCGATATTAGTTGCTTGCTTTACCCAGGTGACCTGGTTATCCATCCGAAACGCAGCAAGGTTTACAAACTGCTCTAGACAAACTAGAAGTATGCTGCAAAATGTGGAACTTGACCATCAACCTGAGCCAGACAAAGGTGATCATTTTTAACAAAAGTGGCCATCTATGAAATAAGTACCGAATTCTCTACACAGGCTGCCAAATTGAAAGTGTTTGAACTTACTGCTACTAGGGCATTGTTTTCTCGATAAATAGTAGCTTTAAAGCAGCTTGTGGCAGATTGTGCGACCAGGCAAGTAAAGCCTTGTTCAAACTAGAACAATTGAATGTAAAAGAAAAACATAAACAATGCATACAAATTATTTTACGCTCTAATTTTCCCCATTCTCGTCTATTGCTTTGAAATTTGGATCCCATACTTTTGGAAAAATCTTAACTGCTCAAACTTTATGTCATTATGTATCCCTATAAAAAGTGCTTATTAACTTTAATAAATATATGTTGGGTGTCAACAAGCTGCAGTCCATGGTGAGCTTGGATGCTTTCCCCTGATGGTTACTTTGATCCCTTACGCTGCAAAATTCTGCTTTGATTTATGTAGGCAGAATGACCTTCACCTGGTTGACCTGGCATACCTTGAATCTCTTGAAACAAATAATAGCTGGGCCACCCATGTTAAGTCGTTTTGGAATATATTTGGTTTTAGTCACACATGGGAAAATCCGGATAGCCTCCAAATGAACAGAACTTTATCTGACTTATCGATAGTATTCCAAAATAAATTTGTAATAGAATGGTCCTACTGTGTTCAAAGGGATGATCCGAATTCCAAACTGCGTTCCTATAAACTTGTTAAGCATTATTTCGGAGTCGAGAATTATCTGTTGTCAGCCAAGAACTTTCCTCTCAGTTGTAATTTCTGTAAATTATGTTCCAGTACCCGCAACTTACATATTCAAGTGGGAGGCACAAAATTCCCAAGACACCGGTGGGTCTCAGAGTGTGCAAGTTATGCAAAACACGGTCTGTGGAAGATAAGAAACACATGTTAATTGACTGTCCCTTTAACCTGCCTGAAAGGGAACTAATTTACACAGGGCTGCTACACACTTCTTTCCACACCTTGTGCCCCGATGACAAATTCAAGATGATCTTGTTGTACAATAATGGAGACACAGAAATCTGCAACCTTGTGTTAGATTTTGTTAGAAAATGCTTTTCTAAAAGGAACCTGGCATTGTCTCTATAATAAACATATAGCCTTTTTTCTAATTCTTTTTCAGCCTGTATGCTGTTCTAATAGTTCCCTTGAAAATAAACTTAGTACCGGCGCTAGTCGCTCCAGGGCAACGATCGTTACCCAGTACCCTTCGCAGCAGGTGGGACATCTATTCCAGAGCCACCATTGTCGCCATTGCCTCATCATATAACAACACACACCTCTGAATTGATTCCGAAGTTTTTAATTGTTCATTGCCCTTACAAGGAAAAAATGCCTGTTTACCATTGTGCAGTACCAGGCTGCACGGTAGATTCAAGGAAATTCAACAATCTTCAGAAATATTGATGGATGGAAGGCATAATTTTCTGGAGCTTTCCACCGGCGGATCACCGTGATGAGAGCACCGCTGTGAAGCGTGTCCCACTTATCAACAGTAAATGGGCCAAATGTCATCAGTGCTCATGCGTGCGATCGTCGCGCTGCACTTTTGGGTAGCAGGAACCGCCGGTACAAAGTATATTTTAAGGGAACTATTGCTGCCAGTACCTAGTTTGGAGACTCTACACGTGAGGGCACTGTAGGCCACTGCGGCTGCTTCATTATGAAACATCTGCAGGTCTGCAGTTGATATTGTTAACTATGAATACCTCCCAGTGGGTCAGACACTTGAGTATTTATGAACATGTAGCCAGATCTTAGATTTAGGATCTTATAGAAACTTGTAGTGAACGGAAAAATTCTTGTTTTTTTCATTTCTATCATTTTCATATTACATAGTACGTAAATTTTATGGCATGATGTTGGTCACCCATCTGCTTGCTCATGTATCATGCATAGTGTAATTCCTTAGCACAACGCTTTTTTTAATCATTGCCCTACCGGTAACCTACATCATGGATGTACCAGAAATATAATATTTTTGTATTATCCGTATGATACGGCCATACCCTTATTCTCTCTCTCTCTCTCTCTCTCTCTCTCTCTCTCTCTCTCTCTCTCTCTCTCTCTCTCTCTCTCACACACACACACACACACACACACACACACACACAAGTTTGACAGTAAATCATTTTATTAGAGTAGTTTATTTGTTACAAGAACACATGTTACAATGCTCCCGGAAGCCACCTTAGACTTAGAAATGGAAACCGCAAACGTAAGGACAGAAGGCGACTTTTGTTCAGGTAACCCAGACCTTCCGGCAAAAAACCGGCAAAAAAGCACAGGGACAAACCCCCTGCATTAAAAACCCAAAAGATCATTTCCATTTTATACAGCTGGTGCAGTGACAATACTTTGTCTCCGAAGTGTCTTGTAGATGCAACGTACCGATGACACATTTTGGTTATATTTTTATTATCCATATGACGAAGAATGATCACGATAATATGCCCCGGGTGAACATGTTCCCTCAGTTACCCTGATCGATAAGTGCTCAGACAACACCGTTCATTGGTGTGCATCTGAGCAAATTTCCATGCAACTGTCACTTGTCTGCAAATGTTACGATGCTTTCGAATAAACTTGTCCTGGCAAAACTTAGCATTTCGTTCGGCAGCAAGACTTTGAGACGACTAAAGTAATACACATGTCAGATCATCTTAAACGTCATTCATACGGCATATGAGTGGCAGGTGGATGCAAATACAACCTTGGTCTTCCACTTTTAAATGTGCATCTTCCTTGCGTGGCCTCAAATGAAGGTCCACAAGTTCGTGTCTCCTGTTGGAATTGTTTTGATGGGTTATTTATTTAAAATCTTCGTGATCACCACAAATACAACTTCCGCTGCAGATTTTAAAGACAAATACGATGTTTATGGGAACAACTGGGCCACAAGCATATATTTCAATTTTTACAAAAAATAAAATTATCGATATTTCTCTACCTTTCTCTAGCTATCTAAATAGTCTCTCGTGTACTTCTGAGTCTTATCTGAATTAATTCAGCTGTGTGGTAGGTCTATAACACCGTCTAAATATACTTGGCTCTCAATCTATAACTGTCTACTTGCCCATCCATCAATCTATAGCTAGCTACCTGGCTATCTATCTACAGGTACCTACCTGCCTGTCCGTCTAAAGCTAAGTACCTGCCTGTCCACCTAAAGCTACCTACCTGCCTGTCCATCTAAAGCTACCGACCTGCCTGTCCATATAAAGCTTCCTACCTGCCCGTCTATCTACAGTTTCCTACCTGCCTGTCCATCTACAGCTTCCTACCTGCCTGTCCATCTATAGCAACCTGTCTTTTTCTTCGTCTCTTCATATCAAATTAAGAGTCTAATACTTAGATAAGTAGATCTGGGAGAGATGACTGTAAGGAAATAGTATTAGAACTATTTATGCATGAAATTTGTGGTAAAGAAGCTAATCAGTGTTGTATACTTTCAAGCTTGTCGTAGCTGCTAATGTGCTCAGAACAGCATAAAGGCTTCAGCATTTGCAGGTGAAACTGAAACCTACCATCCCACCATGAGGCAAGCACATTATTTAACCATGTAACACCCATACAGCCGGCGGGCAATATTTTCTAAAACCCAAAATTTTTTTCTTCATATCACTTTTTTGCGTGAAGCTATATTTTCCGACAGAAAAGGACACATAAATATAATTCCTCACAAATATCAATATTTGGTATCCCTTGTGTACTCTATGACCAGACCCAACTGTGCAAAACTTTTCGCAGGGTGTGTGTCTCCATGCCATCACTTCTGAGATTGTCATTTTAAAAAAACATATCGCCACTGGAGCCTGTCGTCTCCTTGAAATGACGATATCAATTGGAAGGGAAGAATCCACTACGTCAAAAGTGTAATCACAGCAGTCGATGAACCCCTGCAAAATACACAAGCAAGAAATATATCCGGTTATAACAGGGGAAAAAGGAACCTCTGATCTTGCAAATAATGAATTAGAAATGTATGGTGAAAATACGATATTGTTACCATGGCTCTGAGTCTACATATCAACTATAATTTTCCTTTGATTTTAAGACTTTGAAGCAAATGCATGTATTAAACATTACGCAAATTTTGTATGAAAGTGTTTTAAAATCCAGGGAAAAATCAACATCAATCAAGGATAAATATATTTTCGGCATATCTTCATTTGCTTTTCCTTGATATATAGCTGACTGAGAAAAATGATCATCTAGCGATGAGGGGGTTACGCCGCACTAATGTCACAAGAAGGCGTACAACCAATTTTTGCGTATTCTACGCCATACCTTCCAATGCAAATTACAATTCATCCAGCAAAGTATTTTCTGAAAGAAACATTTACGTGTGCACCTTCACACAAACCCATGATAATGCGCACACTAAGAAGTACAGACAATGATACAATGGTGGTCTCAAATCCTCAATGCTGGGAATACACTTAAAAGTTTACACCACCAAAGCATAACTATATGACATACACCTTAAAAAGGTAAATTAATAATTTTAATAAGTATCCGACGGTCACGCATCTAATAAGCCGGCACAGCGAGCCCACAGAGAGGATACTCATGAGCAAAAATTAATAAAAGTAGTTAAGATTGTTCAACGTATACATGTCAACACATTTTAATATAAGTTAAACTGGACGAAAATTCTGACATACAAATGACGGTATTGTACCCACCAGAATGTAAAAATAAAGTTAAATAAAACAGGCATATCGTTTTACCTATACTTGAAATAAATGATTGATTTCGCATATGCTATGCGGCATTTCCGTTAAACATTAAAGGTAATTTCTTATTATCCATCCATATGACGATGGAGGGTAAAACAATTGTTTGAGTGATAATCTTTGGAGAATGTTTACGAAATAACACAATAATACCCCCCCCCCCCCAACGTTTTTTTTTTCAGTGCATTCTGGTCGTTAATGCTCAGGAGATGATACTGTAAATTGGTGTAAACCAGAGATACTTTCCAGGCCACTGTCTCTGTTGGTGCTTTGAAGTTTGTATTAAACTCATCCAGGTCGAAATTAACATTTCACTTTTGAAAATTTCTGCCACTGAAAGCAAAATGGTACAAAATATCTCTATACTTACAAAAACAACACTTACACACACCATGTTTTTTCTGTCTCTGCCTATCTAAGTACGCCTGTGCCTCTGAGCCTATCTAAAACAATCAACGTATATTCTGGAGCTACCTGCCCGCCTGCGTGTCCATCTATAAATACCTACCCACTAGCCTGTCCATCTATGGCTACCTACCTACATACCTGTCCATTTCTAGCTACCTACCTACCAGCCTGTACATCTATAAATACCTACCCACCTGCCTGTCCATCTATAACGACCTATCTATCTGTCCATCTATACCTACGGACCTGTCTACCAATCAACAGCTACCTACCCGTCTTTCTCTACCTGACTACATATCAAATTAACAATTGAACATTTTGATAACTATATCAGAGATAATTGGTGCAATAAAACTTGTACACTGTGGCACCAAAAACTACAAATTTGCTGACAATGACATTGTTCAACCATGCAATGTCCATGCAACTGAGGATCCAGAAATTGTGAAAGAAATTACTTCATTTAGTTCATATATGCTTATATTTTTATTGACTAATTAGTATAAAGAGAAACTTGTGCCCAAATCTGTAAGCCCAAGTGCCGCTTGAGCATTATCAAGTCCGATGATAAAAGAGCAAAGTCCTATTCCATCACACTCACTGAAAAACTGTAGAATTCTACATCATTACACAGATTATTAATTTATTTTGTGTAAGAAACAAATTCGTCATATTTGAAATGAAGAAGAAAGTTTGTGGCTTCATTAGCCCTTACATACAATCGGATCATCAGCGGGAACCCAGCTCTAGACTTGTTTCAGTGCCATTAATCCCGCGGTTAAGCCATTCTGCTAACTAGCCGCACCATGCTTGTATTTTGAATGCAAACATCCCGAGCAGATAGACAAAGGAATCAAGCGAAGACGATGTTCCTGTATGATAAGCCCACTTTTAAAGGTAGCCCACATTTACATGAATTCAATTATGAAAAGAGGTTTTATTTTACAACATAGGGATGCACATTAAAAACTTGCAAGTCTCAATCTCCAATATTCTCTGTGCACTCTTCAACCAGAACAAACTAAGTAAATTGTTTACAGGGTGTGTGTCCTTCTGAAAGCACTGCTTGGATTGCCGCCATACAAATTATGTCGCCGCCTGTCGTCTTCTGGTGCTTTGACCGGGATAGGAAAAATTTGAGGCCAAATGGCAATACTGACCAGAAAATATAGTCTTCTTGTGCTTTGACCAGGAAGGAAAAAAATGAAGCTAAATGGCAATACTGACCAAAAATTATCTACAATATTTTTTAGGATGAAGTTCTCGATAAATATATGCAGTATGATTGGAATATGGTTCAGAGGAAGAATTAAAAACGAGGCAGCAGACAGGGGGGAAGGGGGAACAAAAATATTGTAATTAAATATAAACAGAAACATCTCAAATTACATCAACCTGAGAAGAAACCTACATTGGCAGCAGCTAAATGGGTCATTTTAACTACTGTATATGGGTATTTTGGAATAAGGTTATCTAAAACGTTCTTGTATTTAAATGTAGATAAAGTTCAAGAATCATAGAGACTGTAAACATTTATGCTAATAAATACTTATAGATGAGATAGCAGACGGATGGGCCACAGAAATATTATGAAAAAGATAAACAGAAACATCTCAAATTACATTAATCAGAGACGAAATCTACACGGGAATGTTCGGATTAAGGCCGTGTGAAGTGCTACTGACATTTGAATTCAGATGCAGCGCAAAGAGTAAATACAAACGTAATTCTGACAGAAAAGATTTAAACATGAGCCAGTGCAACATGAGGTAACAAAAATTTCTAAAGCTACCTATCTTAAATGGGACTTTCCATGGTAATATCCAAGGAGGGAAGAGGTTTCCAGGTCACAGTTCGGGCAGGTCTGATCCTGTTTCGAGCCATGTTGGTCCAACATCTGGCACTCTTAGAATGATACACAACACATTTAATTATCAGTTGTTTTATTTATGAAATTCTTCAAATAGTAATAAAAACAACTGAATACACTTGATTTATCTTTTATCAACTCGATCGATGTCAATCGGAACTTGAAATCGTCTTGCTTTTTGTCCCTACAATGTACGCTTTTAAAATGATCAACATTATGTTCGCATTTAAAATGATCAACATTTGTTCGGTAGTAGTATGACAGGACATTCAATCAGATATTGTCAAACACTATAATTTGGCGCTTTCACGTGAGTGTCCAGATTACGCCTCTTAATGGTACTGCGTCTGCCTTCTCTCATGGGCGGGTTAGGGTTAACGTGAAGTGGGTGTTGTAGCATAATAGCTGAACGTCACACAACCAAACGAAAAGAAGAAATTACTGAGCAATAAAACAACATGTCTGTGTTCACACACTGACGTATTTAAATTGCACGACACGAAAAATGCTGAATTAAAATACACAAATTCGTTTGCTTCAGAGTACAAAGGATCAACTGCATTTGCTTGTGCACAAACGGCAGTTTATACATAAGCTAGACAAAATATTATTTTACAAAAGACTGTCCATTTAAAACACACACACACACACACACACACACACACACAAAGACCCTTTCGGGAGTGGATACAACCTGACCCAATCCGTTTTTGCATTGTATGTGAGTGACGGGAACATCAACTACCCAAGACTTTTTGTGCGCAAATTCGTTTACAACGACACCAGGCGGCAAAATAGCTAATCACTCTGAGTGGGTTTGCCACGATCAATGATAAAAGCGTTCAGTGACGGATAAAAAAAATTTAGGGCAGAGCTTCTCTCTGTTCGTCATTGCTCATTACATTTTTATTAAACTCGTCAATCAGGGTGAAGACATGGGTGAACACAAACTGTGCTTCAAATTTAAATTTAAAGTCAAATTCCTACAGAAAATCCTAAATAGCCTTTAATGTTAGTGAGCTATAAACTGGTCTTTTTCTGGGTGATCATACCTGGGATATGGACTCGTTCTATATTCCTGATCAAAATACAGTGAAAACTCGTTAACATGACACCATCTGTTCCCTAAAAAATGTGTCAGATAACTGAATGTCATTCAAAACTGATGTCATTATAATGAATGTGTCGGATATCTGAGTGTCGTTATAATGAGGTTTCACCATAACAGGAAAAGCTGTTGACTCGGTCTTGCAGCATGACCATGGCACGGGTGAAACACACACACACACACACACACACAGATATATATATATATATATATATATATATATATATATATATATATATATATATATATATATATATATATATATATATATATATATATATATATATATATATATATATATATATATATATATATATATATATATGGGTGATCATACCTGGGATATGACTGTAAAAATCTTGCACCAACACAACTGGTGTGACTTTTCAGAGACATTGATAACAACTTACAAACTCTTTACCCAGGAAATTTTGGCAGCGAATTTCAATATACATAATTCCCTTCTACCACCCCTGCCCGGCAAGCAGGCCTATGTCCCTGTACTGCAGATAAGCTAGAAGTAACACAAAAGTTAGAAGTAACACAAAAGTTTGGGCATCTTAGAAGGAAAAATGCTTACCATGCTAAACCATAAGTAATGAATAACAGTAACTGGGCTATTCCATGATAATGCAAAATACGAGTTTAGGAACGTGGTGATGTGATACGATGTGATATGTTGTAATGTGACGGGTCTGGTCTTCCATTTCGAGAAAAATTACTCTTCATTGCAAAATAAATACAGGGTCTAAAAACAGTTCCGCGTGTCTTCTCACACAAAGGATCTAATGAAATTTGACTCTCAAAATTTCCAAAAAGGAGTCCCTTGAAAAGGAGACGCGCCATGCTAAAGCGGACTTCTCTTACTTTATATTCCGCGTAGGCCAAACTACAGTTGCATAACATTTAAACATATATTTTCGCTGCATGAAAATTACCTCACGAAAAATCCCAAAAAGAAACAGAGCCCCAGTAGTAGTACGTTAGTACACGGAATACGTTCGTGAAACTCAAAGAGACAGGATCAACCTGCCTCACGTCATGTTTCTTGAACACATGACACATGGCTTCTGAATTTTTAGACACCTTGGTTTAACTTTACGTTTCATGAAAGCTCTAACACTCGAATGCACCTCACTAACAGCAGACAAAGGTGTACGATCTTCCCCAGGATTTAAGTTCAAGATACAACGATACAGCATTCAAACCCAAAGACTCCAGTTCAAAAAATATTATGCAGTAGCTTTCAAACTCTCGAAGAAAAGCACCAATTTGAATGTCAGCTTTGCTCAAGAAAACGAAACGAATTGTAATTATTTACGTACCCAGTAGCAGCAAACACTGAAAATCAGGTGTCCAGGCAAGCACGGTTCTCTGTTGCCACTGAGAGCTCTGTACCATTGGTCAAATCATGAAGGTATGATACATTCCCATTCAAATGTATAATTTTATGTGCCCCACTAGTAGTAGACGGATAGTGATTGGCCGGAGCTCCGGCAAGGCTGTCAATGCTTTTGAACTTAACTGTGAACGGCTGCTTTTCTGATTCCCCCCTCCCCAATGAAGGCTCACTCGCGTAAATAAAACAAAGTGTTTCACGGGTTCTTGAATAGTTATAATGAAAAATATGATTAAACTGTCTGCACATGTGTATAGTTTAGTGTCAATCCGACACGTGAACTGTGAAATGCAATTTCTTTTATCCAAGTGTCAGTCAAAGCCAAATAAGTTTAACAAAAAAACACTTAATCCAGCCTCCCTGAAAGGGGTTGTCAGTACTGATGCACTGGACATTTTTGTTTACCGTACTTGCGTACTGGAGGACCCTTTACATTCTGTACTTCGTACGATTTAACTTTGGTTTCAATTTTCTTTTCCGTAAAAGACATGATTTGGAAATATTTAGAGCATTATAAAAACAGAGTTGTGTTTCTCCAAATATATGCATTATATATATCCATACATTCGTCGAAAAAAAGTTTTAAAAGCTTCCATGTGGAGTTTAAGAATCAAAGTTCGAAATAGAAATAGCTATAAATTTAAGTAAAATTTCTGCTTTTCCCCTTCCCTGATTACTTTTAGTCTGTCAAAACGAGTCACATTGCCTTTTGCAAGAAGCCTCTCCCCCGACCAATTTTGAATTAATTAATGGCCAACATGACATATCCTGATGGTCATATTTAAATATCTGTATAGCATAACATATATATATATATATACTTGACAAACAAAATTTACCAATGCACACATATAGTTCTGATATATGTCCCTAATAATCAAATCAATGAAGTTAAAGCTTCCATTATTACAAGACATAATAATATAGTACAAGGACAAGTGGTTAAGAATAATTTTATGTGAGTCAGCAAAACAAGGATGGTTATCAAACTTGAAAAAGTTTTGGAAATATAATTCATCGTGACAAATCCCACATGAATAATTTCAATATGGTCAATCTAAAACAGCCTAAATTTTTAAAAAGCAGTCCAAGGAGTACAAGATAGATTTGTTATCACCAACATTGATAAGTTAGTTAACAATTTTGGGATCATCTGCAAAAAATATTATCTGGATGTCTTGAAAAATGAACTTGGTATAAAAAATATTTCAGACATCAGAGGAAATTAGGTATATAAATTACACAAACAAAACATTGATAATTTGATAGATACACATAAAGATGAGATGAAAAGGAATTTTGATATCAAAATTTCCACTTTTGTTCGGGATACCCAAATTATATAAAAAGCCTTTTAAAATCTAGATTCATAGCTGGTGCTTCAAAATGTACAACAAAACAATTGTCAAATGAAGTAACACTGTGTTTTACTGCAATTAGGAATCATTTCCATAAATACTGTAATGCTATTTCTAGAAACTGTGAAATAAATTGCTTTGGGAGTATAAACAAGTCTACAGAGTGTGTATCTAAAATCAAAGATTTAAAAGCAAAAAAAATCGAATATTTTGATTCTTCTAAACTATACACAAATCTACCCAAAAGATGAAGTCAAAAGTTCTCATTCATAATTAGTTAGCAAAATGTTCAAATATAATGGTAAACCATACATACATATTAATTCATATTCAAAGAAAGCGTATTAGTCGCACAATAAAAATTCAAAACTAACATGAAATCTTACACTGCTGAAACTTTGATATATGCTATAAAATTTCTTTTGTATAATACTTTCGTTCCTTCTGGACCATTGGTTTTCCAACATATAAAAGGCATTCCAATGGGTAGCAACTGCTCCTCGTTACTTGCAGCTTTATATTTAACCTGGCTTCAATTTAAGTATATGTGGATAAAATGATGAAAAAGGACTTTCAAATGGCTACAAACTATCGAACAACGCAAGGTAAATTGACGACATTGCTTGTGTAAATGCACAAAATTTCAGTTTTCTTTGCCCGAGAAATTTACCCAAAAGATATCCCTTTGGAAGGTAACAATTCAGATGGTTTCAGAGCTGTGGATCTGGACTCGGATATTTAGGTCACTGATGACAGGTTTTGCATTAAAGTCTATTACAAAATAGAGGAGTTCAACTTTGAAGTAACAAACTATCCTTTCCCGGACGGTAACATTTCGGAAGGTTAACCCCCCCCCCGGGGGGGGGGGTATCGGTAGCAAGCAGCTTCCCGCGACAGTTACAAGCTTGCCTAATTTTACTTAAAATATGGTTGAGAAAAATTATGTGTTGATAACATGTTTTTGACTTAATGCTAATGACCTTCATTCTTTACTGACATGCCTAAGTACACATTTATTCAATGTCAAAAAATGACTCAAATTTGACAATACTTACTCAAATGTCAAAGCCTGACCCATTATGTTCAAACATTGACTCAGGGTTGGCAGCGCAATACAACTTTATTGTTTGGAGACCTTCCAAGTGAGGAGTAGGTGTCATCATGGGGTTTGTTTTACATTTCTGGTGCAGGATGTCCATTGTTGCAGTACTTGTTAGGAGTTCCCTCGGTTTTTACAGGTGGTCTAGCTGCAACTGTATGTTTTACAATCACTGGGACTGAATATAATGTCCCAGTTTGTTTCTGCTTTAGTTTTACACTGGCAGGTGGTTTAACTAGGATAAGCTATCGAGCTTGAAAGGGTACATACTGATTCAGGGTACAAGTCAAATTGTTCGTATCTAAACTTGTACCATACAAATTTATTAATTATGTTTGGTTTGACCGGTAACCTTCATTCATAATGAAGGTCTGCATTTATAAGCAAAACTTTACGTATTTAGCTAATTCATCATTGGTCACGTTCATATCTATTCATTATTATGTGGTGCATATTATTATATTGTCTTTGCTGAATATTTAGCTTAGACAAGAAGCCGCTCCTCAGAGAGACATGAACGGATTTGGCTCCAAAACATGTTCTGAGTAGTTACTCGCTGAAGACCGTCTAATTTATTTGGGCTAATACAACTTATGTCAAAATTCTACACAGGAACGTGTGCAATATGAACAATAGTACTTCCATACGTATATTGGTTAGACAGTGACAAGCTAGCGTCTGGAGAGTAAAGAGTTTGGACAGTGCAATAGGTAAATGAGTACTAGTAAGTGGTTCTGGACAAAAAGACACA
This sequence comes from Hermodice carunculata, assembly GCA_964020975.1. Taxonomy (NCBI): domain Eukaryota; kingdom Metazoa; phylum Annelida; class Polychaeta; order Eunicida; family Amphinomidae; genus Hermodice; species Hermodice carunculata. The sequence continues at coordinate 16,431,944 of OZ026616.1, read as the reverse complement.
AATACAACAGGTGACAAATTTCACCAGACTGGCCATACGCTACAGAACTAAAATATGAAGCGTCTTGTGTCTGTAATGTATTTATGGAAGGCACCACAAATTCTTATGTTAAGTGGAATGGACATTCGTTGCTACCAAAGAGAAGAATATTAGCTAGTCTATCATGATCAAGTTTGGATGGTCACCAGGGGCTATGATAGGGGTAACCGAGCTGAGAAGTCTTACCCTGAAAGTTGAATACTTTGGGCAGAAGAACATGAAATGTTGGAGATCTTCAATAGGGTGAGTAAAAAGATCACGTAGGTTGTGGGATGATGTAGACTTTGAAGAGACCAAAGTTAAGGTTCAAGCATCCCAGGCGTAACTGGGGAAGATGAATGTTGACAAATCTGTGTGCAAGGAAATAGTAATCAGGAACATTATCTACTGCTAGCAGGGTTGCTTTCAGTTTAAATTTAAATATGTGGAGGGTAATTGAATCTCTTATATCAGAACGGAGATTGTCCCATAGCCTTACAGTATCAGGAAGGAAAGACTTTTCTGGGTGATTAGTTTTGCAAATTAAGGGATATATGGGCTAGTATGGCGAAGGTTTCGAGCATTGGGAGTTGGATTAATTAGGTCTGAGAGATAGGGAGGTATTAAAGTGTGATATATTTTGTGAAACAGGAGTAACTTAAAGTACTTCCTTCTGCTGGCGAGAGTTGACCAACCAAGTTCACGTAAGAGATTGTCATGTGATGCGTGCACTAAGGTCTTGACCACAGTTGTCAAACAACATGACCAGTACACACCCATATTCAAAAATTGGTCTAGGCATAGTTAAATACAGTCTAATAAAAGCTTTGTGGGAAAGTTTGATTTCAAATCTGGGCCGGAGAGCAATATGCTGGCTAGTTTTGGTGATAATGCAACTAATGGGCGCATGATAATTTTTTACTGAGAGTAATACCAAGATGAGTGTGTGAGTCTGCTGCAGGTATTTCAGAGTCTTCGAGACGAACAGGTGGATGGTGTGGTTTAAGAGAGAGACTTTAAGGCATTAAACGTAACATGTCATAACTTTCCCCAGTTATGTATAAAGAGAGATTAGTGTTAAGATGATTAGAAGATTCAGCTGGGTTATTGACAATTTCAAGTAAACTGGTGTCATCAGCATAGAGTCTGACATCACATGTATTATCATCAACTAGGTCCTTAACGTAGAACAGGAAGAGAAGTGGGCCCAAAATGGAACCCTAGGGTACACCAGCTTCAATAGGCAACCAAGAAGAAGATTGGCTGTAAATAATCACTCGCTGGAAACAGTTTGAAAGATAACTTTCAGTTCATGCTATAAGATTATCTAAAATGACGACTTGTCGAAGTTCGAAGGGATGCAAGGATGCCAAACCCTTTCAAATGCCTTTGACACATCTAAAAATACCATTCTTGCTTTTTGGACTGCTCTAAGTCATTGTATAGACTGTGAAAGATGTACACTACCTCATTGATAGTAAAGTCCTTGGCCTTGAAACCAGAATTTATTGGTGTGAGAAGAATATTTTGCAGTAAATATTCATAGAGTGCATTAAAGACCAGGCGTTCAAACACCTTAGAAACAGTACAGAGTAAAGAAATTGTTGCTTTTAGTCTGTCGACAGAACTTTTAAACACAGAACATATATTGGATCTCTTCCAAGCATCAGGAAAGTGAGAAAGACTGAGAGAAAGATGGAAGATTTTTGTGACTGGTTTACAGATCGAATTTGCTGTGTTCTTCGGTAAGTCTTTCCAATACTGAATGGGCTGGATGCGGAGGAAAGCCTAAGGGAAGATCAGACTTTCTTAGCACTGTCTTCGTTAAAAGAAATATGGTGCAAGCATGCCTCAGTTTGCAAAGTGAAGTCGGGCAGAGGAGCAGCCACAATCGCGATCAGTTTTACACTGACTGGCAAAGTAGTAGTTAAAAATTTCGCATTTTTTGGTAACAAATGATACGATTTTTGTTATCGTCAATGATAGGAGGTATATCTTGATGTATTTTGCATCCTAGAATGACTTTGACAATTTCCACCATTGTTTAAGATTAAGGTCTTTTTCATCTAGTCAAAGCTGCAAATAAGAAAAGTACAAGGAGCCTGATTTCCTGATTACGTCATCAACCTTGTTGCGATATTTTTTGCAAAATTGAAAGAACCTGTCAATCTTACCATAAAGGTCATACTTATGGGGGCATGCTTTGTTAGATGCATGCTTGAAGTGCTTCCATGCACGGTTATAGCGGCAAACATGCTTCTTAATGTCTGATGTTATCCAAGGTTTGTTCTTACAGCAAATGGCAACTTCCTTAAGGGGAATCTCGTTCCTTGCAGTAGACAAAACAAATCGACCAGTATCATACAACATCATCAATAAGATTGAAAACGTCATGAAAACTTTTCCAATGTGCTGTAGAAATAACAACATTGAGGTCACAAAGTTAGCCTTTGCGAAGTCCTACACTGATCGTTTGAATGCATTGTCTTTATGAATGGAAAGGGAGAAAGAACAAAAGATTACATATTGGTCAGAATTTGAGATTGGAGCAAGAGCTCCGGCGTCTAGGACAAGGCCTGGAGAATCAGTCATGATAAGATACAGTAAGTTGTTAGAGTATTCACTTATTTTAGTGGGTTCATCTACAAGTTGGAAGAGATTGTGTTGATTTCCTAGGTTAACAAGAGGCAAACCGAGATTGTTGTCCTCAAGTTGGGAGTTCCGGTCAGAACACCTGTCATTAAATCGCCAGTGACTATTAAGATAATATGATGGTTAAATTCAATGGCCGTGCACATAGATGTAACCTGAGAAAAGCATTCCAGATATCTGCAGACAGGCTAGGTGGATGGTAGTAATAACCAACTAAACCCTTCTGTAAAGTATGGGAAACCTGTGTACTGCGACAGTTACCACTTGTAATTCAAGCAAAGTCAATTCCTATGACAGTTTCTCCTGGGAATTTAATGACGTATGAACACAACCCCCCCCCCCACCACCACCACCACCACCACCACCACCAAAAAAAAAAAAAAAAACTGGTGAAACGATTTCTGCAGACAGACACAGACAAATTTGCTTTTTCATTGCGACCTTGCGAAGCAGAACAGTTTAACTCCCTCTTACAACCATTAAACCTTTCTGCAGAGACAATCTGTAGGCCAAGGACATGGGTATCCTCAGACTGATGGTCTTTCTCCTGACATTTCATAACGTTTGAAAGGGAAACACAACATGAAGGTCTGGCACAGAGAAAAGGGTCTCTGGCAATTACTGTTTTTTATTGTATGTTTGTCTATCAAGGCAGGGTCCACCGTCCATGGTAGCATGAAATTGCCACTTTATCGACAATACTGTCAACAGGGTTAACCGCTATGTTGAAAGTCGTCTTCTTTTATCATTTTTTTTTTCTTTCACGTTTCTTTTACACCAAACATTGCAGTGAAAGTTTCTTCATACTTAATGCTTGTATTCAACTGCTTTCCTGGAAATGAAGTGATTTAGCATCTTTCGTTTCGCCATAAGTATGAAACTGTTAAAGCTTTGTAAAGAGTTTTGCCCTCAAAAGCATCAATCTTTCAGACTAAATAACCGACTACCAAGACTATCAGAATTTGAATGAACTATGTTCGTATCTGCCATGTATCACAAAAAAAAAAAAACTTTGTATTTCTTTGAAATAGGCTTTCACAGTTAGTCTTCAAAAAACAACAAAGTCAGACATAGTATCCATAATGAAGGCTGCAGTATGTTTCTTGTATATCACGTCAATCTTCTCTGTAATGGAGAGCTTGTGTGGAACAAACTCACATGATGTGATCGCCCTATTTGGCTGGATGTCAAGATTTGTCATGTGCCCTTTTATGGCTGTTCTCCGTGGTTTTTAACCACTTTCCCTCAAACAGACTCACAAATCCCCACAACACAAAACAAATGCTCAACAAGAAGATGCCTTTTATCTCCTGCAATAATTTTGCTCTTATGCCATAAGAAATATGTAGATGAGACAGATCCGGACAGCATGCTTGTAGGTCATCAGATTCCTGTGGCGTGGGCTGGGCACTAAGTACCCCGGAGTTCTGAGGCCCGACAGGCATGTTGGTAACTGAATGAACTGTCTTTATAGGAAACATGTGCCTCTGGCCAACTGAAAAGGCCCAATCCTAAATAAATTTTTAAAAATATAAAAAGTAAAAATAGTTTCAAGCCGCCCTACCCCTATAAAAATTGATGGACCCTGGTTGAAAGATTTTATCAAGAAAGTGGCCGTCATGTGCTGTTATTTTGCAGTATAGTCAACTCAAACACAGCATTTTATTTTAACTTGTCTGGAGGGTTAACTTGGGCCGGGGAAACAGCATAGCTGCACAGCCATGGTTGTTTGGTGAAACAGCATAGCCCCAGTTGAAAGATTTTTTCGAGAAAGTGGCCATCGTGTACCGTTATTTTGCAATAAAGCCAACTCAAACAGAATTTTATTCAAAAGTGTCTGGAAGGTTAACTTGAGCAGGGGAAACTGCATAGCCGAGTGATTGTCTAAATACTATCCTCATTTACAAACCATTGGATGCAGAATTCACAATTGTCAAAATGGCAGCCACGTCCATGGGTTAGTTCCAATTGGATATTTTGAAGAGGTAATATCCAAAATATATGTGATTGGTGTTAACAGAAGGTAAATTTGTCGAATAAATGTAATATAAAATATATAATGGGACTTTTCAATTGTGAGTGTTACCTAAAAATGTAAATACAATGCCTTGAAATTACCAACTGTTGGCAGTGGTGAGCCTCAGAGTAGGAAAATTGTATCAGACACTGAAGTCATCCACAGGCTATGAATTAAACAGAAGTACTGGGCATCTGAGCCAAGAGCCCCCACCGAGTCAAAGTTGGAGCTCAGTGGAAAAGGCTGCCCTGATAGTAGATACAGGTCCGAAAGTACCGGCTGTTTTTTGTAGAATTGGTAAAATAAGAATCTAATGTCCTTATTATAAGCGAGAGCAGTGCATCCTAGGTAGTGTTACTTGAGTCGCAATTGGCACAGCAAGGGTTAATTTGGCACTATTCATGCCATCTGCCGATTGGCCTTTGATATGCATATCTTAAATACACCAGATTTAGTAATTTGAGCAAAAATCAATTGTACCCTTTATCAGTTGCTATCACTCCATGTGGTTGTAATATTTGTAATTTATAACTAAGTTTCGCACTGAATACATTATCAACGCCAGCCCACTCGTCTGTTAGTATTATGGTGCTGAGTGCTGATGGTCATTTATAAAAGAGCAGTATAACTTGATGGTATGTTTTCTCTTGCAGATACAAAGGCTGCAGCCAAGGTGGAGCAAAGAGCAGTCAGTACTATATTGAAAAAGGATGTCAAAACTGTCAGACTGCATTTCAACCTTGGATACCTTAGTTTTGTGTTTCCACATATTCAATATTTCAAAACTTCTCGCATTTTGCCTTCTGGTACTGACATGGTCATATTGATGGTGTCAAGCAATTTCCCGAGAAAACATTTTCTCATTAGGAGGAATGGCCTTTTCTTCCAACCTAAATGGTAAAGAATTTCTCTCCAATATGAATATGCTTCTTCAGTCTTGGAGTGACTATCAGCACTTCCCATATCATGTAAGTAATTTAAGCCATGATAACCCTTAGCCAGAAACAAAAAGTCTACAATGCTCGTCACACGTTGACATGGGTAGTCTGCAGAGCTTGGTCCTAATCGTATTCTTGGTCTATAAGAAACATATTTCTCTAGGAAAATCCTAAGAAATTAATATCAATTAGTCATAAGCTTACTGGGTAGAAGTTGGTTCTGAAAGTTTGTCATGAATCCTTTCAGTTGTATGAGATAGTGTGCAATTTGAAAAATCTGAATTCATCAAGTGAGGTAATTGAGTTCTGGAATCCAATTGTCTACATTGTAGTCATACAATCTCATCTTTTGCTTCTTGAACTGTTTTCACAAAAAACTTGCATTCTTTAGATGACTCTACATGTTCACTCTTTTCCTTCTCGACAATACAGCAAATGGCACATGTGTGTGACACTGAATACCTTTTGCCCCCTAATAGTATCTGGTGATGTTTTATTGCATTTTTCCAGACTGGTAAGGCTTGCAGAACATGGTATTCCAGGTAGCCACTTTTGTCTCTTTGTTAACACTTTTGTTACTTGAAACTTTAAAAGATTCATTTTTAGACTTTGAGACACTTAATATTTTTTGTTCCACACTTAATATTTTTTGTTCCACACTTAATATTTTTTGTTCCACACTTAATATTTTTTGTTCCACATTCATTAAGAAATCTCCCCAATCTCTGTGACCTCTTTCTATTTTTGTAATTATAGCCACATGTAGTTCCAAAAAAATAGTCCACTCTATGAAAGTAGGATTGTACATTAAGCTTTTAATGTACTAATTCATTCAGGACCAATTTAATCTTGTTTGACTTGACATCTTCCAATATGGACTCCGAACAGCCAGCAACCAAAAAATGGCAAATGTACTTAAGATTTCTGCTGGCATATTGCAATGACAATTTTGTATTTTACCAACCTTCACATCTGTTTACAAAATGCCCCGCTTTTTTAACTCTGCAGGACCTCAAGTGTCTCTTACCTTGCCTGCCGTTGCTTCTATGTCCGCATTGTGAACAGTCCATATCACTATCTGAAGAGGAAATGTCCTCAAAAAAGCCCCGAATATTTGAAATAACATACTTCTTACGGTTGCAGTCAATGTTTGGGGAGTTTGAATCACAAATGCCAGTCTGTTCGCTACTATCATGACCAGAGCTGCCATCACCAGAAATAATGTCCCTGGGCATGCAAATGCACGATACGTCACTGCCAGGCTTGTTCCTGGTGGATCAGAGCCTCTCTGCCATCGTCTTTTTGACTCCCTAGGACCTCAAGCTCTCCCCAAGGAGACCATCAATATACATTGACCGCCTGAGCTTCTAAATCACTGAAATGTCATGAATCGGTATTTACCGATGGTGTGTCTGCTTTGTCCACACAATTGGAATCCAACTCGCATTGTAATCAGTCCAACTCATGTTTGAGTTTAATAATTTTTTTCTCTTTACTGTGAGTCTCTGGATCCCAAAGCTTTTATAGTAACATTTATTAACAGATTAAAAGATTGTTTCACCCAAGATTGAGATAGAAGCATAGCCGCTTCAGATTGAGAGAGTATAGTCAGTTTAAGTCTTTATTACATCCAGAAAGATATACATCTGTGTTTACAAAAAACATTATAGCAGCAATTGCACAACTTAGATGTTCAAGTCATAATCTAAATATTGAAGTGGGTAGACGAAATAACACACCAGTGGAGCTACGATTATGCCAGTTATGTAATCATAATTTTATTGAAGATGAGTGCCACATGGTACTAGTGTGTATAAGTTACAAGGTATTTAGATGTAAATGGGTTCCTGAACACTATTGGAGAAATCTGAGTCAGGATAAATTAACAAATGTCCACACAGAATGAAGCCATAATATATGATATAGATGTGTTTATTGTTCATGCTTTCAGGTTAAGGGATAGATTACTGTCGTCCCTTGTGCCTTGACCCCAGGACAATACAGTGGTGCCTGTTTTGGGAGACCCCTCCAGTGAGAGACTTAATTTTTTTTGGAGACCTCTGACATGGAGGACTGCCCTGTCTTTCTCATTTAACTTTGATTGGTGAAGGATCACCTGTTTCAGTGAATTACATCTTGATTTGCCCGGGGGGGGGGTCCCGTGACAGAGATTGCTGCATCTATCATGTATATCGATAGATTGCAGTAAGCCAGTATTTTTGGTGCAAGATATATTTCAGCATTTCATGGACCAGTACATGTAGTTAACTAACATATTATGTGCCATGGGCCTAAAGCCTGAAGTACGAAATAAAGGACATCATGACATGTATAGACTGATGCTACTCGAAAAAGATGCCAAAAACACGAGAGGTGCCACTGTACAGCTCTATGGACTTTTAAAGCCTATTAATAGAAGAATCTTCCCACAGACTTAGAGAATTACAGCGCACAAAAACTTGATGGAAAGCTGTTCAAATTTTTCACTGAAGCTCCTTCCTGCACCAGAGGAGTGTTCTAGAAAAGTACTCTGTCATCGCTACGGCATGGAATTAATAGGTCCCTGGACAATATGGACATTATTAATGACCCTGAATTCGCAAACTCTAAGAAAGCATTTTATGCTATGGTAGTGAGCTTGAAAAAACAAGGCAAGAGTGGGATATATTATTACCCACCGATTAAAAATGGCGACCTAGCTAAGCAACTCTTTAAACATACATGATCCTGCATGTCTCCAGTCTAAAGTGTTTGTGGACAGGATGTTGCACTTCGGAATATGTGGTCGAGTAAATCTGAGGGACTCGAAAGCGAGTGATTTTTCATGCACCAGGGACTCTGACAGATGGATTATTATTTATATAAACATAATTATTTTCTCTGGATTGCTTAATAGTATACATAGACTAATATGGTGGCTCTCTAGTAAATAGGCCTATTTATGTACATAAAGATGAATTGACCCTAAATCACCAGACTGATATGAACACTGCAGATGGTAGAATGAATGAAATTAAAGATGATGATGATGAACTGTGCCCGGTGAAATCCTCTAAAGTCAAGTATAAGAAAATGTTACCACTTCTATAAGACATTTTGTTTCCTCAAGTATCCAAATGATGGTGGATGTTATTTTGATGAAGGAGCTCTGGGTCATAATAAACTTGGTGCCATGATGAGTAGTGTTGGTGAGAAATTTGAACAATCGCGTAGATATACCAACCATACATAGTTAGAGAGCTGCATGTGTTCATATTTTGGACTGTGCAGACATACCTAGTAGGCACATTATGACACTGACTGGTCACAAAGCAGAAACCAGCTAGAAAACCTACCGGGGTTATACAGATTGTAAAACAAAGAACCGAATGTCTGATAGTATCAGTTGCAGCATTGGTTTAAATGTGCAACAGGAACCCCCACCAATGACAAAAAAAGATTGACCAACAAACCAAGATTGGTGCATCACGGTCCAGTCCATTGAAAAACCTATTTCATCAGATTTTGACACTGGCAGGATCCATTGAATAAATTTTCCACATCACAGTTTGACATGGAGAATACTGAACTGGTGCCACTGACAAATTCACAATTGGACAAGTTGATGGAGGAGTTTGATGATACCAATTTGGACAAAATTTTAGTGGAATGTCACTAACACAAAAATCGAGGCCTGTTTTATCTGACGATACTCTAGTAAGCAACACAAACATGCCTATGCATCAACAGGTGGATAATCTGAGAGAGGACTTTGATGAACTGGATAAAATTTTAAGTGAAATGCCACACAGCATAACTGTATCTTCTGAGAAAAAAAAAAATGTTTTTGTAAGTAACACAAGCATGCAACAGCATCCAATCAGCCAAATTTACAATTACCGGTAACCAATGTTTACAGGACAGCCAACAAACATGACCAACTAACCATTCACTGGGCCTATTGTAAGTGGACGAAATGCCGCAGTTAATATTAACTATGACATTTTTCAGTTTTAATTGGCTGTGTTTGCATGGCTTATAGGCCTGTGTCAAAATGTGCCCAAATTTATATTTATAGTTGAATTTTAAATTGATTAAATTATGTTCTTTATACACTTTTCATTTTCTCTGTGTTTGCCATTTTCCCTAGATAGTCAACATAGGCCCATTCTGCATGGATAAATGCTGAGACGTATTTATTTTATTGAATATATTCTAAGTGTAATTCACATACAATATTGAGAAAAATGTGTTCAACATAATACTGTTTGAAGACTGACTGTGATATTTGGATATGGACTGTAATATTTAGACCTAGAGATCTTTGAAGGTCCTACATGTACATAGAACTAATGGATTTTGCCGCCATGTGTACTTGTCAAATTAGTCTAGAATTTTAAACTGTTAGTTATTTGTTTATCTTAATCATTATTTCAGAATTCACCACTTTTTAACAGTAAACGTGGAAAATCATGTCATTAATATTTGATAATTTAATTATGGACTTTTCAGTTGATAGACATGCTGTTGATATCGACCAGAAAAGCCAATGTCGACCTCAGCTTTGCCTCGGTTGACATTGGTTTTTCTGGTCGATAACACGGCATGTCTATCCACTGAAAAGTCCATAATTATATAACATTAACCCAACTTCTACACGCATGTCATTCGACACTCTATTGACCCCTCGAGAACCAAGAAATCTCTGCGTAATCATGCCGTTCGTCCAATCATGTTTCACAACACCAGTGCAATCATGCATTGCAATGCGGAATGAACTGGTTCAGTGGCGCCGCAACACAACTGACACGCCTGTTTTCCCTGCCATGATGCACGGATTCAAGCCTATTTGCATATGTTTAGACCTATTATCAGGGGTGACCAGTCTGATCACAAGATCATATAATGAGACAATTCTAGTCCTTGAATTCGGTCAAAACATGGTTCTAGGGACCTGAGAACAATATTCACCACAGCTTGCGGCTTTGTATTGGTGAATATTGGTGTTTTCAGGTCCCAAGAACCATGTATTGACTTCATTCAAAGACTATATTTGTATAATAGTTTATCAGGCTATTGCTTGGTATGAAAAGAACGATTCTCTAATATTGGAAAACAGATTAAACATTTTAGGCTGAATCATGTGAACCCCCTACCTCGTCAAGTGCATGGGATTCTGCATTATTTATATGACCTTGTCCTAATCTCTAATTAATAACTTTTTTTCATTTCCGTGTTTGCCTGTTAAACAGACTAAACTCCATGCAAGTGGAGTAGAGATATCAGACAGCTTGGTGTGCTTAGGTAAATTTCCGACTTTTTTATGTTTTAGTGTTGTGATATTCTTTGTTTATATTTGCAGGGTATGTGAGAAGTCTTTGAGTGGGTTTTGGACCGGTACAGAAAGGGGGATATAGGTAAACACTGTCATGAACGAACATACCAAAGCCAATGTGTCAGGAGTTTTTCGATCGACCTATCAATGAGAAAGCAGTGGCTGCACATTAAACAAGATTCAAAAACGGACCCATGAACAATTGATAATTCAAATAAACATGATGTGACAACGTTAACACTGAACAGGAACATGTAAAATGATATTCCGTGGCATTATTAATATTCAGTGGAAAGAGTGCTTATTAAAATCTATTCACCTTCTTGGCCTGGCGATCAGTACCCGATGCACGGCCTGTCATCTGGAACTATTGTAGATACAACAGTCTATCCTTTGACAGACCACCTTTAGCGCCATCCCAGAAGTGATCACATAAAGCAAGTGGTCTCCCAAAGGAGGTTCGACTATTGCACCACCTGCCCAACAACCAGCCACTACTTTGAATTCCCATCCATAAGTTTGATTCAAAAATGATTGATTTTCACTTATTTTACGCCATTCCATCTTACAGTCCTGTGTTTTGACAATTCGTTTTGCCAATCCAGCAATGCTGTACCAAATACATAGAGCTCGGGTTTACTTTTCTGAAATGGGGAATTTCTGGCCGGTATGTTGGGGTCATTTTGAGTGGTCACTGGTCAGGTTCTGCAGGCGGTCTCCCAAAAGAGGTAAATTATCATTAAAAGGTTCTTTTGCACAGTGAAAATGGTCACAAAAGGCAGGTAGTCTCCCTAAACAGGGGCTTTTCAAAAGAGCGACCATCGTATTCTTTCTGTTACTATATGGTGGTAGTATTTTCAATCCCAGCCACTGCCAGCTCCACCTAACAAACATTCTAGATGCCACATATCGGTATCATCAGCAAAGGAAGTGACAAGGAAATATATAAAATGCTATAAAGACTATTGTTGGTCTGGGTGAAAATAGTCACTTTTCAGGTTATTGATTTTTATGGGCATGAAACACAGTAAACTTGAATCATGACTTGTTCCTTTCATATATACAGTGTGGAAAACATGCAACTCAACTCTGTAAATGTTGACAAGTATTCAGTTTACAGTCTCTTTTCTTCCTTAATTAAGATGTTATTCATCGCCTTATTCATCATTTTGTATACCCATTGTTAATTGTGACATTATCTGTCCTTTCATCGTGACAACCGTGTTTTTCTATCATTGTATCAAGCACAGATTTGGCTTATTTACAGCTAATTATTTTCATCAAAACATTTTCGGTCATATGCCACTATTTTGTTCTGGTTTATGCTATGCATGAAACTGTTTCTACGACCTTAGGGGTATGAAGGGAAGTAAATATTGCTGAAATAATCAAATTACTCATATTATATTTACACATACACACACACACATATATGTGTATATATATATATATATATATATATATATATATATATATATATATATATATATATACATACATACATACAAATACATACATATATATATATACATACATATATATACATTCACAGTCGTGACATATTACCCCCTGGCCTCACGAATTCATGTATAAGTGCATAAGAATTGATGCTGCACTTAGGTAAATAATCTTCTGTGTGCAGCTCACTTATAGATAATGTCAAATATAAGTAATACCATTTTAAATTCACATCAAAATTAAAGTGGGAATGGTGGGAGTTTCAAAGTTTTCTGTTCCTTGTCAAGAGAGCCTCAGTATGATTGAATCGTATGGATATTTTATGCGGCAGTCCTGTGTTACACAAGTGGCCCAGGATAAAAAAAAAAGATGAGGCAGAGGAAACCATGGTTACCCTGATCAGCTTGTGCTGCCATGTTTTCCAGGACCAGAGCCGAGGCAAGGGTCCACCACACACTCTCTTACAGCTGTGGTGGGCCCATGGTCCTGAGTACACTTTCAGTACCTTTTCTGCATCCCGGAAAGTCAACCTTCAAACCTAAAACCCATGCTACACGTTCCTCTTCCTCTAATGACCGAACCTCTTCTAGACCCTTGTTTTTATAGTCTTCCCTGTGCCACTTTCTGAAAAATTCTTCTCATCTCTCTTCATGCATCACAGCACAACAGCCAATGATCCACTGTCTCTTCTGCCTCTTATCTACATAACTTACATTTTCCATTACTACCTGTTGTCCACTTCTGTTTTCTGTGTTGATCACTCCTGCCCTATTTGGAAAAAGAAGCCTGGATCCCTTCCCTCCATCCCAATGTACATATTTTTACTTTGGCTTTTCTAGTACCTGGTATGCTTTTAATATACTCTTTTCCCTGACTCCTCTTTCCCTGTCCTCCTTCCAGCCCTCTGTAAAAGTCCTGCCTCTATACACTTTCCAGTCATCAACCTCATCATATTCTTTCAATAGGAGACATTCATATTTAACTGCGATCGTGCTCACTTCCTGTGTTGCCGGGGCAACAGACTGATGCTTCCACCATGATCAGGGTAGATATGTATTATACTACATAAACATTCATAAATAACACCTTTTCAACCAAAGACAGCCCATTTCTTATTATTTTAGGCACCCTTTATGTTTCAGATATATGTTACTACATTTTCTTAAGATTATTGTGTGTTTTTATTTTGTTCATTTTGTTGAGAAAGTACTTTTGACCATGCTAAATACATGGATCTGCCCTGATGCAGGTGGCTCTCTCTTTTGCTCAATAGGTGTTAGAGTAGGACCGCATTTACATATGAATACATCCTATTCATATCTCTCTGTTTATCTATATCTGTCTTTGACCAATCTTATTGTTCCTTGACTACCTCATTATAAACTTCCCTGCACCACCTGTCTTCATTTATTGCCTGTAGATACCCCCAGTACTTTAACTTTGCTTTGGCAACCACCCTTACTCTCCTAGGACTGCTTCTGTTGCTGTACATGATGGTGCTCCCAGTATCATTTTCCTAGTCTCATTCTGTGCTTTCTCCATTCCCTGGATATCTCCTTCTAATTGAAATCACATCTTAGCCATATATCATCCCTGGTTTTGCAACTCTATCCCTTAATACCCTTGCTGCATATGCTCTGTTGAAACTGTTCAGTGTGGTAGCTTTTACTACAATTCACCCTCTGTTTAATCTTCTCCACCTGATACCTGAACATGCCTTTAGCCATTGCTTTTATCTTAATGGCTAGGTATTCATACTCGTCAACCTCCCAGATTTCGATCACCTGTTCTCTACCTTCTAGAAATTAGAACTGCCCCATTCTCTATTTTATGCCCATCTGATTTCTCCCCAAGAGTCATGACTTTACTTTTATCCTCACTAAATTCTAACCTCTATCTATTGCTATACCCCCCCCCCCCCCATGTTCAGCATATCGTGTAGTTCTTTCTGGGACTCTGCCATGAGTACTTTTAAGTCACCTACCTTTATTCCCTTGTCACACTCCATCAACTGATCCCCCAGCATCTTAATATACAGAGCATGTGTAGGTCATAACCTATGCAAGTCAATGTCAACTTCCGTGAAATACAGCAATTCTTTTGCATGTACCAGACAGGGAGGCGTATGAAAAGGCTATATTTAGGAACACCATCAGGGACCACATATCCAAAATGTCAAATATTGTTATAAACTGGAAATACCTGTTGTCTCTCGGAAGCAAGAAGGAAAAGTGAAGGTGCCCAGGCCTGGGATCCGCAGGGTAAGGGATGGTCCTCCTGTCCCCTTACAGATCTGAGTCGACACTGGCTTTTTTGTGGTGGATGACTACCATCCTATAAGCTCAGCTGACTGACAAGTCAGCAGAGCTAAAATTGCACTAGTTATACATATACACCAAGCTTAAATGATGTGAAAATATAAATGGTAAAATTGTAGTGGCAGTTTTAGTAACCAGACCATATGTAAGAGCCCGGGCTTTCAGAAAAAAAGCCCCTCTACCATCTTGAAAGGCTTAAAGGGGTATACATAGGGCCTCTGAAGGATGACCTTGGATAGGTATATGAAGCCAACGCAGTGCAGAGTTGCCCCGGATGAGACGACCAAAAGCTGGGGCCAAGCATAGCAACTGGAAAAAGGCCGGCCCTGTGAAGGATGTTAGGCCAATCTGGTGCCTATTCAGAGAACTGATGCTGGAACTGTGAGGAAGTCTCAGGGTCATGTACATCTATAAATGTGGAGAAATGGGGAAAATAGGAAGGTCACAGGTTTCCGGGAGCTAAACTTGTGGGTATTGATTTTGCATCCTGGATGGCGATGGCATGCTTCTTATGACAAGTATGCCTTCCTCGGCTGCCAGAGAGCATGACATGTACTAAAGATCCAAAGTGGGTTGGGCCCATACCAAGAGGTTCAGGACTGACCAGTGAGTGAGTTCCCCAACACTCTTGTTTTGGCTGTGTTAAACTCTACGACTTCGTCAGGCTCTCTCAGGACATCAGTATAGTAATACTGCCCATCACCTCTGGAGGAGGCACTAGAGGCCTGAGCAGCAAGGCCCTCTTGGCAGACAAAAGCCGGCAAGGTATCATCCCACAACATGTCAATCATGCTTTACTGCCATGCCTCTGGCAACACATGGCCTTGTGTGGATCGGTGCACTGCCCGTGAGTGCATGTTCTGTGCGGATACAGTTCATTTGGGACTCACAGTGCCTGCCCGTCAACAGGACATCCAAGAACCCGGGTAAGTGAACAGCCTTGGCATGTTGACACATGTCTGGGACTCAGTGCTCACACATAGGGCATGTCTGGATCCAAATACCCCTGTGACTAGAGCAGGAGGTAACCGGTAAAAGATCCAGCACTGAATGTGGCTGGAGCATGACCAGGTGGTCAAGCTCTTCCTGTGCGATTAGCCAAAATCAGATTGATGCTCATACTCCTATGGCCAATAATGATGCCGTCCTTCTCAAACCCTCTGAACTGGGCCATTTAAGACTGCGGATAATGATGCCGTCCTTCTCAAACCCTCTGAACTGGGCCATTTAAGACTGCTAAGTGGGACATGTGGGACTATTTTTGCAAAGAGATCTTCAGAAATAATTGTAATTTCAGCCGTGATAACAACAATAGTGTCCACCACTAACCCATCAATCTTTAATTGTACCCACAAGGTTAAACCATGGGCTGCTAGCTAGTCTGACCTTAACTTCAGGGAAATCTAGGGGAGAAAAAGGGCCTGATGTTGGTTCTTTCATTCCCACTGTGTCTTGGGGTCATGGACTGGATGACCTAGATTTGGGGCAGTGCCGCTTCCAGTGACCTACTTCGCCACATTCAAAACAGGTTTGGTCCTCCCCCCCCCCCCTTTTTGGGGGCTTCAGGGTGGTGTGCTAGGCCACCCCTCAGGGCTGGTGCATGGGATGGAAGTAGCTGTGCCACCTTGTGCTCCAGAACTTTCACCACATCTGTGAGATTGGCCACCATTCTTTCCAAGTTCTCCAGACTCAAACTGCCCAAGATGCTCATTAAAGCTCTCCATTGCCAGGTCTTCTAGAGTCCATTTACACTGGCTGTCAATGTACCCCTTCCAGCCTACATTATTTCAATTGGGCATCTGTTCTCCCCATCAGAGGGGAGGTCAGCTGGAGCAAAACGCACTTGCCCCACCTTAGCATGGGCATCTCATTCTTTGGCAACAGTGGCTTGATAATGATAGTCCCCTGCACCTGTGCACAAGTGTGCATCCATCAGGCCACAGACTACAGTTATAAATCCTTCTATTTTTCATATTAGCATTTTTCAGTCTCAAAAATCAGCATTTTGGTATTTTGAAATTCTGTGAACGGCATTTAACTGATAAAAATGTCAGAAAAATGTGGACGGATTTTTGTCATGCAATTCCCAGCTCGTTAATTTGTGATAATTGAAAAACGAAACAACACCTGAATGTCAGCTTTATACAGGTGTATGAACTGTGCTCTTGCCAGGGTCACATCATTGTCCTTCCCCACCATAAAGTTCCAACCTGGCTTGGAAGACAGTGCACCTATATGACCACCAATGAAGCAACTCTGCGATGCAATAAATCTGACTTAGCTTACTTTATTCAAACAGATGCTACAGCATGCTGAAAACACAGTATTTTCACAATTATGGACTATTTCCGTTGGGATGCGCAACCAGCCAGTCTTATCAAAGTTTTTAAAAACTTGTTTAACTGAAGCCACAACTTGTTTTCTGCAAAGGATTTGCATTAACTTTACCAAACTTCAATATGAAGGAAAATATCAACTTTTTTTGCCAGCAACCTTTAAATCTGAAAAATCAGTTTTTATGACAAATAAAATTATTAATTAAAAATTTGAGGAAATTATATAAATGCATCCAATCAATTCTTTTCTGCCCAATATGAATACGATACACAATGGGCTATGATGCAAACCCATAATCACTTGCCTGCATGTCCTGCCCTTACAATGAGAGATCAAATTACAATGCCCCACCCCTTAATTTGACCCAAAATTTGAATATATTGCTAAAATTCTATGAATTTTTTGGTGGAAATTGGTGATTTTTTTACTATTTATGGATAGATTCGTAACATTTGTCTACAAAAAATATGACATCTATCGCTGCTGAGGCATTAATGGCGGATGGGGGGAGTATCAGTTACACCAAGTCAACATCCAATATCAGTCATTATGGCAGTATTTTCCTGATATAATCTGAATTATGGCAGACAATGGAACAGTTTCAGTGTTTCAACATTATTGGCCCATTAAAGTGCACAGTTTAAGATGAGTAGGTCACAGATTAGAGTAGCAGTATTCAGCAAATTATGTTTTTTGGTATGAAAATTGAGGAATTTTAACGCGCCCATTGTTTGAACATTAGGAGGGCAGTTGGGTGATCCAGCTTCCACAAACCAATAGTGCTATGCCTTTTTTTGCTGCAGTAGACTGTATAAGTTGTGGTTTATTGACATGGTTTCTGATGTATGTGCACATATTAGAAAGAAAATGACAAAAGTTTGTACAGTTACTCCAATATCATAAATACATATTTGTATTCAGAAGTGCTCTGATTTTAAATTTGATAAGCATCCAATTATCAATCCAATTACCAGGCACAAGTGTATTCAGGCAATGTTTAATGGAAGCTAACTTTTTTCCCCTTGTTTCACTTTCTAAAACTCTTATAGTTATATGTGGTTGTATGTCAAAGTTCAAATGTTTGCCCCCTATGTACACACTAGCTTGGTAAAAGTTATAAAATCTGCAGTTTATAAATGCTGTCATCCATATTCATAGATATAAATTGGTTCATTTATGTGAAAATAATATGCTGATAAACTCAACAGCTCAACAAAGTCAGCATGCCTGATTTTAAATGATTTACCCCAGAGTAAATGACACACATATATAAGCTTTTGTCTGCAAAAAAAAAAATATATATATATATATATATATATAT
Source organism: Hermodice carunculata (assembly GCA_964020975.1). Classification (NCBI taxonomy): domain Eukaryota; kingdom Metazoa; phylum Annelida; class Polychaeta; order Eunicida; family Amphinomidae; genus Hermodice; species Hermodice carunculata. The sequence goes on along the minus strand of OZ026616.1, from coordinate 16,413,571 downwards.
ATAAAAGGGGGCGGGGTGGGGGGAGGGGAGAGAAACAAAAACAAAACTAAAAAACAAAGAAATTTACATTTTACCTAAGATTTGTACAGCTCTACTGACAGACAATGCGCATTTTTCCTGGTATGCCCAAAATCACTTTGACATGATTTTGTATAAACAGCTCTGCATATGAATGGAGGCAGTAGGCCTACAATGACAATGCCACAAAATTAAAAGTTTGAAACAAAGGGTTACTAAGTTTCATATTAATGGGATTAGCATAATTTATTCATATCATATTAGCATTGTTAATTTCTCATACACACATATGATTACCTGTGTGGTACCTGTGAGGTATCGCTAAATACAAAGGGCTATGGAAACTATCTATCTACGGAGCAGTCAGCACAGGAGGCATAGCCTGTGCACTTTTGTTAAATGTCTTGCAGCGAATCCTGTTATTATTTATGCAGTGTGGTTCCACTGATAGGTGCAACATGTCTATGCACAATTATTTGTGACATAAATGTGACACTTGGTGAATTTTTGGAATATTGAGACTGTTAAACTTGATATTCACAGCCAATCTGTGGGTGTAAAACTTTTTTTCTCCTTTCATAAGCTGGCCTGAGGTACACAATACCATAGCCCAAACCATTTGCCTTGTCATCTACAGTCCCAGGACCATATCTTGCATGCTGCATCCATGTAAAAGATGTTAGGATCACTCAAAATTGTCCAGGCAGCTGTCCAAAAGTGCTGACTTCCCATTTTTAACTTGCTTGACGGACGATAATAGAATAACAACATGACCATGTGAGTCCCAACACGTACAGAGTTAGCCCTAATAGGCCACAGACTACAGTTATAAATCCTTCTATTTTTCATATTAGCATTTTTCAGTCTCAAAAATCAGCATTTTGGTATTTTGAAATTCTGTGAACGGCATTTAACTGATAAAAATGTCAGAAAAATATGGACGGATTTTTGTCATACAATTCCCAGCTCGTTAATTTGTGATAATTGAAATAAGAAACATCACCTGGATGTCAGCTTTATACAGGTGTGTGAACTGTGCTCTTGCCAGGGTCACATCATTGTCCTTCCCCACCATAAAGTTCCAACCTGGCTTGGAAGACAGTGCACCTATATGACCACCAATGAAGCAACTCTGCGATGCAATAAATCTGACTTAGCTTACTTTATTCAAACAGATGCTACAGCATGCTGAAAACACAGTATTTTCACAATTACGGACTATCTCCGTTGGGATGTGCAACCAGCCAGTCACAACTGTGGTCTTTAACCATCAAAGTGGTGGGGTCTGTGTTCATACCTTCTTAGGACCACCCTCTGACTCTTGTAACTATGCAAAAATGTGGTAACTGCAACTTGTTCCTGAGTCATCTCAGGAGCGTCTGGGTATGCAAGAGGCACAAGTCAGCAGATCTCCTCTGCAAATTCCTCAAGGGTCTCCTTGCCCTGATGGAGCTCATGGAGTTTGGACCACGGAATAATGGGTGGGTCATTCATCTCAAAATGGCACTTGAATCCCTCTTTCGCCTCTCAATAACTAAGTCGGCCCAGCAAGGAAAGGGACATAGATGTCTCATTGGACTGCCTTGCAAGCTTTCGAGGAGGGCATTGAGGTGATCATGTGCTGTCCAGCCATATTCCTCGGTGACATGTTCAAACGGCACCATGAAAGCTTCCCACTGTGTAGTGCCATCATAGGTTTGTAATTTGCACCTTGGCCCTCCGCACTGACCTTTATTCAGTCGGCCCGGTTCTCCCTCATGATCCTTAAAGGTCTGGGGTTGCCCTAGGGGGCCCAGTAGGCCAGGGGTCCAAAATGTGATCCCCTTTCCAATCAACATTTTTAGAATTAAGATCCGCATTGGCTGGAGCTAGGTAGGCCTGCGTTGGCTTAAGACCTTCCTGATGCTCATTAGCCAACTGGTTGTCATGTTCGTGATTTCTATTATCTGCCAGATGGCCTGAGGCTGTGTGCACCTGGACCATGCCTGATGCAGGCTGTGCTGGGTTCCTTGGGTGAAGTTGTTCACCCTTGGACTGCCCTCTGGAGAAATATCATGTGGGCCCTGCAAGGGATCCGGTGCCGAAGTGAGAGGTTAGACTGGCAGCATTCGTAGAACAATGCTATGATTTGAGAGGTGCTGGGGCACAGCTATTTGCCCACCATATCATGGTATGGCCCCTATATATATATATATATATATATATATATATATATATATATATATATATATATATATATATATATATTCTGGCAGTTTAACAATTACGTGCAAGAGCTTTAACTGTCATGGTTTCATGCAATCCACGGATTATGTGAAGCAGCGTATGTCAACATGTAATATTATGTATCTCACCGAAATGTGGCTCCAGCCACAAGAACTCAGTACTATCGAAGAAGTTTTAAACTCTACTATTGGTACTCCTCATCAGCCATATATAGTATTCTCGAAATCAGGTATGACCGAAGTAGAACCCAATTATAGTGGAGTCATACTGCGTCATCGCTATTGGTTTATACAATAATTCTGGTACTCTCGTACGAGTTATCAATTGTGTATACATGCCTTTTTTTTTTCATGGGAGCAATTCTCAGAATACTGCTATATTCACTGAAACTGTAGATATTATGCAAGCTATTGTTGATTCCTACGCCCCATCAGCTTCAGTTAAATTCTTTGGTGATTTCAACACGCAGCTCCCTTCATTGTATAAATTACATCATAAATGGTTTAAACGTTAGGGTTCCACAAGACATAGCAGTATACTGTACGATTTTTTAACAGCTAACAATTTCAAAATGGCAGATTTTATTGACAAACAGCCAGTGCACTACACCTCCTTTTGCCATGCAAGCACACATTACTCATGGATAAATCATATATTCTGTTTATCACGTGACATGTGCGACATTAAATCTTGTAGTGTTGTCCCAGAAAACCCCTATAATGTCAGCGATCATTTGCCTGTTTAAACTTTGTTTATTTTACGGGTCAACTCTAATGACATCCCTTCAACTAAACACAAGGTTAACAATTGCTGGTACAAACACAAGGTTAACAATTGCTGGTACAAACCTGACTGGTCAAATTTCGCCAGAAATGAGAAATGTTGCAATATTATTGTTGACAAACTACAGGATATTATATTTCCCTGCTTGATGATATTCCATATGGTCAGCCACCTGGTTGGGAACATGACATGAAGTGTCCGATAGATGCCCGGATTGATCTGATTAATACCATCTTACATGGACCACGAAAGAATCTGGCTGTCTTCCCAAGAACACATACAAACCAAAAGCGTTCTGGTGTCCACAATTAAGTAAACTTAGGGACAACAAGAGATTGTGGTGGTCTATCTGGGTCGACCTTGATCACCCCAGACATGGTTTAGTTTACCCGATCTGGAAGGGTCTAAAGAGGGCTTTTACGTAAGGTATATAGGCAGAACATTCTTTCTCTATGTAATCGTAATTTTGTCAAAATAAATACCTTCTTCAAGAAAAATAAAATAACAGCTTTCGGGAACGAACTTAAAAAACAGAGATGTTCTAATGTTTATTCCGCTCTGGCCCCACATGAACTTGCTAGTTTTTATAAAAAGGTCATGTCAGATTCTAAAAAAATAGAAGGCCATCATTCTTATATCTGTGATAGTGTTAACTCTAAGGCAGCCCTTGTTAAGGGCGACTTGACCAGTGAAACCATTAATCCTGCTACGATAGTGCAGTTAGTTAAATCTCTGAATTTTCATAGCTCTCCCAGCATTGATGAAATATATCAGCAGAGCACCTATGGCACGGTCTCTCATCTGCGTTATGTTACATTCTACCTAATCTATATTCCGTCATTCTCTCTACTTGTATTGTACCAGTGTTATTTAAAACCAGCATAATTATTGCTATTCTCAAGAAACCATCCTTAGACCCCAATAAACCAGAAAGTTTCAGGCCTATTACTTTAACTACTTCCCATGCTAAAATGATCGAGCTCTTAATCAAGCTTGATTATGAAGCGAACAACAACCGTTATGGATTTCGTAAAGGACGGAACACATCCTTTGTAATCTCTATGATAAATGATACTGCAGCTGAGTTTAACTTCAGGAGGTCTCAGATGTATCTGTGTATGTTTGACACAGAGAAATGCTTTGATTGTATTTAGCATGACGGTCTCATTTTTAAGCTATGGGGAATTATTCCTCCCAACCACTGATTATTCTTACATGAATGGTACAAATCCTCCAATGCCACAGTGCAATGGAAAGGTGGTCTTAGCCACGTGTTCAACATCACCAGAGGAATGAAACAAGGCAGCATTTTATCCCCTTTGTTATTCAACATCTTTATTGATGACTTACTTAATGAACTTTAAAATGCAACCTATGGCATTCAGTTGTTTGGCTTAAGAATCAACTCTTGTGCATATGCTGATGATGTAAGCCTTATGAGTTCGACCACTACTGGTCTTCAGGCTTTAACAGACACATGTGTTCATTATGCTGATCACTAGCAGTTGAAGATTGGGATTAAAAAATCAAAATGTATCATCTTGGAGTTTCTATAGATTCCTCTGGATGTTTCTCGAAGAATGTAGAAAACAGAGTTAATGCCTGCAGACGAAGTATGTATCGTCTCACATCCACAGGTATGTCCTATCCCAGATTGTCGTCCGACGTAAAATCTTATTTGTAGATGGCTAAGTGATGACATCACTCCTATCTCCTTCAGGCTTTACACATCCCTCCTTTTTATGAGCTCATGTGTAGCAACACGGTAAGTCATTGTAAAAGACTACTTACAGTTAACTGTTATGCCAGAGACCTGCATAGTAGAATCCTAGCATCCTACATACTCACAGGCAAATGTACTAAAGACACGCTGGTAGACCGAGTCCTTGCAACAAGTCTCTCTCCAGTGAGAATCTGGCTTAATGGTTCATCTGATTACAAGTTCAGCTTCATTTTGTGTAATAACAGCATTGTCCACTCCCTCAGATTTAATTTAAACATATTTATTTATACTGGATTACCCTATAGTACATGAAATGACTAATATATGGGTTTTCCAGACACAAAAGAAAATGCACAATATATATAAAGTACATACAGGACTTTACAAACAATGTTACCAGATCATTTGTATATATGTAAAATATGTATGTCGTGATATACAAGTAAATCGAAGCAGTAATAGCCAGTACAGAATATATAGTAGTGGTTGCGACACAAGGCATATAGCTATTCACTGTTGACAGGAGAAATAGGAGAAACAAAACCAACAGTAATTGCGGCAGGTAAACAAACAGATAAGTACATACATAATTTCGTCAACAAGAGGTTATACTTTATAATATTGAAAAGAAGAAAAAAAAGTTTTCCTATTTAACCAGTAGCTCGCATTAAAGTTTTAAAATGAAACGTCTGCTTTCTGCTATATAATTTTGTACTGCATCGAATATTTGTATGTTTAGGATACTTGGTAATTCACTACTGCCAAAAAAGAAGATACGAAGCAGTCTTTCATTAGTGATATGGATTATCAAGTTAGGATGAACACCCAGAGCAACGAGCGGTATAGTAGTATGGAGAAGTTTTTTTCTAGAGGGAAGATATTTAGGACAAAAGAAGAAGAAATGAAAAATATCTTCAGTGGGGAGAGAACAGGAGCAACTAGGACTTGGAATAACATTTACCTTACAAAGGTCAGAGTTAAGCCTACAGAAGCCCAGTCGCAGCTGGGTCTGACAGATATTCAGGTAACGTTGACCATGGGAAAAGAAGGCAGGGACATTGTCCACAGCTAATAAGATTGCCTTGAGCTTGGATTTTAAAAATTTGAAGCGAAATGGAATTCCAAATATCTGAAGGAAGGTTGTTCCAAAGTTTGATGGTGTCGGGGAGGAAAGATTTGCCAAAATGTTGAGTCCTGGATTGGTTGATACGTATTGGACTGGAATGGTGCAGAGCTCAATTAATGTTAGTAGGCGGTAGGAGGTTGCAGAGATAGGATGGAGTAAGATTATGGGTCATTTTGTAAAGTAGGATCAATTTGGAGTATTTATATAGTACAGAAAAACATGATCCATATTCATTAATTCCAAACCCAACAATGACAGCAAAAAGATTCCAGACTTGCCAAAGCATCAACATTTCTTTTCTAATACCAATGTGAAGAAACGAATTTCACTCCTGACTTGAGACAGGCAGTCACCCATAAAAGGCAACTGGTGGTTTCAAACCGGTCCTCTCAACCTTAGAAATATTCATCATTAACTGCAGACACTAGTTCATTTCCAAAATGTATAGGCCTAACCACCAAAAACACAAATTTCATTACTTCTGCCAAAAATAAAAAGAGACCTGTTAGGCCTATCACCTTTTAGTTCTTCCGACTTGTCAGTCACTTCAGTTTACAGCAAAAGAGTAAAGTAGGCCTACATCGTTTTTGTGATATTTATGAATCTGGAACATTACAAACACACTCTACCTCCACTATAACTATGAGTCGGAGAACAAAGCCCACAGCACAACATAGCCAATGAAGTAATTTTCAAATAGTACAGAAAAACATGATCCATATTCATTAATTCCAAACCCAACAATGACAGCAAAGAGATTTATGTCGGCTGGCGAGGGTAGGCTATCCAAGTTCATGTAATAGTTTGATATGAGAAGTGTGTCTTAAAGCGCCAGTGCATATTTTGGCCGCCTCATACTGAATAGAAACAAGTAACTCTGTCAGGCCTTGACCACAGTTATCATAAAGAACACCATAGTCTAGAATGGGTCTAACCATGGAGAAATACAGTCTGGGCAGTGCTTTTTGGGAAAGTTTGAATTTAAACCTACGGAGGAGGGCAATGCGCTGGTTAGCTTTATTCACAATACGGGTTATGTGAGCATGCCAAGACAAGTTACTGCTAAAAGTAATACCTACGTGGGTGTGGGAATTAGCCTCAGGTACAGTTGACTGACCAAGCTGAACAGGTGGATGATGTGGTTTATTGATTTTGGCAGAGAAGACAACAGATAAAGATTTAGCAGCATCGAAAATGACTCGCCATGATTATCCCCAATTTTGAATATGAGCAAAATTGGTGTTCAAGTGTCGAGAAGATTCTGTTGGATTTTGAACAATTTCAAGCAAGCTTGTGTCATCTTCGAAGAGTCTTACGTCACAGGTAAGGTCGTCGACTAGATCGTTTACGTACATCAGAAACAAGAGTGGGCCCAGTATGGATCCCTGGGGTACTCCAGCTTCAATAGGCAGCCATGAAGACACTTGACCATGAATAATCACACCTTGAAAACGATTTGATAGATAACTTTCAATCCATGCCACAATATTATCAGCAATACCTAGTTGACGAAGTTCGAGTAAAAGGCCAGGATGCCAGGCCTTATCGAAGGCCTTAGATACGTCAAAAAAGACCATACGGGCTTCATTAGAGTGTACAAGGCCCGTATATAAATTGTGAGAGATGTACACAAGTTGGTTTATGGTGGAATCGTCAGCCTTAAAGCCAGAATTTTTGGATGTGAGAAGGTTATTGTCAAATAAGTATTCATAGAGAGCATTAAAGACCAGTCGTTGGAAAACTTTGGACACGTTGCACAGTAAGGATTTAGGATGATAATTACTTTTTATCTGCTTATTAGACTTTTTAAACACAAGACATATATTGGATTTCTTCCAAGAGTCTGGAAAATAAGAAAGGTTGAGAGAGAGTTTAAAGATTTTAGTCAGTGGTTTGCAAATAGACTCAGTCGTATTTTTAAGTAAGATATTCCCCATATTGTCCGGACAAGACACAGAGGTAAGCTTAGGGGAGGAGTGGATTGTTCTTACACTTTCTTCATCAAAGTTGATATCATATAAGCGTGCCTCAGTTCGGAAAGTAAGTTGAGGCAGGGATGGGGCGTCAATGTCGGAAACAGTTCTACATTGGCTTGCAAAGTATGCATTGAAAATGTCGCACTTTTCTGATATGCAAGACACAATTTTGTCATCATCGATGATCGGCGGGATATCTTCGTGAACTTTGCATCCTAGAAGAGACTTTAGAGGCTCCACCACTGCTTAGGATTAATATCATTTCCATCAAGTTGTCTGCCCAGTTTACACAAAATATAAGCGAATAGATTGTCTAATTAAGTTGACTACTCTGTTGCAACACTTTTTGTACAGCTGAAAGAGCCTATGAATCTTAGTGTTAATATCATGGGTATAAGGGCAAGGGCTAAGAGATATCCTCTTAGAACGTTTCCATGCTCGATTTCTATGACGAATGTGTTTTTTTGATTTCTGAGGTTATCCATGGTTTGTCCCTAGGCCGAATAGTAACTTCCCTGTATGGGATGAATTCTCTGGCAGTGGATAAAAATAGGTTGGACCAGTATGACACAACCGTGTCAACGGTATCAAACACATCGTGACCAGTGTTCCATGCGGCGGAGGAGAGAGCAGCATTGAGGTCTGGGAAGTTGGCCTTTTTAAAGTTCCATGCTGGCCTTTTAAAGGATGTATCCTTGTGATGGGAGAGAGAGAGAGAGAGAGAGAGAGAGAGAGAGAGAGAGAGAGAGAGAGAGAGAGAGAGAGAGAACAGAATACTACACAGTGGTCAGAGTTAGAAATAGGAGCAAGAATACCACTATCTAGGACAAGTCCAGGTGAATCGGTTATAATTAGATCTAGTAGACTATTTGAAAATTCGTTGGTTCTCGTGGGTTCATCAATAATTTGGAAAAAATTGTGTCGGGATACAAGGCTAACATGAGATAAACCAAGCTCGCTGTCGGAATGTGCTGAGTTCCAGTCCTCACATCTGTCATTAAAGTCACCAGTGACTATAAGAATAAACGGATTGGATTCCATCGCAGTGGCGACAGAAGTGGCCAAAGTGTCAAGAAAGACATCACATACTTCGGCAGGCTGGCCAGGTGGATGATAATTATCTCCAATTAATACTTTTCCATAGAGTGTGGATATGACTATCCAAATGCATTCACTGTTGTTGCTTTCTAGATCAAAACGTCTGAGGCATGGAAGCGATGCGTTTACAAAAGTCATAACCCCACAGCCTCTACCTTTAAGGCGGTCTCTTTGGAAGGGTGGTTGGAAATTAATAATAAGCAGAAGTTGGTTAGAGTAGCTCTCATCAGGCCAAGTTTCAGATAGGGTGATTATATCTAGGTTTTCAGATTGGGCTAGAAGTTGAATTTCATCGATGTTACCGGCACTTTTTATGCTACGGACATTTGAGTGACAAAATTTGAGCTGGTTGTCAGAAAATGTAGGGCTGGGATTCGGGTGGACATCAATAGCAAGAAAAAAGAAATTATACAGAAGCGAAAGGATGTGTTGAAGACAAAAGAATCCATTAAAAAGAATGTTTGCAAGCAAAACAGCAAGTAAGCAGACGGAAATAGTTATTTGAAAGTCAACAGTAAAGTCAAATTGGAGGAAGACTTTAACGGAAATGGTCTTGTTGAAGGAAAGACCAATGAGTGGAATTTGGATAAAATCGTCATAATAGTGACCTTCAAAGTGATGCCATGATCAAAGTTATAAGTTATATTACTTGTAATGATACTCAAGTATCATAGTTTTTATTATTGCTGATACTTCACAAGGTAAGCCAGCGTGAATGAGCTTATGGGGTATAGCAAAATTGTGAAGGACATGCAAACCAAGTAGAACATGTTTCATGGGACCATTTCAAGGTTCAATGACATCATTGGGTTATGTTTCAGAATGCATATTTAGTCTGCAACAAGATTGTATATAAACCGCAAGGACACATGAGATAAACATATTATATAATTCCACGGCACAGTGGGTGGGAGATGGAAAGAGTAAGTGTCAAGCAAGATATACATTTTTTTTGCAATAATATAAATTAATCTATCAGCAGTATACAGGACAACATAATTTAAAAGATCTCAAACAAGTTCAATAATCAAGTCGAGCTAATAAGTGCAAAATACACAACTGTAAATGTAAACAGTATGCTCAGGGAATGAAGAAAAAAGTGAAGAGTGAAGTACATGTATATCAGGTGAGATGAGCATCACTTTCGATAATAGAAAGCCTTGTTGGACTAGCCTGCTTACATCAGGCAATAAAGTATAATTAATAATATTGGAAATCAAGATACGTGATAAATTTGTATTAACAAACTGGATTTAAAAGTTGGTGTTAACAACTGCACGTCTATAGGTATAAAGTATGTAGTATGCACATGGGAATTCTGAAATAGTTCTCGTAATATACATTTAAATGTACCCATCCAAGTCGAACAGCTCGTGAACTTGCACTATGGGCCCAGAGGGAGAGTCTCTGCCCCAAGCGTTTACCTCGCGAACGTACAGTCTACGGTCCCGCTACTAACAAGAGGGATTTTTTTTTCTCACGCCGCAACTCGCGGGCAGCATACATGATGCTAGAGTGTTTCTTGATTAAGTCCTCGGATATATAGGCATCGTTACTCTTCTTCCTGGCACTGAAAAATATCTGTCTTGTACAATAGCTCACAAACTTCACAATAACTGCACGGGACTTCCCGGGTACCTTTTTGACAGCTCGATGAGATCTACTTAAAGTTCAAAGTTTCAAAGTTTATTTGCAATCCATATCAGGGTACAGGGAGCTGTTAAAACATGGAGGCTCATAACAATAAGATAAAAAGAGTATATAATATAAAATACAATAGATAAAATATGACATCATTTCATGATTATATTACAAAGCTGTATCATGTTACAGGTGTACCTGTGACATGATACAGCTTTACACATATGGAAGAGTTATATAGGATCCATGGTGTCAAAGATGTGTAGGATACAACCCTTCTGAAAACTATAAAAGGAGCTCACATCCCGAACATGCTGAGGCAATCTATTCCAAATTTTGACTTCCAACGCAGAGAGAGACTTCTGTGAAGTTCTGACTTTAAAAAAGGACAAATTACTAGAAAGTCTGGTGTTATGCCCATGAATGTTGGCAACTGGAGTAAAAATATTAGATAGATATGTTGGCACTTGATCATGGACAATTTTCCAAATAAATGTGCATAGATTATAATGTAGTCTTTGTTTGACGCTCATCCATTTTAGAGTCCTCAGCATGTCCCGGATGTGTGTTCTTGGGTGACATTGCAAGATCACCCTCAAAGCCCGATTTTGAATTCTTTGGAGACGAGCGAGGTCACCCTTTAGGAGACTGCCACTCCACACTGTACTACATAGTTGGGGTGTGGCAGTAATAGAGTGTTATACAGGGTAATTTGAGTATTAATGTTAACAAATTGTGCAGCTCTAGTAAAGATACCCAGAGCACGTTTCATCTTGCTAATGACATCATTTACATGAATTTGAAATTTCATTTGGTTGTCCAGGGTGACACCAAGATACTTACAGTCTGATTCTTGAGTGATCTTTTCATTTGGATCCACATGAACTTATGCTTATCTCATTTGGATCCAGATGAACGCCTTTTTTTTCCACATGACTTGCAATTATTTCATTTGTGCTTTCGTGGTCACTCTCCGGTAACTCCTTGAACCAAACACGCAAACAGTTCCTCCTACTGTACTGTTCAGCTTCATCAACAATTTTCTCCAAATCTTTGATTTTCTCCTCTAAGTACGCCACTTTAGACTCCAAGCTGTTTTTGACGCGATGAAAATTATCTTCATTGGACTTGACATGAGTCTCGAGGGCTTCAACTTTTTTCGTCAGGTGAGATATTTTGTTTTCAACGGCCCGTTTCACAATTTGTTCAAGCAAGTCACCAAGTCGAGGATCGTTCAATATTTCCAGAAAGTTGACCATTTCATTGCTACGATGCTTAGAAATAGGAGGTGTATCACCTGTCGGAGACGACGGTGACAACCAGGGTCTCTTCAAGCCTTGCGAACCAGTTACAGGATTTTGTTGACCAACGACACTGTCGCAACACTGTCAGTAGGGTTAATGTCCTCATTGCCCCGCTGTGCCATATTATGGATAGCTTATAATGTGATCCTAGTACTAGGCGGGTAGATTTGAATCACGAATCACTCGCAAAGAAGGTCCAGCAACACACTTCATATAAGCCCGGCAATCCAGTATTACAGCTTGTACCTACCTTTAGCTCATATTATTCCACTTGGTAGTCTAGAGTCACAAGTAATGGTTAAGAAACCAGAGATTTATGGCAAAATCACGGAGCTCTGTGAAGGTTGTCTAATCAAGCGGCGCATGCGCACAAAAAAATACCTAGTGCGCGAAAACTTTCAAAAGCCATGGCTCAGCAGGGAGGTGTATGAGAGTCATACACCTCCCTGGGCTCAGTGAATATAAACTTGGCAAAATTAATAACCCTCCACTAAAAGCAATTCTTATATAAAAAAACACACATATTTTGAATATATTCAATGTTTCTTTTATTCTGTATACACTTTAGAGTAAATCTGTAGAGGAAATTCTGATCAAATGAAGTTACGCTTCATTGCACAGTGTCAATAAGCAGACAAAGTCTGAATCACAAGTTCGCAAGAGTACCTGTAGAGCGCTCAAACATGCATATGAACTGAGTGCAGAGTCCCATCAGAAGTTATCACAGATGGTGCTTGGTTGCATCAAAAGTTATCACAGACTGTACTTAAAGTTAAGGCATTTTTGTGAGTTCAATAGAGCAGAAATTGACTCATCACTGTGTCACATAAAGCACCTTTAAATGTCCATTCAATAAGATGTGTAGCCTCCATGGTTGTCAATGCACTCTTGGCAGCGTTTTCGCATGCTGTAGACGAGCTTTCTCACAAGTGCCTGAGGTATACTGTCCCACTCCTCCAGAAGATAACGCCGTAGATCTGCGAAGTGTGAGTTAGGACCCATCTTCTGGTACACATTTCTTTTCACATGGCTCCACAGGTGCTCAATCTGGTTGAGGTCAGGTGAGCATGCTGGCCATTCCATCACCTCAACACTCTCACTTTCCAGGTAATCAAGAACCACAGCTGAAACATGTGGCCTGGCATTGTAGTGCATCAGCATAAAGTTGTCTCCAATGGCACCCGCATATGGAATAACATGGGGTTCCAGGACATCCGTTATGTACCGTCTACTTGTCATTGTTCCTTCCATGATGACGTGGTCTGTCTTGCCATTAGCAGAGATGCCCACCCACACCATGATGCTGCCCCCCTCGTATGCAACTGTGGGCTGAACACAACAACCTGCGTGTCTCTCCCCTCGCCGTCTCCATACACAAACACGTCCATCACTTCTGTGGAGGGAAAAGCGACACTCATCAGTGAAGAGAACATTACTCCATCCTGCATGTGTTGTACGGACATGTTCTCTTGTCCACTGCAACCGAGCAACCTTGTGATGTGGGGTAAGAAGCGGCTTTTTCACCATGCTCTGGGACCTTAAACCAGCAGCATGCAGTCTGTTACAAACAGTCTGGGTGGACATGCATCTTTGGTGAGGATTGGCTCTCTCCAGCTGGCTCTGAATATCAGGACCTGTGCGACTCCCACTCCTCAGTGCTGCATTGATGATGAAACGGTCTTGTTGCCTGGTGGTCAGCTTTGGCCTTCCCGGGCGTGGTAAATCTGCAACATCATTTGTGTTTCGGTATTTTCTCAACAACTCATTGATGGATTTGTGGTTCACACCCATTGCCCGTGCGACAGCTCTGCAACTTTCACCGGCTTCAATGCGACCTATGGCTCTTGCCCTGTCCATTTTGGATAGCCTTGGCATGGTGATGTTCACAGTTTGACCAGTGATGGCGAATCCATAACTGACAGAAAAAAACCCATGCCTCTATACCCATGATTGGCACAGTTTCTGGCCACATTACACAGGTATGGTGAGAAAAATCAATGGTCAGGAGGGTCCTAACAGGGACAGGAAAGACCACACATGATCCTTTCTGCGAAGTGCACTTTTTGACTTTGTGTCACATTCAGCCCATGTGCAGTCAAGCATGGGCTCCAACTCTGCTCATCTTTACACATGATGTAATCAAAGGATTATGCTACACATACATGTGCGTATCTTAAAATTACCTAAAAAAGTATGGGTACACCATTAAATTATTTAAGCGGAGGGTTATTAATTTTGCCTAGTTTATTTTGGCCAATCTACTTACACGTGCCTTGTAGACCCATATTGTTCAACTTGTATGGGTCTCTCATTCGGTGCGTCGCTCGGGGACTCAATGCCTCCGAACCACCGGCGGGCCCAGCCCACCGGGGGAGACAGATCTGTCATTGCGTGCCGCCACCTGCATGCATTTGTCGTTTGATCTATTTTATCATTTCATGTTATGTACGCCTTATTTATTCATGCTTTTAATGCTTGAAACTCGCTCATTTTTACCCCTTTTAGTTTTATTTCATCTTATCCTAGTTTTGTCTATTTTACCATTTACGTTCTGTACGCTTTTTATTCATACTCGTTGCATTTGTGTGCTTCCCAGAACACGGGGGTTCATTATTATTATTATTATTATTATTATTATTATTATTATTATTATTATTATTATTATTATTATTATTATTATTATTATTATTATTATTATTATTATTATTATTATTATTATTATAGCAGAAAA